>WBNH01005925.1:0-236649 GCA_013401255.1 Urocolius indicus
AATGTCCAAACTAAACTTCCCCTTGCACAATTTGAGGCTGTTTTCTGTTATCCTATGATTCATTACTCGGGAGAAGAGACCAATCTTCACCTTACTACTACCTTTTTTCAGGGAGATCAGCAAGATCTTACCTCAGCTTCCTCCTCTCCAGGCTAAACACTCTCAGTTTCCCAGCACCAGGAACCATCTCAGTGACGGGATGAAATGGCAGGAGGTTTGCATCAGCTCTGAGAGATGCTGAATGTCACGTTATTTCTGCATTTCTCCTTGAAATGCACAAATCAGCATGGAAGAGAGATACCAGCCCAACTGTGATAATCAATATCTCTTAATTAGGGTCTGATCCTCACTCTTTACTTAGGCACTCAGCACCGGTAACTCAGATCACAGACATAACAATTTCTCTAATGTATAAGGAGTATGGAATGAGGCCATGAAACTTCAGAAAAAGGTTTTGAAATTGCTTTCCCTACAGTTGCTTTTTCCTTGAGAGCCTGCCCTGCTGCTGGGCAGAGGCGTCAACCTAAGGCAATAATTGTGTTCTAAGCTACTATTTCTGTCCTTGCCATTTGTACACATCTTGTCAGATTTGCACCTGAATTCACCTCTGAGGCATTGGTACCACCCAGCTTGGAACTGCAGCCAGAGACGTGGAAGGCACTGCAGCTCTGTGGTGAGAGCACGCTGAGCTATTTTCCAAAATACACTTCTTTCTAAATTAAAAGAGCAGCAGGAGAAGCCTACAAATCTATGGCAGCACAAACATCCTTGTTGCAGAGATAAGCTCACTCCTCAAAGTGCCAGAAAGATTTGGGGCTTTAGGGCTAGAGATGCCCTCATCAGTGAAATGAAGCATTTCTGCATACGGCCAAGGTGCCTCCTTGCCAGGGACAGGGAGCTGGTATGAGAGCCAGGTCAAAAGCTACAGGGAATAAAATTGCACAAAAGCAGAGAAAGCTCAAATAAAAGTCCCCTGCTTTAGCGAAACTAGATGCCTACTTTCTTGAGACTTAATGGAAATTGTTCTGGTTGAACCTATGCTCTTCCACACCTCTGTCAGGGATTTCCAGGCTCAGCAATTTGAATATCAACATGAACTCTAGAAACTGGTTAAATATTCAACAATTCAACAACGTAAACTGAATGAACAAACTGGGCAGAGACATGATTTTACATACAGATCTTAGATCAGAACTCGTGACATCCCAAAGGATTAGTTCACGCGGGTTCCTGAATTCAGATAAGCCCGATCCAGAGAATCTTTGACCTGAGGTCACACTACTGCATGCCTTAAAACTCATTTGTCCTCTCAGACTAATTTCCTGTCTGCAATAGAGATGACACAACTTTTTTTTTTTTTTCCTTTTCTTTTTTTCTTTACAGCATAACTGTCTTCACACAAATGCATTCTAAAAAGGACTTACCACAGAGTGATTCAGGTAACAGCCTGTACAGCTGAGATGATCAAAATGCACATGACTTTTACTCATCTAAGATAATTTCAGGAACTGGTTCTCAAGATTATGCCATTTACTTTTAAGAAAAACAAGGTCTGACTTAAAGCTGAAATGTTAAACTCTGAGGAAATGCTATTTAGAAAAAGGAAGAGAAAAAAGGATGTATCAGGATGCATTGACATGGGATATGAAAATAAACTTGAGAGACTCCTCTAGAACTACAGATAGCTGGGAAGAGATCAGGTCCAGAGGGAGTGAGGATGAGGGAGCAGTAACTCAGAAACGTTCCTATTTTGGTGAAATATTTTAAAACCCAACTTTGTTCTTGTGTACAGCCCTCTCCATGAACCTCCCTGTGTGACAGCCCTGACAGCCACCACTTTTGTACATCTTCGTCATGATAGGCTGCCTCACCTACCCTAGTTCACCAAGGAGCAATAATAAAGGCAAACTCCTTTGTCAGATGATGGAGAGGCAAGCGATCTGTGGTCTAAAAACACACTGCAAGAGGATTCTGGTTTCTTTTATTAGAAATACTGGAGTCTCAAGATCCTTACTAACTAGTGTAACTACAACCACAGCAGAGCTGCACCTGCTGAGATACAGTTGGAACAGGTCACCCTGTGGGAAGCTGCAGCTGTAGCAGAAACACTGTATGAAGACATTACGTTACTCCTGCTTTAGTCACAATCTCATGCATAACAAAATCCTCATACTCCAAATGAACAATGTGATTTTGTCACCCTTTAAAAGAGCCATTGTTCTGAATGAGCCAAGTGAGCTGACTTCACCGGGCTGTGACATACCAATGCAGAAGTCTGCTCCGTCAGTGACGTGCACAGACACTTATTGGAATGACTTTGCCTAAATTATGGTGTAACAAGGCTACCCTTGCACTTCCTGCTCTGTCAAGGCATCTTCCCTAAAATAGCCAGGAAAGAACATGATCTTACATCTTTTACCAGAAATATGTCTCTTCTAGTTTGCATTTGTCCAGGATTGTTGTTGCTGCTCCCTTGTGGGATGTGATCTTGTCTTTTATTGCATCAGAGTTAAGAAGTCATGTGCAGAGCTAGCAGGGTACTTCAATTTTTCTTAACTCATTATAAAATGGTAAAGTGAGAGAACCTCAAATATACATGTATTTGTATTGAGTTGGGCAAAAGACTATAGCGCTCAGGGTTAATTAGCTATCCAGATATCATAAAGCTTTTATGGCTGTCATTTATTGGAATGAAAAGGAATATAATGATAAACTGTATAGATTATGAGAGAAGATATCAGGGATATTACTTTAACTGAAAAAAACATCAGAAAAATGTCCTAGTTTCTGTGTAGTTCCAAAGCTCAGTATATGGAACAAAACATCCAGGGGAATTAACTACTTTTTTTATTGAGATTTTTGTGGAGCTTTATAAATGCCAAGGAAATCTATGTGCAGGAGGGTATCAGTCATCTATACACAGAACTACATGAAGTATCATTAGAGATCCCTACAAACACATTATTTTTTTTAAAATCTATCAGTAGTGTATCAATATTTTAACCACTGACGATGAAATTTATCTTTCATTATTCAATATTTTCCTGTGGGTAACTAAAACACTGTGTATCAGAGAAAATAAATAGGTGCCTCCCCACATCTTCTGGCTATGCAGAAAGCGAACTCCTTACAGAAGTTCACTTGCTCAAATGCTCTGGCAGAAGAAGAGCATTGATAAATTGAATGTATTGCTCTCCCCTCTCACCAGCAGCAGTCTTATCTAGTCCCATTTTACATTATCTGAATTTTTTCTTTCTTTTAACCCCATGATGCCAAGACCTGTCCAGGCCTGGACTCTGCTAATCTCCAGACTAACATTTATTCATGACTGGGTTATACCCATTTGTCTCTATACCAAGGTCATAATTTGATTAAACAGCTCTTCTATCTGGCATTTATCTCACAGCAACCTCCTTCCAGCCCAGCTATTATTTAACTAGACTAAACAAGCAAAGGTTTTTGGGGGCCATCTCTCCATGGGGGTGAGAAGTGTCTCTGATATGCTGGAATCCCCCCTTAATTGGACCCAAGTGAGCCAGTATGTTCAAGCACTGGGCTGCTCTGAGTCAGGCACAGAAATGAGCTACCATCCCAGATGATCTTATAGCTAGAATATAGAAGAGTGTACTTTGAACTACAAAATCATTGGTGTTTTTTTTTCCCCTCCACTTCCTACCTGGCTGACTCTGACCATCCTCTTTAATGTACCTGTTCAGGCAGTTGGGTGTAGACTCCATTTCTGCAAGCCTCTTGGCATACAATTGACTGATAGCATTAGCACCATTGACTTAAAAAGGAGATTAGACAGTCTACATTGAAGGCCTTGAAACCTTCCACTGGTTTGTTTCATTGATTTATCATCTTGTAAAAGAGAGCCTTGGTTATAAGATTATTTTTGCTTATACATCCACTTATGTTAAACCAAATGAATGTGTTTCATTCAGCCCAAGGTAATTCTAGTCTTAACTGTTCTTTTAGAGTATCTTAAATTACTTATCAACACTGAAGTTAAGCCAGTTCCACTGCTTGCCAGTTTGAAGTTTCTCCAGTGCAGAAATCTCCCATCTCCCATACAGAGATTGAACTCTGCATGATGAGTAATGTTTGTTACAGTCTGTGTCTAGAGAGTTTAAAATTCTCCATAATAATACAACTACCCAGTAATATTTATATCCCAAGCAGCACTTCAGAGTGTCTGCTGCAACTGGTCCAGCTCTGGGAATCTTTAACAAACTCTTCAAAATATCTCAGGAGAACTTCTTTCATGATCATACTCAAAAGTGAGACCTGAAGATCCAGGCTTATCCAGCCTGGCCCTCTGTGTTCCCATGCAGTCCATTTTATCATGAACACAAAATGTTTCTCACTGGTGGTTTGTGGGTTTTTTCCCCTCAATATCTCTTTCTCTTCTGAACTGCTCTTCCTCATGCCTGTGCCTCAGTTATAGTTGCTATTCCACAGTGCTTTTCTTACCCTTCTGACAGCATGTGGAAGAAACACTTCCATTTTACTTCCCTGCCCCCAGTCATTATTATACAAGAAGTTCCTCCTCACCACACCTTGTTCACAACCGAGATTAGGAACACTCCCTTACACTGCAAATAACAATGCAATGTGGTTTTTGTTCCCTAGTAGATGTTAATCCATTAACCTGAGCTACTTAAGAGCATTATAAATGGAAAAGTGGCTCAGTTCTCTTCCGAATTTGCTGCAAACTTTGGTTTTTCAAACCTCTCACTCTCAGTCTGTGACCATCCTGGAAGCACAAAGGCAACATGGGAGTTGCCATATGGTGCAGCAGCTTAAGTTATAAGGGTGTGTTCCATATCCACTGTGTGCTGCACATCTTGTGTGACTGAGTCACCCATGACAGACTGTGCCACTATCAGGATTTTCCCACAGGTATAATAGAGGATAAGATAGTGCGTCAACCCAGCTCTGAACTTGACTGACACGTTACGTAAAAATCCATCATTTGTTCCCAGGTCATTGATTTTCCCCTGTCATGGACATGTGAAGCTGTGTTTGCTTTTTATTTTTTTGTTTATTTATCTATCAGCTTTCTCAGCAGGATGTTGGGGTTTTGTTCGTTTAAAGTCATCAGGCACAGTCCATTTGGCAAAGATCATCACAGAACCACAGAATCTTAAAGGTTGGAAGGGATCTCGAAAGATCATCTAGTTCAACCCCCCTGCCAGAGCAGGGCCTCCTAGAGCAGGTCACACAGGAACTCATCCAGCTGGGGTTTGAATGTCTCCAGAGAAGGAGACTCAGCAACCCACCTGGGCAGCCTGTTCCAGTGCTCCCTCACCCTCACAGTGAAAAAATTCTTCCTTGTATTTAAATGGAATGTCTTATGTTGCAGCTTATACCCATTGCTCCTTGTCCTACCAATGAACATCATTGAGAAAANGGGAAGGAGAACCTTTCTCAATCTACTCCCCACACCTTTTCTAATACACCCCAGGATGCCATTGGCCTTCTTGGCCAAGAGGGCATACTGCTGCCTCATGCTCATCCTGCTGTCCACGAGGACCCCCCAGGTCCCTTTCCCCCACAATACTCTCTAAGAGTTAAATTCCCCAGACTGTACTGGTACATGGGGTTATTCTTTCCCAGATGCAAGACTCTACACTTGCCCTTGTTGAATTTCATTAGATTTCTCTCTGCCCAACTCTCCAAGTCTGTCCAGGTCTCGTTGAATGGCAGCACAGCCTTCTGGTGTGTCAGCCTCCCCCCTCCAGTTTAGTATCCTCAGCAAACTTGCTGGCAGTGCCCTCTGTTCTCTCATCATGGTTCTTAATGAATATATTGAACAGTACTGGTCCCAGCACTGACCCCTGATGGACTCCACTAGATACAGACCTCCAACTAGACCCTGCCTCCTCTGACTAGATCTCTGCCTTCTTCCCTTGAACCAGTTAACAATTCACGTCACTACCTAATCATCTGGCCCACATCTTCTCAGTTTTGCTGCCAGGATGCTGTGAGAGACGGTGTCAAATGCTTTACTGAAATCAAGATAAACCACATCCACTGCACTACCACCATCTATCTACCTGGTTTCAGCTTCATAAAAGGCTATCAGGTTGATCAAACATGATCTGCCCTTGGTAAAGCCATGTTAACTTTTTTCCTACAATCCTCTTGTCCTTTAAGTTGCTCCATCACTTTTCCAGGGATGGAGGTGAGGCTGACCGGTCTGTAATTACCCTGCTCTTCCTTCTTGCCCTTTTTGAAGACTGTAGCAACATTTGCTTTGCTCCAGTCCTCAGGCACCTCTCCTGTTCTCCATGACTTACTGAAGATGATGGAGAATGGTTTAACAATGACTTCCACCAGCTCCCTCAGCACCCATGGGTGCATCCCAACGGGGCCCATAGATTTATGTACATCCAGATTACTCAACTGATCCTTAACAAGTCTTCATCAGCCAAACAAATGCTGCAATCCAAAACCATCAAAAAGACTCTGCACCTATCTGATATTTTAACAAGTTTTTCCAGAGACTATTCTTACCCTTAAAAATGACCCAAACAGGACAAGGATTGAGGCTTACTTTACAAAAGATGGGGAGTCCTACAGTAACCTTATTTCATGAATAAATTGTATTAACCTGTTTTCCAACATGATGAATTGGGAACATTTGGATCCAGTAAATTCAGATTTCAAGGCCGTGTCAAAATGTGAAAAGAGAAACCATGGAAAAACAATCACTGCTCTGACAAGCTCCTGAATGGGAAAAGTACCTATTTCATCACATGTTCTTTCAACATCTCTGAATCAAACAAGGTAGGACCTGAATGAACTGTCATGAACTTGTCTGTTCATGTCAAACTCAAGTAGACTGTGTTTATTGCAAAATAATCTGTAACTGAGTTGTCTCTGAAGGTCGAAGTAAAGGCCAGGCAAAGGTGGAATGAGATACAAATGCTGCTAAGTCAGGTGATCACTGTGTGGACTGAGGTGGGACCTCATTAATACTTTACAAGTATTTGAAAGGTGTATGTCAAGGGGACGAACAACATTTTTTTCTGTAGTGTCTAGTGATAGGGCTAGGGGTAATGGACAAAAGCTTGAACACAAAAAAGTCCCACTTAAGGAAAAACTACTTTACTATAAGGATGAGGGAGCCTTGGCACAGGCTGCCTAGGGAGGGTGTGGAGTCTCCTTCTCTGAAGGTTTCCAAACCTACCTGGACATGTTCCTGCAGGGTGGAGTGGGAAGAAAAATAAAAAAAACAAACTGGGAAGGAACAACTCTATGCACAAGTACAGGCTGGGAGTTGACATGCTGGAGAGCAACTCTGCAGAGAAAGACCTGGGAGATCTGATTGATAATAAACTGAACATGAGCCAGCAATATGCTCTCATGACCAAGAAGGCCAATGGCATCTTGGGATGCAACAAGAAGAGTGTGGGCAGCAGGTCAGAGGAGGTTCTGCTCCCCCTCTACTCTGCCCTGGTGAAGCCTCATCTGGAGTTCTATGTCCAGTGCTGGGCTCCTCAGCTCAAGACGGACAGGGAACTTCTGGAGAGAGTCCAGCGCAGGGCCACCAAGATGATCAGGGGACTGGAACATCTTTCATACGAGGAAAGGCTGTGAGATCTGGGGCTGTTGTAGTCTAGAAAAGAGGAGACTGAGAGGAAATCTTATTAACATTTACAAATATCTAAGTGGTGGGTTTCAGGAGGTTGAGGCATCCCTTTTTTCTATGGTAGTTAGCAACAGGACAAGGGGTAATGGGATGAAGCTGGAACACAAAAGTTCCACTTAAATATAAGAAAAAAACTATTTTACTGTTCAGGTGAGGGAGCCCTGGCACAGGCTGCCCAGAGGGGTTGTGGAGTTTCCTTCCTTGGAGGTCTTCAAGACCCGTCTGGACATGTTCCTATGTGACCTGATCTAGGTTGACCTGCTTCTGCAGAGGGGTTGGACTAGATGATCTCTAAAGGTCCCTTCCAACCCCTACCTAGCATTCTATGATTCTATGGGGCTTTTGATGTGCCAAGTATTTGTAAGACTCAGTTATTTGCATCCAGTACAGTCAGTAATCTCCCTTTTGAAGGCAGCAGTTCTGCTATTAGGAAAGAAACTACTCATTTTGGAGTTCTGAACGAAGCCCTAAATATGCCATAGTAGACACCTGTGTAAACCATATAGCCCCCTACCCTTAATATTATGGCCACTAACAAACACCATCCAAATAGCCCAGTTTTGCCCATAGTTATCGTCTTCTCTTAGCACATCTGTATCTCTAGAATGCTGTCACTTTTTTTTTTTCATCATCCTCACAGGAGAACCATCATAAAATTAGTGTTTACCCCGTGCTTGTGTCTTTTTGCCAGCTGCTGCATGCAGAGAGGTGGGTGCTGATTTTATTTATGAGTTGGTGTTATTTTTACTGCTTACAGTTGTGGAATGAGAGTATTTCTCTTGCAAAAAAACCTATCTACAAGCCAGTAAACAAAGGGGACTACTAAAGCCTTTATAGGGAGCAAATTCCTGCCTTTGCTAGAAGTTGCTTCTGACCCATCATGGGCAGAAGCAGACAGCTTGTCCTTCACAATACAGAAAGAAAGCTATTTTAAACAATATCTTAAATTCTGTCAAAGTCAATTCATCCTCCAGAAAGGAGCATGTAATATAATATATGAATAACCTTTTCACTTCTCTTTCCCTTTTGTAAACCAACTCTGACACCTGCTTTGGGATTTACCTTTTCCTTGTAACTCTATTTTACTTATTTTCTTGTTTTGGTGCAGGAGCCCAGGAGAATTATTCAGTAAGAAGTCAGTTATTTGTTACTATTACAACAGAAAAGTGATCTGAAGTATCTGGAAAACATATGTATTACATAATTTGAACTGTGGGCAGTTCAGCCAGGCATTTGTCTATCCCATGAACCGAGTTTTTCCAATTTGCATACTTTTCTACCTTTGCCTTCCACTCCTCCTCCTTCATGACAGAGGGACAGCCCCTAAATCATATGATTGGACACAAAAGATTACACACTGTGAAACACTCCTATTTCTCACAGACCTGGGGCAAACACATCAAGACAGAGCTCAAAGCCAAGCAAAGAAGCCGCAAAATGAACCTTCTTCCGTCCTTCTCTATGGAGACATGGGCTCTCTTGCTTATTTTCATAGCCCTCGTGATAGTGTGAGTAAAATATTCTTTATTGGTTCTTTGCTCATGCCTTTTTCCTGTTCTTGCCATTGTTCTTTTTCATGCAACTAGTCTGATGAAGAGCAAACAGTCAGATATGCTTTCCAGCTTCCCAGCCTCTCACAAGGCTCTGGGAAGCGTCTGAGGAATCTAAAGACTGTATAGGTGCACGATCTCCTTTCAAGGTTTGGAGTATTCCCATGCACTGTTACAGTCTTGCTGCTAAGAATCAAAGTGATAATCAAATAATAATGGTGCTAGGTGCTCATTGCCAGCAGACTGCTGGCTTCAGTGAGGATTATGAGCCGTTAGTTTGTTTTCAACAGAGGTACCATCTAAGGAAGGCTGATCTGGGGAGGGGAGAAGGTAGTAGATGACCCTACTGCAGGACATGCAAAGCTGGACAGCAGCAGGAAGGCACCAGAAAAAGTGCATTCAGAGAACCAGTTCTTATTCCTCCTGACTTCTGTAGTGCCCAGGTAAGATGCACCATGCATGGGCACCTGGGCCAGGAGGGCTACTTTGCAGAGTTAGATTTTCCACATACCTGCAGGACAGCATCCCATGCCCATCATTGATGGTGGAAGTAAAAAAAGCCCAGAGCAAGGTCAGGTCCCTCTTCTTGGCTTTTCAAACAAACTCTAGCAGGCAGAAGTGTACCCTGATGCTTCAGAGAAGCTGCACTAGTTAGAAAATGCTTTAGTCTGCTTTGCTGATGCTGTTCAGCACCACAGCATATCAGGGCTGGCTGAAAAACCCCTTTCTGCTGGGACATACAGCATCTCTGCTGGCAGCCCCTGCCAACAAGGCTGGACTGACAAACTTTGTAGTGTTGACAAGCCCTTAGGCAGAGACAGCATGTTGCTAGCCATAAACCTTAACGATTAATGTGGTACACATGAGCACAATCCATTTGTCTGCCCTGGCAGTGCTCCAGCCACAGCAGTTCAGTAAGCTCTGAAACTTTTAGCCCTGAACCCGTCCCTGTGATTTGGATCACTCAAAAACCTGTTTGGGGCAGACTCTTGAAAAGAAAAACCCCAATCAACCCAAACCCCCCACCTTCATTATTGACCCAAACCCTCATGTTTCAGTAACTCTATAGCCATCCAAGTTTGCTGGTTACTAGACTCCCACCTTCTGCAGCCACTTGCAATTTTGTTGTGTCAAAAGGGATGAAGCAGAGATCTTTATGCTCTGATATCTGAGCTAAATTAGACATTTAACTGATCATTAGCAAGAGAGGTTGTTCAGATGCATCTTGTCCATCTGGGGCAATGCTGTTCTGGTTCACACATGAAGGAATCATGCATTTCTGGTTCACATCCATGGTAGGAAGAAGCAATGGTTGTTCTCTGGCTTTACACTGAATGGTCCCTCTCAGCTTGTAGCAAAGTATATCATATTTCAGTTGTACCAGCATTAGACTGCTATTTCCTAACCATCTTTCAGATGGATTAAGCCTAGCCTATGTTCCTATAGCATTTTTGGGCTTTATAACCAACCCAGCCTGGCATTCTCTGGTCTCCCCACAGATCCAGCTGCCCATGAACATTACAAATGAGAACTCACAAGCTTTTTATACTAGTGCCGAATTAATCTTTGACAGAAAAGGTTAAACAGTAACAAAGTGAGCTCTGTGAAGTCTTTCTGCACCTGCAAATGCCCTGCTCCTGCATGCACTGCTTGGATCATAAATGAGGTCTCCTTTTGTGCTGTCAGAACCTGTACTGTAGGGACTGATCTCATTTGAGATCCCTCAGATTTTGAAAATAATTACTAATTGTAAGAGAAACCTTCCTAAACGTCAGCCTAGACTCTGGCTTTTCAGGAAAGCACCCCCAAGATGCTGGCTGCACGGCTTCTGCCATGTAGCCCAAAGATGATCTCTAATATCCCACTGCCAAACATTTGCAGCTTTACATCCTTTCTGCGATAAACTGCTCACTGGGGAAGCTGCAGCTACTAACTAAAACCAAATATTTTCAGGAGCTCTTTCAGCACAACCAAAGGCAAGCTTCAAAGGGCTGTAGCCCATGCCCTTGTTGAGAAACCGAAGGCCCCGAGGTAGAAGTAATAACTTTACAGCTGCCAAAAGGGTGCTTCAGAGGAAAGAAATCTGCAAAGCTGTCAATAAAATCTAAAGAGAAAACCATCAAGACAAAACTTCCTGATGCACCACTGAGCTAGGGCCAGGATAAGGGGAGGGAGAACAATAAATGAAATTAAAATGCAGCCTAACCAAAGCCATGTTTGGGACATTATTTCTGGCACTGCTTTGATTTCTCTTCAATACAAACATGTGTGGCATTCCTTCTTCTGTCTCCCTTTTCTGCCTCTCCTTCGGTTGCAAGTAAGCTCTTCTTTTGACTTTTGCTAAAGGCTTTAAGGCCCTGTTTCCATCAGAATACCTGCATCTCTAGGAGATAGCTGCTTTTACATCAAAGTGATCTCTCAGGCTCTATGTGGCAGCAGTGAGCCTTACCACGTTTACATAGTTTTTACAGGACAATTTTCTTTTGGGCTACATTTTTTTCCAGCTCCTGGATCAACCTGCTCTGCTTAGAAGCAAAGGGACATTGCTGCAGTCTCCAGGAGAGCTCACAGCCCCAATGCCACAGTAACGTAGCATTTGGTTGTTTTTTCTGTCCCACAGATACGGGATCTGGCCATATGGCGTCTTCAAGAAGTTGGGCATTCCCGGGCCCAGACCTCTGCCTTTCTTTGGGACGTGCCTGGAATATCGCAAAGTAAGTGACTGAAGCCTCTCTGGCTCTGGAAATATCAGCCTTTGCTCATACAGCTGTAGCTAAACAGATACATGGTGATGATAAGTTATCTCGAAACGCCAAGCTCTACTCTAACGCACAGGTTGTACAAAGGCCAGCCCAGGATAAGGGCTTGGTAACACAGACCACGGGGCCTTGCCCTTACAGCATTTCCAAACAAGCACTTGTGGATGGCTGACTTATAGCTGCCCTTTGCCAGCATCCTGGCAAACAGTTCAGTCACAACAACAGAGTACATTTACGCTTGTCCTTCCTGATGTTTTCTGAGAGGAGAACTCAGAAAGCAACTCTGAACATCAGTTTACAGATATTCCTCCCAACTCATCATCTCCAACATTATCCCCTCTCCTTCATCCTCTAATTTTAAAATTGCTTTCCACAGGGTTTTGTGGAGTTTGACAATGAATGTTTCCAGAAATATGGGAAAGTCTGGGGGTGAGTATGAACCACTGATCTCTTCTCAAAGTAAAACTAGAATCTGTACAAAAGGAAGGACAAAAAAAATCATTAGAAAATCTCCTTGTCTCTACCTATAGCCCTGGCTGTCCGAGAACAACGAGAACAGCAATGATAGATGCTGGAGGTGGCTCACATTAAAGCCTGATGACCTTAGGGCTGTGCCACTCTGTGCTGTGCTATAGGGAAATTGCTTTGAGATAGGCTATAAAAGCTATTTTAAAGCTGATGACAAAAGGGCCTCACCTGCTCCTAACAAAATCGGCAGCAAAGCCACTGTTTACTTAAGGGAGAATCAGGTACTGGGAGGTCTGGTTGCTCTGGTTTATGAACAGCAGGGGAATGTGAATGACTCCCAACACTGAGTGAAGAAGCAGATCTAAAGTCTGTTGACTTCCTGGTGCTGCTGATCCTCACCTGCTGCAGAGAGAGCTCATGCAGCCACCCCTGCTCTGCTCTAGACATTTCTTATGACTTTTATCACACTGCTGTTATAACTTGTGCTACAAACTCCCATATCCTGTATAATGCATTCATTGGTCCCTACAGCAACTTAAAAAAATGAAGTCTGGAAAATATATCTTTACATAAGTGGGGAAAGTGCATAAATGCGCTTAATCTACATCTGTTCCAGGAAAGCGTTCAGAACTGGCAGCTTAAAAAGACAAAAACAAGGATTGAGTTTCATCTCCAAGGATATTTCAGTGCTGTCAGCCCAAGTCTCCAGACATTCAATTCAAGAGCCTGAAAGGGGTCGAACAAGTTTCCTTCTAATACTGTAATGTGTTTAAGTGCCTGGAAAACCACAGAGAGTTGGAGGAGAAAGTGAAGACACTTGCTTAATTTAGTATCTGGTCCTTTGAGAGACTGAACCCTGCTCATTTTCCAGTGAATCTGGAGGGTGTTCAGCCCCCTTTATCATTTACAAAACCAGATAGGAGAAGGCCTAGGAGTCCTTTGGCATCTCTGCTTTCTACATTTCTGTACTTAAGCACCTGCAGAACAACAGGGCTGGTGACGGAGATGCATTTGTTTAATACATTTTGTTTTGCTGGCAAAAGCCAAGCCTGGCACTTCAGCTAACTGAGGTTGCTTATCAGTCTTCTCTTCTTCCTTGCCAGGATTTATGATGGCAGGCAACCTGCGATTGTTGTCATGGACCCTCAAATCATTAAATCTGTGCTGGTTAAAGACTGTTACTCCACCTTTACCAACCGGAGGGTAAGAGCAGAAAGCATTGTGATGGACGTGTTTCTATGTGACCTGATCTGGGTCTTCCTGCTTTAGCAGGGGATTGGACTAGATCTCCAAAGGTCCCTTTCAATCCCTACCATTCTATGATTCCATGTACCACAGAGTCTGGAAAACAAAGTAGAGGAGAAGAGCATGCCAAGCACGTGGCAGGGTTCCCACAGGGGATGTGACTGCACTGTAGGGATTACTGAAAACGGCCACTGCATGTCACTGTTCCCCTGCCTTACAGCCTGGGGACTGCACACCCGTAGTGGCAGAGGAAACTGCCTGCACTTCAGATAAATTCCGCTCACACCTATATATATGGATGAATTTGAGTCTGCATGAGCATGTGGGTATTTGTAAGGGTCCAGCTAGCACCTGTGCCACCAGCTGGGATGCAGGCTCTGGGTGGCACAGTTAGGTGGGAGTACACACATACCTACAAGTGTTGAACTTCTTTGGTCACTTGTTCTGGATGTGAAAATGGCATCTCACAGATTGTTTACTGAAGGAAAAACGATTATTCATGCATGTGTGTCTTGAAAGAGGCTGTTTGTCAGGCCTTAGCCTGCTACCAGTAGTAACACCGTTGAGATAGCCTGAGTAGGGACTTGCCTGCTATATTTCCATTCTTGTATGGAATCCATGATCTTTTCTGGGATTAACACCTTGCCTTTTTCCCTTCTAGACTGTAGATCTAGCAGGAGTACTGAAGAATGCTGTCTCATTAGCTGAAGATGAACATTGGAAAAGGATTCGTACTGTGCTCTCTCCAACCTTCACCAGCGGCAAACTAAAGGAGGTAAAACATAGAGGAGCAGGTACAAACTAAACCAGAAAGTGGTCAGACAGTGTTTTCAGGATGAGATTGTCACAGGGGTCTGATTTCTTTAGTCAGAGCCTGATAACTAAGCTGGCCTGTTTAATATATGCCTAATTTAAAACAAAAAAGAGCTTAAAATAAAACCTTAGCAGAAAGATATTATTTGTAAATATTCGTGAAACTCCCTGTAGTTTTCATAAGCCTGTCTTAAAGAAGGAAAATGTACTATACTTAAGTGACTGTATCTGGTTTGTGTTACAGATGTTCCCTATCATGAAGCACTATGGGGAAGTTTTGGTGAAAAATGTTCAAAAGCAAGTGGGAAAGGACAACACTCTATCTGTGAAGGAGTAAGTAGCTGCTAGGAGCAGCAGGCTAAGCAGCCTACCTTGTTAGCAAGTGCTGTAATTCCTTCATCACTGGCAACACAGATCACTTGCTGGGTAAGCCAGACATCTGAAATGAGGAACAGGGATAGCTGAAAGCCTGGCTGGAAATTTGAAATCAAAAATCTAAGCTGAGATGTTAGTGAAACTTCCTAGAGACAGAGATACAGAGGTAAGTCTTCTAAAGGGAATTAGATGGGGAGAAAAATGCTCCAGCTCAACTTTGTGAATCCACAGGTCCAAGATAACCCAAATCAGGAAACAACATTTTTCCCTGCATATACTCAAGATCTCTGTGCACCATCTTCTTATACCACAGGATATTGAGGTTGCTGGCTTCTGCACCTGGGATCAGCACTCTGGGATGTTCATCCATCACTTGCCCCATTCCTGATGGGGACGGGGAGGGAGGCCATAGCATGGCCTCTAGTGTGTGGTCCTCATCTGTGCCTTCCATATTGGCTCTGGAACAAAACTTGTGTATTTCACCCCTAATCTGAAAGTACAGATGCAGAAGGGACAGCTGTATGCCAGTAGCCACATAAGTGACCTCACCTACTAAAAACCTCATGAGAAGAGGACTTGGACAGTTTGTAATATTATAGGACTGTGCTGGGTTGAACAAGACCATTTTCATGGCATGTTCAAAGCAATGTGTGCTACCATTCCTCCCCAAGAAGCTAAACATGTGCTGTCCTTGCACTAACTGTCCTTGCCTGTTCATGTAGCTACGTGCTGTTCTAAAATCCACAGAAAAGCTGCCTAAAAAATCAAACCTCATATAGGTTTGAAACCAAAGCACTCTAGAAAAAAGCCAACAAACTATGCCTTCCACTACAAGTGCTTTTCAGTTACATACACTCAATTTCCTTTTCAAAACTAGGACAGGAGGATCTGATGAGAATTTATATTTGAATCTCACATAGACATTAGGTGAAAATGTAATCACTTTGTCAAATTATTTAACTAGTGTCCATCTTTTCCCAGAATCTTTGGAAGCTACAGTATGGATGTTGTCACCAGCACATCATTCGGTGTGAATATCGACTCCATGAACAACCCCAAAGACCCTTTTGTCAGAGAGATGCAGAAGCTGGTCAAGTTTGATTTTTTTGACCCAGTCTTCATCTTAGCATGTGAGTGACTTGGCTGAAAACTTCATTCAGGTCTCAGTACTACTGAAGTGTGACTTCAGCAAGACTGGGGCATCCCATACATTAACCAATTAACTGTTGCTTAGATAACTTCTCTAACTCAGATGAGAGTCCTAATGGCTCATCTCATTTTCTCATTGTTATCCTCATGCTAAAACTCTGGGAAGGAGATGACTAAAAACTCTCTCCACCTTTGGTGTTTACAATAAAAGAAACACATTTGAATATGACTGTGATGTTCAGATGTGCTGGAGAATAATTTGAGGTTTGAAAAGCAAGTTCAGCTGTGAGGCTTGAGGAGAGTGGTACAATCTGAAGTGCATTTTCTGTAAGAGAGTGCTGAGTGGAGACTGTAATTAGATGCAATTTCCTACCAGTGCAATAACTTATCAGTGATGGACCTTAAATCACATGCAAAATTAAATCAAGATTAGATATCTTCTAAAACACTGGAAAAATTGTGATCTGTGCATAGATGAAGTTCTGGTACTGTAGATTTTATGAATCTATACCCAAGCAAAAGATCCAGTTTCAATGATGAAGGAAATGCTCTGAAAGGGACTTGAAAATGTACAAGCAGTGAAGATCTCAGTCTGAAAAAATAATTCAGAGTTTCCAATAGTCTCTTCTGAGCCACATTCCTGTTGTAGTGCTGTATAATGTAAAGTAACCTGCCCTTAAAAACCAGAAAGTGACATACGCTTTGGTCATCTATTAAAGCAATGATTCTACCCAGCTCAGTTGTATCCATCTGACAGAAACTTGAGAGAATTGCATCAAGACAAGCTATCCCAAGGGAAGGAGAAACAGTCCAGACATTTCTCAGATAAAGAAATCAAGAAAGGACATTTTTAGGAGCATCATTACTTCCCAGTAATATTCATAGCTATTCATGCGACCTGATCTAGGTGGACCTGCTTCTGCAGGGGGTTGGACTTGATGATGTCTAAAGGTCCCTTCCAACCCTACCATTCTATGATTCTATATTAGCTTGTGGAGTTTGTTTACAGTGTGCAATTTTCTTCTTGACTTGTCTTTCAGTTACATGTCCATTCCTTACTCCTCTGATGGCCAAGTTGAATATAAGCTTCTTCCCTAGTGATGCTGTAGATTTCTTCATGAGATCCCTCTCCAAAATTAAGCAGGATCGTGAAAAGGAGACTCACAAAGTAAGTGAGCATGAATCTGCTAGCAACTGTGGCAAAAATTACACTTGAGTGAAATGATGGGTGATGATATCAAAGATGAAGCCAAAGCACGATGATTTAATGATACTCTGAATCTACTTGAGTGGGTCGATTCACTTGATTTTTATACCATTAGAAAAGACTCATCTAACCAGTCCTGGCAGAGCTAAATCCAGATAAAATCTCCCTAGAATTAGATTAAGAACTTAAAATAAGTGAGGGACTGCCTGAAGAAGATTAAGCAGAGGAACAGAGACCAGTGTAAGCAGCACAAGAGCAGTGATATGATCATTCAGACTTGTACCTTCTCCTCTTACTTTTAAAAACTTGCAACTACTTTCTGGCAAAATTCTGCATTTTGGACGTTTAGATCCCTTCCTTGAAATTTGCCCCACTCAATAGCTTCACAAAAAGGATAGCTAGGTTTCCAAATAGAAAAGCAGGTGTTATGTTTTTCAGTAAGGAAACAAATTTGTCATTTGTGCATTTTGGGGACTCTTTCAGTTAAAAATTGTGCTTAGGCTATGAAATCTGCTTATATGAGCCCTCCAAGAGACCTGTCACCAAAGAAACTCTCCCTCTTTTTTTTTTCCTCAGGGCAGAGTAGATTTTCTGCAGCTGATGATCGAATCCCAAAATTCAAACAATCACAAGAACCATGAAGCGAATGACTCATATAAAGGTAACTACTCCTCACAGGAACAGGGTCTGTGAGACGGAGGAGAGTATGGGAAGCTGTTTCCCAGAGAAAGGCTCAATGGGTCCCCACCATTTCTACTGACCACACCTCCAGACAGAAGTCTCTATCCCTTGTTGTAGGCACCAGGGCTGGGGAGAATCCCCCCAGATCCTTTGTTATGGGGTAAGGATGCCATATCAAGTGTTTCTACCTGAGAAATCATCTGTCTCCTCTGTGAAATGACTTTTTCCAGACAGACAGTAGAGTATTTTAAAAATGCTATCAGAAAACTACAACAAAACTGCCCCAATTTCACTGATTTCTGCCTGCTCCCTGCTGAGACCATCAGCCAATACTTTTTTCGTCATTTCCTCATGTCCTCTCTGCTCACAGGCCTGACTGACATAGAGGTCCTGTCACAAGCATTCATCTTCATATTTGCTGGGTACGAGCCCACCAGCAACATACTTTGTTACCTGGCCTATGAACTGGCCACGCACCCTGACGTGCAGCAAAAACTGCTGGAGGAAATCGACACAGTTCTACCTAACAAGGTAAGGGGACATTGAATGACGGGAAGACCCTCTGACCCTGCTGTCCTCCTTATTCAGTCAAGACAAAGAAAAACAATGAAAAATCTTTAGCTCCTAAACACTGTCTCCTTTGGATTTTCCAAGGCCTCCGAGAGACACACATTGAGACAACTCAGCCCTGTAACAATTTTCTTTTGGCAGCTGAAACCTTCTAGGCTACCCCACTGCACAGACCTTGCACTCATGCACAAGTAGCTGTGAATTTCCAGGCATTTCCATCACTTGGGATAGGAAAATGAAACTGATTACACAATTTCTACCTTGCATTTTTTTCTCCCGTGAGCCTAAGTCATAGTTGAGATAGTAGAGGTCAGGCACACTCAGGTCTCAGCAGAAATTTTAAGACAATCTGATCCTCGTGCCCACATTATCTGGTCACCTTTTTCCTGTCACCCTGCAGGCCCCTCTCACATATGAAGCAATAATGCAGTTGGAATACCTTGACATGGCACTGAACGAAACCCTTCGGCTCTTTCCCCTTGGAGGACGGCTTGAGAGAACGTGCAAGAAAGATGTAGAAATAAATGGAGTGACCATTCCCAAAGGAGCTGTTGTTATAATCCCACCCTATACTCTGCACCGAGATCCCGAGTACTGGCCAAACCCAGAAGAGTTCAGACCAGAAAGGTAAAAAAAAAAAACATAATGAAAAGGAAGAAATATTGTACTGCTTTTTTCCCTCACTGCTAATTCTTAATCTCTGATTAGCTTCCTAATGGCATTCTTCCTTTTTTTTTTTTTTTTTTAATAAAGAATAGCAATGAGAAATTGCAGGCTCATGGGAATGTCATTTTAAGAAGAAAATGTGCTTTGCACTTAAAGCAGGATTTCAAGGAACGTGATCTTAGTGGGAGAAAAATATTGATATGTCACAGCATCTTGTACACAGTTTTTAGGCTCGCTGACAGGGTGGGTATCTGGGGAGTTTTTGTAACTGCCAGTCACTCTGCATAATCTTAATTGCTGAACCTGTCCCCCTCACACAGGCTTTGCTACGAAGTATACCAGAGCTGATCCTTCCAGATTTGCCTTCCCTCTTTGTTTTCAAGGAAATGATAACATTTCCCTAAAAATTTGGTTATTTTTGTCATTCATATCTGTTTTATGTAGCTTTCTGTCTTTTTTTGCTGCCTTCATTTATTTTCTCCAATTGTGTCATTATCTAGGTTCAGCAAGGAAAACAAAGATACCATAGACCCATATACATACCTGCCCTTTGGAGCTGGTCCCAGGAACTGCCTTGGGATGCGATTTGCTCTCCTGACTCTGAAAGTTGCCATTGTTGGTCTATTGCAACATTTCACCTTCCATACTTGCAAAGAGACTCCGGTAAGCAGGGTGTTACTTTCTGAACCTCACAGGTGAAGAGCCAGGGCTTGGTTTCTCACTGTGTGCCAATACAGGGATGTGCTTTCAGGGGATGTGCCCTTCCAGGCATTACAGGTCAACTTATGTCTGGGCCATGGCTAAGTCTTTCCTTAGTCAGTACTTAGCTGATTTGTCTAGCTCCAACTGTGTTTTTCCTCTTATCATTGCAGATCCCTCTCAAGCTGAGTTCACAGGGGTTCTTAAAACCAACAAAACCGATTATTCTGAAGTTAGTCTCCCGGACCAAGACTGCACCTGCAGAAGCATAAAACCCAGTTGCACCTGCAACAATCTTCCAACATCTCATGAATGCTGTCATAACAAAGGGATCACTCCTACACAGCCAGATCAGAAGAGAAGCTCTAGTTAATTCTGGAAGCAATTACTAAACATTTACCAATAAACATTGCTGTCAGAAATGTAATGTGGATCACTGGGCAGTGACAACACACAGTCCCCTTAATTTTGATTGCAGAAAATCAGAAATCCGAATGAGAGGCTGATCGTCCCCTTCTAAGGGAACTTTGCCATCTGGAGAGAAGGAATTACTGTCACATCCAAAGAAACAAGGTGTGATGGAAATTCAAATCACCAGACGTTACTGGGCAGGGACCAGTGACATTCTTGATGTATTGATGCTTGAAATTTCATGTGTTATAATTGAGATGACTGGTGTGAGACTACATTCTAGTTACCAAACCTCTTGTGCTATATGTTAATCAAAGCAAAGTGTATACAAATACTGTCATTAAAAATGTTTGAGAGCTGCTCTGTGTTGTGTGTAGCAGCTGATCACTTCCTATTTAAAAACTGTATTCAGCCTCAACTCTTGAAATTATCCATGTAGATTGCTTTCCACCTCATTTAATGAATCTGATCCTTTATTTAATGCAATCAAACCCTCCCATTTGTACAGCATTTTACAAACACTAACTCCCACCTCTTAGTTTAAGAGGTTGCTTCAGTTCAGAACTGGCCAACTGGCTCTCTTTATTGGAGCAATGGATGGGTTTCAGAGAGCAGCAAAAGCTCACAAGAGGTGGTGACAGGAGTGACATTCCTCCTGGAGAAATTGTCTGGACGTTGCTTGAGCTGAGTCATGGATGGAGGTTATGCATTGCCTGTGGTGGGATATTAGCATGCTGCAAGCTGCTTTGCTCATGAAGTTCTCCAGAGCATTCTATGACTTGAGCCCTATGGGCTGATCCTGCCATCAGCATGATGCTTTGAACAAATGACTTGTGCCATCTCAGACCATATAAACAGGGAATATCAAAAAGCAGGTGGGAAATTCTCCTGGATCTGAATTTCATATGCCAGTTAACCCTGTTATATTGTGCTGGTTCTGACACCTACAAAACGAGTACACTAGTAAAATGAAAAAGAGGTATGAAGCAGACCAAGTCACCCCTTAACTCCTTAACTTTCTTCTGGCATCCTTCACTCCAATGCAATATTTTTTGAATCGTGGTCCATAATTTTCTCCCATAGCTCTTTAGTCTAAATGGCAAAACTGCATGGCCCAAATGCTACAATACCACATAGTATCAATTCAAGAATTCATACTCATTTTTCAATGACAATAGTAATTAGGGGGTTTGGGAGTATTCAGCCAACAGTGCCGTGGATTCCTGATCACTGGAAATCCCCAAATCAAAGCTGCCCATTTTTTGGGATGGTATAGCAACATACACCAGGCTCTAATTCAAGAGTAAGCAGCTTGTGCTGTCCCAGAAGACAGATAAAACAATTATAGCGCTCCCTTCTGATTCATCATCTGTGAGAAATTGCTTGTGTTTTGCTATGTACACAGCAATGCGTAGTTAGGAGTGCTGTCAATAAGGCCCTTCCTCAGTTTAAACTGTTTCTCTTCTCTTACCAAGGATTAAAAACCATCTGTGGAAGAGCTGGGCTTGACTTACTTCTGCAATGCTGCAGCAGCTCTTATGAGGAGAGTGCAATGCTCTTGTATGGCCAGACTAGCTAAAAAAACATAAAAGCATTTTCCCCGTAGGAAAATAGCGTTAGACAAAACTAACTCTATATTCAAGAAAAGGGGAGGAAAGGGGAATGCTATCATGAAAGCAACAAGTCACTCACATACCAAACAGCTCCTTTTAAGTGATTTTAGCATCTCATGAACAGAATCAAGAGCCTTTGCATGGTGCTCAGAACCAGAAAGGGTTAAGCCAGCCATACCCCAAGACAAGCAGCCTGTGCCCAGTTCGTGGCATCTCCGGGAATGAAGTCATTAGTGTAACTGTACAGATCATTCTTCCAAATGTGAAAAATGTGACTAATTCTCCTGCTTCAGCCAATTATGACCTGCCAGGACTATCATAACAGCCCATAAATAATGTGTAACAACATCATGGTAATGAGTCTTCTAGAAGAAAATTAGATCCTCCGTGTTTTAACTCCATAAAATTACTTTGCTCATAAGGGCTGCCTCTATCATTCCCAGCACTTCCCATTGCTTCACTGGTCACTCCTCAGAAATGGATGTGACTTGGCCAAAAGTCTGCTGGTCCTAGTAGTTGTGAATCCATCAGATTTGTCTTCACTGGTTTGGTTGTTTCTTCTTTAAAACAGACATATAACTGTTTAACTCTATTTTGAATGTTTTTGTTGTTAGAACATATTTACTTAATGTAGACATTACTGATTCCTTTAACTCTTTCAACACATCCTTGGCAGGCCTGGGACATCATATTGTCTCAAGATAGATGTGTCTTTGTCAGAAGAAAAAGGTTCTGAACAGAGTAAAAGGTAGAAGTTAATTTTGGAGACACTTCTCTTTCACTTCCTCCCCTAAATCCTCCCAAACCTTAAGTACAAAGAGAGAAAAAAAGCCAACATGAAAGAAATCAACGTTATGTCAGCATTTAAAAAAACCCAACACACTTTGCACAAAGATCTTACAACTGTGTCTCGGGGAAGTTATTGTCAAATCCCTGTGCAAGCTTGACAGACTCACACCCTGGTAAGACACTAGCATCACTCAGGAAAACTTCTATAAGTATGCAGAAATATGTTCCCTTTCATAGAGAAAGACTTGCTGGGAACTTTCCAAAGGAGATATATACCTCATTATATAAGAACTGTAATTGTATCAATCCCAATGAAAGACAAAGGCAGTGATAAGTGAGATTTGTTTTCTGTTTCTCAGTTAACTACAGTGGAGTAACCATCAATGTTACAGTAACTTGCCTAAATGATGTAATACTTCCAGTTGATTGCAACTATCAAACGGATTTTATGAAAAACAGGTTTCCTGCTTACAGCAGAGGCATATATCATGTGCTTCATCAAGTCAGTTATTAGGCATTTCAATACCAGGCTGAGCCCTGACAGATGGAAGAATGGTCTGACTATTACCAAACTAAGTGTCCTTAAAGCATTAAAATCTTTTGCAATTCTGCCTTGCCTTTAAAGTGAAAAATGAAACACTTCCAGGCATATTTCACTTGGAAGGAAGCAGCAGTGGCATTGCTCCTTTTACCTAAACCTCTGCTGAGGCATAGCTTCTCTATTGATACTCTGACATCAGAAGCCAGAAGGTGCACAAGAGAAATGCCAGCAAGCAGAAAGTTTCATCCTCACAGTCCCTCCTTCCACTCTCCATCTCTCTATTAGAAGTCAGAGTGGGGAATTACCAGGGTATGACGGATAGCTTGGAAATGTGGAAAATCTGCAGCTGAATTTATGCACTGACATCACCTTTATCAGCTGTAATGGAGAGAATTAGGCATATTGAATCGCTTACCATACAGATACAGAATTCTGAAAACCCTTACTATTGCACAAATGTTGACAGGATATTTTATTTACTGCATCATTAAAGGTTAAAGAGAGTCATTCTCCAGAGGATTCATTTTTTCAACCCTTAATATCAATTAAAGCTAATTTCATGCTCTACCCTAATGATTAACATAAAATATGGAAAAAGCTCTAACTGAGCATTTCTGTTCATTACTTCAATTCTCTTGTATTGCTAGTGCACTTTATAGGTACTGATGCAGTTTTATATCACCCATGACACAGTTAATTTTCCCCTCAGAGCTTTTTTTTGTTACTGAACTCTTGAAGATGTTGCAAAGATGAACAAAATACCTTTGATGATATGGATCAAAGTTTTTATTTAACCAGTTCATAGTTGATGATTAGTGATGTTCTCTATGGGCTTTCCTACACAGCCAGGTACAACATCTAGATACAAATTTATTTTGCCACATGACCTACAGCTTCTATCTAATATATAAGCATATTTTGATATATTGATTCAGACAGAAGTTTGCAAATGGAGTAGGGAGGACAATATAACTGTGGGAAAATGAAAAACCCTGCCTGCTATTTATGAATTTAAGCCAGTGCAGTACAGCTGGATGCATTTACCCGTCTCTGCTTGGCAAAATACTAGTTCCATCAACACACCATAAAGAGTGTCCAAAAAAAAAAGTTATAGCCCATCCCTTGGACTGTATCAGAGCTCTTGCAGCCCACATGAGAAGGCACAAGTGCTGCTCCACAGCTCCCTCATCCTGAGGCTGTCCAGATGATTTTGCTCTGGAAACATAAGTTACAGGACTGGAAATGAATTTTTGGAAGATAGGCCACACAGACTAGCTGCCAGTGTGGTGAGCAGAGCCTTGCACTATCTTGCCCCAAGCTTCTCTGACCTTTTCAGAACTTGTCTACTTGTATCCTTTTAGTGCATTTATTGTTAACAAACACTAATCTGGGATCGATCTGTATTCAAAGGTCACAGCAAAAAGCCAGAGGGAAGGTGAGGAGCAATACAGATGCTCCTAAGAAGGTCAGCTGCTGCCACTCAGTCTACTCTCCACTGGTAACTGCACATCAATCAGCCCACGAGTAGCCTTAGCAACATCCATCGAAGCAAGCAGATGTCTGATGCTTCCAGTAATTATAAGAGACTCCAGTAGAAATCAGCAGGATGTGGAAGTGGAGGACATGCTTTTGCAAATTTAACTGAAGTGTTTCCCATGTTGACTGTTGTAGTGTCATGTCCTGTCACACAAAGCTCTGGTCCAGGACTCCATACTGAGCTACTTCTCAGACAGGTCACTGCAACCACCTCTCTTGTTTTCCCCTCATCTTTTTGAGGCTGCAGGTGGTTTCTCAATTCCCGCTCTCTTGAATTTGCATGTTTAGCTTTCAATGAGCGGAATTCATTTAGCCAGGATTAGGTTAAACAGTTCTCTTAAGTGGAAGAGTTATCCAATAAAGTTTTAATGGAAGATATTATTTCTATTCTTTATATTACATTAAAAGTCGGTCAGGAAATGAAAGCCCAGGAGGGTTAGTCATGTTGGGAACACTCAGCAAGATAGTCTTTTCTTCAGGGAATTCACAGTCTAAATGTTGCTCTAAGAAACAGAATGTACAGCAAACACAGACAGTTTGTGCTGTTACAGACTCAGCAAGCATGAGTAGATATATATATTCACATATACACATATGTGTGTATTTGTACTCACACAAAAGGCAGAGGTGGTTCTATTCTGTTTTTGGAGAGACTCCACATTGCCAAGTCTGATATCTACCTGGGTGCTTGGATCATGGCAAAGTGCTCTGCATCGCCAAGGTATGCCATTGCTCTTTATCAGCAATACGTAAATACTGAAAGAGCAGCTGTCATTGTGGGTTTTGTTACTTAACTGGAATTGGTCAGTTTGGTCTCTTCAGTAACCCACAACCTGAGTTTAAGAAACCTCACCATCAGTCACTAGTGTTATTTTCTTGCTGTGCTAAACTTCCATGCAACAACAGCAGGATCAGTTACAGAAATCTGTTCTCAGTAGAAATGGCAAAACGGAGCACTTCTCAGACTCCCCCGTGAGAAGCAGTGACATTCAAGCACATATCAGGAAAGACAATTAAAATGAGTCAAAAGAGTACTATAAATTCTTGAAACTTTGGCCTTTGGGTTTAAAAACTTGACCTTTCACGTTTTGGTTGGCTGAGAGGGACCACATTTAGTTATTGATGTTTTTCTACCAACTTAAAAAGAAAAGAATACAATTTTTCTAAGATGAGAAGCAGAGATTTACACTGTCAGCAATGCTGAGAACTATAAAGTGCTAACACTTCACAATCTCTCCTCCAGATAAAATATCTAAGCACTTTCAGTCCTTGAATCTACACTATTGCAGATCTCACCCTTACATATACCTGGCCCTAACCTATGTGGCTAACCCTGAAGACATTGAGCTCCGATCCAGACAAAGCCTTGGTATCAATGTTGTAACTCAGGTCCTGCCTCAGGACCTGCCATAGAGCTCAGAGCATCAGATGGGTGAACACTATACAAATAGTAATACAATTTTTTCACAGCTTCAACACTTGGTATTTATCAGCATTTGGGTTTTTGGAGAATGCCCTGAAGTAAAATAATCTCCAATAGAAGTTCAGTGTCCTCTGTAGTGTCCAGTGCAATAAGTCTCTTGCTATTGTTTATCTTTCAAAGGTCTTGATCTGAAGTGATGACAGGTGACAAAGATGTGTCTCTGGAAGCTGGTGACTTACCCTCAGCCAGTCTGCAGGTGACACCAAGCTGGGCGGAGTGTTGATCTGAGTCAGGGCAGTAAAGCTCTGTAGAGGGATGTGGACAAGCTGGATCAATAGGCTGAGGCCATTGGTGTGAAGTTCAATAAGGCTCAGTGCCAAGTCTTGCCCTTGGGTCACAGCTACCTCTGGCAACAGTGTCTGAAAAGGACCTGGGGGTATGAATTGGCAGCAGGCTGAATATGAGCCAGCAGTGTGCCCAGGTGGCCAAGAAGGCCAATGGCATCCTGGTTTATATCAGAAGTAGCATGGTCAGGAGGATTAGGATAGTGATTGTTCCTCGGTACTCAAATATTGTGTTCAGATTTGGGCCTTTTGCTACAAGAAAGGCACTGAGGTGCTGGAGCATGTCCAGAGATGGACAACAGAGCTGGGGAAGGGTCTGGAGCACAGGTCTGATGAACAGCTGAGGGACTGGAGGTGTTCAGCTTGGAGAAAAGAAGGCTGAGGGGAGACCTTCTCACTTTCTACAACTCCCTGACAGGAAAGCGTAGCAAGGTAGGGGTTGGTCTCTTCTCGCAAAGTACAAGCTATAGGACAAGAGGAAATTTCCTCAAATTGTGCCAGTTTAAGTTGGAGATAAGGAAAAATTTCTTCCCCCAAAGGGTTGTCAAGCCCTGGTACAGGGTGTCCAGGGAGGTGGTGGTATCACCGTTCCTGGAGGGATTCCAAAGTTATGTAGCTGTGACACTAAGGGACATGGTTTAGTGGTGGACATGGCAAGTACTAATGGCTGGGCCTAGTCTTAATCAAAACAAGTCTATATTCAGCACTCAAACATATCCAAAAAATATTCTGAATTAGCAAAAAACAAACTTCAAAATGCCAGAGCATGAAACTTCATAGGGACCCAGGCAGGCCCCAAGGTGGAAGCAATGAAGTTACTGCAATAAGAACATGATGCTTCAAAAGACAGAAATCTGTAACCAACAAAGAGCCAGCCCAGGGAAGTGGTGGGACCTGCTGCTGTGCTAACCCTGCTCTAAGGACAGCAAAAACAATGAGAAATTAAAATGCACGGTCACAAAACCCAGGGTACAACAACTTCTGGCACTGGTTTTGTTTATTATAAAGCCACATTGGCTTTGTGTTGGGTTTTCTGCCTTCTCTCTGCTTGCTGGCACAGCTCTAGAGAAGATCTTTGGCATTTTGCTAAAAGTTTCAGATATTGGTTTCATCTGCAGCACCTGCTCCTTTGCAAGATGATAGAAGCTACCTCCAGCCTCCCTCCCTGAATATATGCTGCAGATGCACCACTTATTTGCCACATTTACTTAATAACCATCAAAATACTTGGGGTATAAACTGCATTGCCTCTGCCCATCTCTGTATTGGCTGCCAGGTAGACTTTGAGACCCAGAAGCCAGCCCCATCGGTCTGTTTAGCCCCAGAGGAATATTCCCATTCTCTGATTCACCTCTGATGTCACAACTTAGGAAAATAAACCCATCAATCAGCCCCTCCTTCCCTCACTCTTTATAGCTGAAAGAGCAATGCAGGAAAGAACATCAAGCCAAACAGCACTCAGCTGAACACGTGTCTGAGGATGACCCACACGTGCTTCTGTCCCAGGGCAGTAATTGCCCAGGCAGACTAATCTCCAAAGTCCTAAGCTTTTCCTGACAAATAGCTGTTGAAATTGTTGTCCATTTGAGTATTCATCTTTCATTTGTAATTTCATTTTAAATCCATTTTTGCAGGGTTTGCTGGCCTTCAACCAAAATTGCTTTCAGAAATATAGGAAATCTGAGGGTGATTATTTTCCCTAGTCAAACCTTATCTGACCACAGTCCCTAAAGTGCAGCCAACCATCTAAGTCACAGGGTGTGATCTCTGGGAAGGGTCCACCAGAAGTAGTAATCTTAAAAGCATGTTATGCACTTGTTAACCTGGCCTCCCAGGTGAGAGCCCCACGTAGTTCACATTTGATGGCTTCGCTGAAAGTCAGTATTAAAAAAATATCTGGTTTTGAGATAAGTGGGATCTGAAAGAATTTATAATTCAGGTGGGTTCTTGGCTAGAGTTTTGTTGAAGAGGGTGTGCACTGCCCATGCTGTGCTGAGACACAGGGAAAAGGGACGGGAATGCAGGGCACAGCAGCTAAACAGGCTAGAAAGGATCTGCAGCTTCAAATGCCTTGCAAGCAGTAGGTGGCCTTTTTGAATAAGGAGAAAAATCATTAACTTGATGTCAAAGATCGCACAGAATTTAACAAAATCCTTAAGTAAAAGATGTTAAGCATTTCTTAGGCCTCCTGGATCTTTTCTTGAAGATCTGCAAAGAAATGTGAAGGAACTGCTCCACTTTTAGTACCATGCTGTGAGATTAGATGCTATCCTGTTATACGTTCTTTTTTTTATAGCCCACTTTCTATTTTTATTCCTGTTCTACTGTGGAAGTGTTTGCTAATAATGTATGATAGGATGCTTTGTCATGGAAAAACCTTGTATCATTTATCTGTTTCTGAAAAGAAATTCTCAGTACAAATCTAATAAGGGGGAAAAAAAATCCTATTCTAGCTCCTGTTGGAGGAAAAGGATTGATTTATGGAGAGAGATGAAAAGCACTAAGTATGTATTGCTTGGCAAAATGAGGAATTGTGGAGAACTGTCTTTATGCATTTGAAGGGTGTAAACATCAAAGAGGCAGAGGAGCTATTTAGAACATTAGGAGAAGGCACATCTAGAAGACAAGAGTTGAAATTAAATGAACATTGTTAACTTAAAAATCATACTTCTGCCTGCAAATCTATTTCCCAGTATTATTACTTGTAGCACTGTGATGAGTATAAATGAAGCTTAGAGGAAAAAAATCTCGTCTATTTTTTGTATCTGATCAGCAGACTTTACTGTAAAGTTTATGAAGCACAGATCCTGCAACTATTCCTGAAAATATTCCCTTAAATTGGTCCCCATGCTTTCTTTTTATTGCCAACAAGGGTTTATCAGTATGATGGGTTACTCTCCACCTCCCTGTGCTCCCTGATTACAGCCTGAGCTGGTTACCCAGTGAGTCAGATCCCAAATACAACAGCTTTTACCTAGTGGATGGGTAAGTTGCAAATCATTAATAACCCTTCTGAGAAACAATAGCATCATTGCTCTTCTACAGAAAGCCCAAACTTGTCTGCCTGGGATTCAGTTCATTGCTCACTGTCCTAAGCTAGACCGTAACTGGGGAAAAGCTCTATAGAAAATGAGCATTTTTGCTCTCACAGAGGCTTTGGGCTACACTTCAAAAAGCTGTGGAGTGCCACATAGCCCAATGACCTTCAGAGATCCCAAGGACAGAGTTCTGCTCTCCAGGAGACAGATCTGTGCTGTGTGCTGTCCCAGCCGGGCCCTGGGCCGCCAGCGCTGTGGGAGGCTGTGCAGCCAGAGGGATGTGCCTGGATAATTGGAAGCGTCATGCAGCTAGAGGCTTGCAGTGGGAAAAGATCATTTGGTTACATACCTACCTTCTGATTCCTACCAGGAAGCCTGGGATAACAAGATCTGCCCCCTCTCTGTGCCTTCATTTTTTGAATAACATTTTACAACTCACTGATGCTGATGGTGACAGGGGAGGACTCCCTGCTCTCAGCCTCACTACAGAGACCCTTAAACCCTTCCAGAATTACAGATCCCTTCTATTATTTTTTTCTCCTCAGATTTTTAGTCTAAGAAGGATATTGGACTCTGCTCTTGTATTAGCCATGAAAAAGAAGCAGAGAAGAGACCTTCTATGCTCCCTTGCTACCTTTACCATCAGGAAAGATGTAAACCCCTGGAGAACAGAGGCAACTAAATTGCTAAGTCAGAGCACAGAGGCTGTGCAGGCTGCAACTTTCTGAATGGCCTGATCCCTTCAGTCAGAAACCAATTCATTGTTAAACACAGCATTTCATGTGTGCAAATAAAAAGGAAAATGATTACAATAAGCTTCTTATAATAGACAAGATCCACAATTAAATGTAGGACATTTTAACAGAAAACACGTATTAATGTAAAATAAATGTGATACTTGTAAATGACAAGCTCTGATTTATGTTTCCGATGTTTCCAGCCCTAAAGCATCATTAGAACATTGTAGTGAAAACTGTTCAGAAGTAAATAGCAAAAGATGAACCTCTCTCTACATGTAAGAAAGAAATTGTACTACTTCCTATGGTCCTGCCCTGGGGCACCGGGGTCTCACACTTGTTCATGGCCAGACCTGTCAGCTCCCAAAGGAATGGAACTTTAATGTAGTCATACCACTGTGCAGAGCCTGTTCAGGAGCATGAGGACAACTTCTCTAAACCACAGACTAATGTCTGCTGTGCTCAGGTACAGGGCTATGGCTAGGGAAGGGGAGGGGACACACAGGGCTGAGGCTGAGCTGTCCCCATCCTGCTCTGCGTACCACTGGGAGCAACATCCTTACCCTGAAGCAAGCTCGTGTTTATAGACCTTTAGTCACAAACCCACCAGTTTTAACCCTCAAGGAAAGAAAGATCTTACCATGCTAGCACTGAATAGAAGGGCCATCTTCTCCATATGGGTAATGGAGGTCCTGAGGCAGGCAGGTAGGTGGGTGCACAGATGAGCTTGGACTAGAGACATGCCCATCTCCAGCAGAACTCAGAAAGAACAGGGTAAGGAGTGAGTAACTAGTTCATTTTGAAGTTATTTTTTTCCTTTTTCCTTTTAGCAGCAAGAGGAAAACAACAACAAAAAAGTAATGTTTCAGCTTTCAGGGGACTGGGACAGACTTTTGGTGATCATTCATACCCAGGCCTCTCTTGCTGTTTGCATTCAGCTGGGGAAGTGATCAGCTTCAGCAGGCAATGGTATCAGTGCCTGAAAGAGCAAAATCAGATCCATGTAATATATAGCAGATAAGACAGACCATAACAAAGCAACATTTTGGCAGTGGCTCCTGTGACACAGGACATGAGAGATGTAGGAAAATTCAAGATGGTCAAACAAAAGGAAGATGACCACCCAGCAGTCCAAGTGCTAGGCTTCCTCCGTCCTTTCACTTTCCCTTAACATGAGTACAACATTTTCACTGGAGGCTTTCATAAACTGTGTCAATAACTGGAGCAGAAAGGAAGTAACCTGTGCAAGGGCCAGCATGGAGCTGCATTGCCCACAGGACTGCTGAGGGAGAAATCAGCCTGCTGTGTGTTTCCTGATGCCTCAGGCTATTTCAGAAGATGCACCATGCCAGGGCATGTGGCTTTGTAAGTGAGAGATGAGTCCATTTATTTCAGAAGTGAATTTGGCCTGGGGCTGGTGCCATTTAGAAGAAAGTTGGACTCAGTGACCTGTGGAAAGCACTTGTTCAGCACCTGGTTTAGTTAAGAGCCCAATTTGCAAACAGTAAAATCTGGATGCTCTACCAACCAGAACATGTCCAAACTCTGTCAGTGTTTACTGTTGAGGTTAGACTTTTCCTGTCTCTTAATGAAATAGATTTCTTTTGTCAAGGCATTGTATCTTCTTCACACATTTCACTGTCTTGTACAGGAATGTCTTTTGTTTCACCCTTCCCTTAAAAGGGCAAATGTGAACATCCTCCCCCAAAACTCTGAAGCTCTTCTCATGGCTAATTATTAAAGCAAAGGCACAAGAAAGATGCTCAGAGGTGAGGACATCACAGTGGAGCAAGGAAAGGCTGGGTGTGGGAGCTGGAAGAAGGCATGAAATTCTGCCTTGTGTTGCTGGTCCCTGTGCTGACAGATGATAGAGATCACAGTGCATTTCATGCAGGACACTCAGACAAAAAAAAATCCACAGTATACAGTAAACCACAACCAATAAAATAGAGCAGACTGATGAATGAAGGCATTACAGATGACAGGAGACAGAGAGACAAAGCAGAGGAGTTGCAGTGTTGCTTAATGACTCATGCAGGGTTGTAGAAGAAGATGGAGAGACAAAACACCCCAATCGCTGTTAGCTCATAATGTGTACAAAATGCTCATCTGAGACCCAGCAGAAGGTCACTGGCCCCAGGAGAATGCAAGAAGGAGCCAGTAGCCAGCACCTCTTGTCCTCCATGTCACTACAGGTAACCCTGAGGCACCTACACACACATCTTGGTGCTGGGGAGCATGGAGGTTGTCAGTGAGTGAAAGGAGCTTTGTTTTACAAGTTCACCTTCTTCCATTGCAGTGTCTTGAGCTGAGGCTTGCCACATTAGCTGGGCCATAGTTGTAGCATTAATTGATACCCAGGAAATGGATGATGAGGAATTTGGAAGCTCTGAGATGGCTTTGCCCTCCAAGAGCTGTGCTTAGAAATCCTCACAAGAATGAGTCTGTGATACTGCTGAGAGTAGCTGCTGCTTTTCTCTGCCTGGGAGTAAGTTTCTTGCAGTTGACAATATGGGTTTAAACACGAGTCACGAAAGCAAGAAGGTAGGTTCTCATCTAAAGGCAGCATCACAAAAAGTTTCATCATCCCCAGGCTCCTGGAGGGTGGGCAGTAGATTCACAATTGTTCACCCAACTCAAGTGCAGAAAGATCCCTCATTTGCAATGTGTCTATACTTTTGCATGAGAAATTCTTATAAGAGGAGTAATTATAGAAAAATGTGTCTCCTAACCAAAAGTAAAGAATAAGCATGTATGACAGCACCTGGGTACATCAATCAGAACAGTCCAGTGAAAGATAACAAGCTAGATGAAGTCTTCATGGGAGCTGCCAGCTATTTATCTAAATTGCATTGCTCATCACTGTTGAGAAACACTCCTCCTTCTTATAAAGGACAAATGAAAGCAGGGCTCCTGTGCTGTCTCTTCCCCTCACTCCTTCTCATACCTCCCTACCCATCATGGAACTACTCTCTCTTTTGGGAGCCCTATCTGTTTAGCAACCCACCTAACACAATCAGGCTCTTCCCTCAGAATGTACTGCTTTGGTAATATTCTGGCCTTGATGGGCTAATTTGACATCCAAACACAACTGTTTGGCTTTTTAACCCTATTTCAGTCTTGCACTGCATTTATACTGCTCTGGGGATAGGAGGATACGGGGAATATGCTTTCTGCATTGTCCTCTTCATTCAGAGCTGAGCTGCATTCATCCATCCCTAAGACCAAGAACGTTTCTCCAACTGATTTAATTACATGAAGCTTATGCAGGAGTTACAGAAGGATTATCTGGGTTTTATCATGGTTATTATAGACAATGATTATATTGTTACTATTAGAGAGTTACAAAAAGTAAAGAGGAATCACAGGAAACTTGGCAAGAGCTCGTTAGCAGTGTGGTACAGTCTGCAGGAGCTAATTAAAAATGTCTATACCTCATAATAACCATTTATCTCATCACAGCCTCCATTCTCTATGTCTCCTCTAGATAGAGTGAGGGGAAATGATAGTTTCTCACTGCTAAATGCATATGCAGAAATACATACTGAACACAGTGTAATACAATTGGGTTTGTCCTGGGATATGAAGCCACCAGCTTTGTTCTTGCCTGTTTGAGCTGTGGGCTGACTGTCCTTGCCATGCACATAAGCTCAGATTAGATGCTTAAGGATCTCTTAGAGTCATATCGAGAAATATCTCAGCCAACCATATCATGATAGAAGATGGAAACAGTAACCCTGGAGGAGATGATGGTTGGGAGACATGAAAACAGTATTAAACCAGCATAATAACACAAGCATCTACATTTATAGTGCTCGAAGTCTTACAGAAGTTGCTTGTACCTCTGATGCCTCTGTTTCCAGCAATATGTTGTTCTGAGTTGCTTACTAGGAAGGCAGGACTTTCTTGGACAATATCTGTATCTCTTTTTTTTAGGATTGATCCTTCTGCATGCTTTCAAAGCAAGCAAGCAAACAAACAAAAAGACACATATCCCAGTTAATCTGTTATCTGGAAAGATATAATCAGGGTGAAATTCAGTTTATCATCAGGGATGTGACTGTAGACAGGAGATAGATTCCAGTATTGCCTGACAAGTCATTTCTCACACAACACCTGAATGCAGATGGATGTTCTTGAAATGATATTTGAAGAACTTGTTTTCTTTTGTAGTTTGAATTGAAAGAGTCTTTAGGAGAAGTAGAGAAATAAACCCCAAAAGCCATGATGATTGTGATAACACTTTCTGTTCTGCTCCATGAAATGGGCCAGCATGGAGGAAAAGAGGAAGGTACTTCTACTTCTCAATTCATCCCAAAATATAAGTCTCTTGGAAACGAATTCTTTGTCATGTTTAATCTTTGCACATCTTTTCAGTAAAGCTGGAGGAGAGGATGCTGAATAACAAAACCCTTGAGTTTGCTCCAGCTGAAGTGGGATGTAAAATCAGCATCAGTAGCACTGATATGATGGTTCTTGTGACAGCAAAGACCAAATCTGAAGTCCATTGACCTCCAGCTCAACCTAGCTGATCCACAGTCCTCCAGGGTGCTTCTCCTTCCTGAAAGAGTTTACAATCTCATGGACAACTAAAGGGTCTTCTCCTTCCCAGCCATGTTTGACACCATGTTTTTACTGTGTTTCTTTGACCAGATGGAGTTCATGTCCATAACCTCAGGCATAAATGAGAACTGTGTTGCCCCAAACCATTTTTTTTAAAAAATTGTTCATACTAAGGAGAACCTCTGTTAGCTTTCCTATTGTTATTGTTATTATTGGTTTTGTTATTGTTGCTGCTATTATTGTTATTAATTATTGCATCTGGACTGTCAGATGAATAGGGTCTGCTCTTAACCAAATATCCAGCCTGGCCTCCTTGGCAACTGGGAACATTTTTTCTTGAAACCAATCAATTAAACCTCACCACTATGCCTGTTGGGCAGGCCTGTCAGACACTCAGAAAAAAAAAAAAAACCAAACCACCAAACACTAAAATCTTGGCACTTTCCCAGTAATATCACTCTCTTTTTGAAAACAATGCAAGAAAAATCAGTATTTTATAACCTCTGCACACTTTCCCCTTTTTGGCTTTCCCTGCCATACTCCATCTTCAGATGCATTTCTGCCTGAAACTGTGTTGTATCAACCTGTCTCCCAGACATCCTCTGCTTTCACAGGCAGTTTCAACAGTGCACAACAGCCCAGCTGCTGCCCCAAATGGGGAATTCTCTTTTTTGCAACAGCAGCAGTCAGTAAAGTTCCTGGTGGATGAAGCAACTTATGACGCACTTCCGTGGCTTTTCTGAGAGATACTGGAGACAGAGGCAGGGCATGGAACTTGACTGAGATTTCCCAATACAGAAACTGAGATTTCCTAACACAGGAAAGAGTCAAAGAGCTGTTACACTGTTTGGGTAGCCAAACATGAGCCATTTCTAAATTTAGAGCATGTTTTTCTCTCCCTGAAATCAGGTTATCTGTGAGATCAAGTGAAAATAAAAAATTGTTGATGAAATCAAGCTGAGTCAGCTTTCTTGAAATGGGAACAGTTATGAGGAGCATAAATTTATCTCCCCTTTTTTTTCCTGTCCTCATATGTGGGAAAATACTGAGAGAAGAATCAGGAAAGAATGTATATCCCATCAGATCCTGTCCTCTGAGAATGGCGCTGGGATGAAATGCTGCAAAATTTTGCAGGATATAGGTTGTTTAGGAATTAATAGAGAACAACATAGTGGTATAAACTGTAATACAGGCTAAGGCATCAGTATAACCTGCAGGATTTTATGTACATTCCGTGTGTGTAGCATGAGGCATGTTGACATACATGCACAGTGGAAGTCAGCTGAAAGGAAGAAAAAGCACCGAGCATTGAGAAATCAGGAGACAGAAAAGAGGGAGGGGAGTTAATCAGCATTAGTGCTGCCTTCAATCACTGGATTCCCTATCGAAATTAAATTGCTTGACTCATACCAAGTTACCTATTATGAATACCTGCCCTTACTTCCATTCCTCACTTTCCTAGGCAGACAGCAGCAATGTCCTTGTGCTGCAGACTTGGCTACAGCCTAAAGGGGTTAATTTGCTCTCATTCCCCCTCTCTTTAAATATAACCCATAAATTTGATTGCTTAGTTTTATTACAACAACTGTAGGTCTTCTGGAAAAAAACACACCTTGCACCAATACACCAATACCAGTTTTCCAAAGCAAAGTTTAAGCCTCCTTCAACAAGTGTAATAGTCATAGGTTTTAAACCCCATGATGAAGGCAATCAGCTATTATTGGCCATAGCATAAAAGCAAAATACAAGCCCTTACAAGCCAGAGCCTGCAGCTCCAAAATACAGATGTAACGTGACAAAAATATATGTAATCCTTTGCATATCTATCATATATACATTCCATACATGTTGTTCCTGCATACATATATATATAGATGCATACACACACATATATGCACATATAGTTGAAGTGGCCACAAATGATATCTGAGAAAAACAAGTCTCAGTTTTTCATTACCACCTGTTATTCCACCTGGGATCCTTACTTCTCTCACTGAAGTAACGAATAAAGTAATAATTCTCTCTAAAAGCTGTGCTGCATATTCCACTGCTTGAGCACCAGCCTGGCACATGCACGGAGTGCTGACACTGGTGTTAGGAGTGGTTAGATGCAGGTGTAAGAAAAAGCTGAACTTTCCTCTCTACCCCAAATCAAGAAAGAACATGGTGGGTTTAGGAGATTTACATTTATGTTCACACTGTAAGCCAGACCAAACTGGATCTGGGGTGAGGCTGCAAATATCTGGAGTTCTTAACAAAGCCAGTGGTCATCACAAGTTGGAAACTTGGCCTTGTATCCCTGAATAAGCCAAAAATATATTGTCCACAGGGACCAACTGACCTCCATGCTCTCTTCCTAACTCTGTGTGTTTTATCTGATTGGCTTCAAGGGATTTCCTCTGATTATTGCAAATGCCTCTGGAGGTATACTCAAAAGGATCCCGAATGCCTGTAAAACCTCTCCCTGTGAAGTCAGCTTGTGAAGAAACCTCATGGAGGAGATGTAAATCTTGTGAGGTTTTATAGCAACTCCTGCAACATCTGTAGTTCTTATATCAGTAAACACTTTACACGTTGCTCTGGAAGCAGGATGTAGAGAAGGAAGACTTATTTCAGAAAGAAACTATTAAGATCTATAGCTATACATGATGGCTGAAAAAATGGAATCACAAATGAATTTTCTACTTTGGACTGTATTCAAATGTGTGTGTGTGTGTATGTATATATATATATATATATATATGTATATATATGTATATAGCAAATGTAATGGAACAGTATTTCACTCAGTCATTTTCCACTGGCTGGTCAAGGATAAACTCTCAATCTTGCCCAGACCCTGCTATGCTACCACTGATGCTGGCATCGTTAAATATTCATGCTGACTCTCTTCTAATGGTTTTAATTCCTAGAAAGGCGGAAATGATTGTCCCATTCTAGATGCAAAGGAGGCATTTAGGTTAAAAGCAGAACTGCACAAGTTTTCCTGGGTGATAACAAAGGCAGAAGAATGTGGATGAAAAAATGAGGAAGTAGGAAGAGTTTTGATGCATGCTTGTATTTTGAGAGCATATCTAATTTCGGCCAGAATCAAAATTCCGACTGCTTTAATTGCAGAGGTGATGGTTTTGTAGCCTGTCCTCCAAAACCTGAATGTGACTTGTATAAAGCGTGTCATAGCACTGAGAGGAATCAATACAGAGATGCCTCTGTCCGCGTGCACACGTTTTATATTAAGACTTAGTTGATGACTTCTCGTCATTTGAAAGAAACGTTCAGCCTCAGTGCTTGAAATTATCCAGCTGCAGCATTTTTCCACTCAATCCAATCTCCAGTTAATTTGATCCTTCATTTGTCTTGAACAAAGCCTCCTAATAAAAACATTTGTATTACAAATGATACACTTGATCAATGGGATTGCTTTAGGCAAGTATTTGATAATTTCAACAGTAGTTATGCAAAGTTTTCATTTAATCTATGTAGCTGGCCAAAATTTGGTGTGAGAAAGCTCCAAACCTGTACATAACTAAACAAGCCAAATTATAATTAAATGTCAGATTATTTAGATATTCTTACCAACATTATTGTTAGAACTGGCTAGTGTAATCTGTGTGATATTAGCCCTAATTATTTTCGGTAACATGATTAATTATTTAGTTCACTCAAAGTGACAAGAATGGAATGAATCAAAACAAGAAGCTGGCTGGGCAGGGAATTATTAATTTTCTTTCAATCCTGTAATTCTTTTGGTCAAATCAATGAGGTAAATACACAGATGACAAAAGCCAATAAACACACATGTGAAAGATGTTTGGATCCCGTCCAGATCAGTGAATGATATTAGACCCTTTTCAAGGAGTGGGAAGCCATCCTTGGGAGCATTTCTGAGATGGCTTTTCAAACACACAAGAGCTTCAAGGTCATAGGCTGCTCTGCTATGGGTGGTATGTCCTTCCCCTCTCAGGCTTGAGTCTGAAGTAGGAGACGTTGTCCCTTGGCAGCCAAAATGAATTTCTGCTTTATTGCATCTATTGTTATCCCTGGATGCTTTAAGAAGCAATCACAGTGCCTGGAATTTCAGTCTGTGTTTAGTTTCACTAACAGTGGTATTAATCAACGTTTTTCTCTGGACTCCACAGACCACTCAGGGATGCTCTTGGACAGCAAAGACAAATTCCAGGTCAGGATTCTTGTTGTTTGTTATTATTATATGTGAAAGGGGAAATCATTCCTCTTTTTGTTCAGATCTGTGCAGGAACACACTGAAAAACTTGTAGTAGCTCCAAGTGTTCCTACTGCACCTTAGTGGAAGAGCTTTATTTTGACATGGCTACCAGGAGACCTGGTTCAGAAGGTCTATACAAGATCAGGCTATTTTATTTTCTTACATTAGCCCTTTTAAATCAGTATTTTTGGGACTTCATAAAATGGAAGACCAGGAAGCAGCGCGGTCAGGACTCTCTCCTGTCACATTGTGCACAGAGTTGTACAATGCAACCACCTCAAATCTCTTTTGATCCATCACTTATTTCCCTCTAGAAACTTCTTTTTTTTTTTTTTTTTGTGCTGCTGCTGCATTGTCTTTGACTGTTATTTATTTATTTGGTTAGTTGACTTCAAGGGACATTTCTCCTGGCTGGATAAAGACATTTTACAAACAAATGCATGGGAACATTTTTGATAACGCTGCAGAAACAGGCAGTGCTGGGTCCCCGTGGGCAGGTAATGCTTTGTGTCATTCAGCAGCCACTGCTCTGCTCGATTAAGGAGCAGCATTTTTCACAGCTGGCACGGCTGCTACAACAACAGGCCCCAAGCAGCGGCAAGGACCAAAGCGGGAGGAATTAAAGGGCTGCTTGAGGTTCCACAGGGCTCTAAGGACTCCCCTGGGGAGGATAAAAAAGAATTAGAAAGGGGTTTTATTGACGGGGATGTGTTGCTTGTGCTTTGATACGCACACAAAGGAGAATAATTGTAAGTATGAGGAGGAAGGTTCTCCATGGCTGAAGCTATCATCTCCCTGTGGAGAGTTAAAAAATCCCTCAGCTAAGAACTTGGGCAGATACTCTACTCCTTGTAGTGTTTTACAACCCACCCCAAAAGGCCCAAGGCCCAAACAAGGGTTACTAAACAAGCAGAAAGGATTTATAATGCGGCAACAGATAACAAATATTTTTTCCCCCCCATTTCAAAGAGCTCCATGTCTCCTGTGGCACCCCAAGACACCAAGAAGGAAAGATGTACATCACCACCAGCAAAATGTATTCTGCAAAAAAAAACAAAAAACCACCTTTGGGTAAGTCTGAAGCTGCTGAAGGAGAGGCAAAGACGATACAGGCATCCATTCAGCATCTGGAGAAGAAAGCATCTGCTTTGAGACACCCTGACGTTTACTTTGAGTGAGAAATTGTTGCTCTAGCTGTAATATTTCACAAGTGAGACATATCAAGTGAATGGAATTCACACAAATGAGGTCGTTAGCATAACTGAATACGCTCTTCATTCCTTCAAGAATGAAAAATATGAGTAATTCCCTGGCAAGGCCCAATTACAGTCTGCCAACACTAGCACATGGGTTATATCTACTATGAAATAATAAGATAACATTAATAAGATTCCCAGAAAGAACATTAGACAGCCAATCTCCCAACCATGTACAACCAGGATAACTATTCAGGCTGTCTCCTGCTTGAGTTGCTCAATCCTTGCCAGGTCTTTCTTGTCATCTTCAATGGGAAAAGATCAGGTCTACCAGCTTTTAAGCAAGAGGCTCCAAGTGGGAAATGGGATGAGAGCTCTGGGCATGCTGAGAAACATCAGGTAGCTGCTCTCTTTTAAGGAGTTTCAGTACCAGATAAAATGTGAGAGCTACAGCAAACAATCATACTGCTCGTGAAATGTTACTGTAGATACAGAGTGATGACGACAGCTGTATATCGGGTCATTAACCTGAGTGCACAGGCAGGGCTCAGATATGTACTGGCAGTGCTTCCAGCCTCTCCAAGAGCAGCTGAATAAGCCTTTTTTTAGCCCATTTCCTTCCATCCTGACCCTGCATGCACACACAATGTCCAGAACTGCTTCATGAATGTATTTGAGGCTCTTTCAGATGAACATCACCCCGCTTTCCTGAGAGACCTACAGAGGTAAGCTTAACAAAATTCAAAAAAACAGACAAAAAGACATCCATATAATTGAGTGTAAGTTTTGCTCAGAAGCCTGGTAGGACAGGAAGCAGCTGAGATTTCCATCAGTGTAATTTAGCAAGATGCATCTCAAACACAGGCAAGGAGCATCCAGCTCTCCAGGACCAAGGACACGTGGATAACAGCAGTCAGATACTGCAAGTTTGGCAGGTGGCTAAATTGGCTCTACAGCCTCACTGGCCCTTGTCGGGGAAGGGAAGATGCCGAGTCTCAGCACAGAGGGCTGTAATGAGGATTAATAAGGCGTGTGAAGATGCACAGTAATTGTCCGGCTGGCTGTTTCCTTTGCACCTTATGTTATCATTTATACTCCTGCAAAGTGGCTGTAAAATGCTCCAGGTCTGATTCAATATAACTCTGCAGACTCTTTGTACAGGTGTAAATTGCTCTGTGATGTTCAGGGCAATGTCTAAATGCAAACTAATCTCATCACCTCTGTTAGCTTTTTTTTTCTTTTGTTCTTCTCTAAACTCCTCTGCAGCCAATTGAACATTTTAATGCCCAATAAGTTACAAAACATCAGGTTATTCATGCATGAACTTACTCCCCAGAAACAGAATTTGCAGTGCTGTCCCCAAGGAGGGCTGGAACTGCAACAAGATGCCATAGTCAAGCTACCAGAAATGTGGTCCTGTGGGATGGCCACTGATGGCAGCTATAAGTGAGCAGAGCAACAGTCACATCATCAGCCTTAGGGTCTGGTGCGCAGTGATGATGAGTCTGAATAAAGAAGAAGGCACGAAAAATCAGCTAATGACATACTTTTGGAGGGAATGGGCAAAAACCAAAGTCTGATCTTGCTCAAACATAGGAAAAAACCAATTGTGGACCTACAGCAGCTGTAAAATGAGCCTAAAATAAAGTGTATGTGCTGATATTACAGGGAATACCTCTTAAGAGGTGGAAGGCTGTGACAGACGCACTTCTACAGGTAGCTGCAATCCCTGCCAGCTGCAAGGCTTCAATAATGAATGTCAGCCTGCTGGCCAGCTGCGAGGGGAATAAACAGCTATTTGCCTTTGGTGGAAGTAGCATCAGTTTGACATATGACATTCAAATGATATGAACTTTAGCAATGTGGTTAAATGGCTGCTGTTTGACTTGAAATCTGGAATCCACTGAAGCAGCATCACAGCCGTTTATCTTATCTCTGGAGTGATATGTGTTGAATTACTGGGCTTAAAAATGAAAGACTCAAGTGTTTCTGCAAATTCAGCCCACAGTATGCCTTGTGTCCAGCTGACAGCATACATGTGCCTGAGTGATGAGCGGGGTAAAGATGCGTCATCTCATTGCTGTATCCTTTGGCTCTGCAGATGACTCTTGCTGGCACACATGAGACTGAGGAGGCACAGAGGTGCCTCTGTGTGACAGATTGATGTGGAGGGACTCGTGGAGGGGTTGAAATTTGGGGACATGGGGTGAGAAAAATGGATTCTCTCTATGTGGTCCTACCCCATGGTTTGGCACATCTTTTTCCTGGCATTCTCCACCTCCTCCGTGCTGGTGAGCTCCTCTTCAAGGCTCTTTGGCCTTCCAGGAGACCAGCCCAGCTTGCACTGTGTCCATCACCAGCTTGTTTTTTGAGTTGTCCAAGAAAGGAGCTTTCCAAAGAATTTACCTCTCTATTTTAGGAGACCTTGTTATGCGCTTGTTACATTAGACTGTCAGCTTAATAGCAGCAGTCATAACACTTTTATAACCTGCCTGCTGAAGTGCTTTTGCTTGCAATCCTCACACTAAAACAAGAGCTCAGGACCAAATCTGCAGGAAAGAAAAAAAAATCACTGCTTCCTGACCTTTGGCAGACTCCGAAGGCTGATTATTCCATTGATTTTAACCGAATCGAACATTCAATAAGGATGTCTGGAGGCTAGTCTCTCTTCAGCAGCAGGTCCAGTACAGCACCAGCAGCAATAATATGGACAACCTCTATGCAAGCCTGGGTCAGGGTCAGGAAAACTCCAAGCAGCTTGCAAATTGTGGCAGGTACAATCACTCTACCCAGGACCAGCCCAGGGACCTCCCTCTCACTGGCTTGCACAGCGATTGGGGAAGACCAAGAGCCAGCAAAGTACCCTGAGCATGTTAAGAACACTTCAAGCTGTGTTTGCATTAGGAAGGAGCAACTGTGCTACAGCAAGGGGATATATAGAACAAAGGAGTTGGTGCTTAGGGCCTGATATTCGATATGTTTTTTATGGGGAGTAGAGCATTTGCTTCAAGCTATCAGCAGCTGGAGCACACTAGATGAGGTCCTGAAGCACTTTTGCTTTAGTGTCATCCAAAATGAAACCCATTTGCTCACTCTGTGACCTTGCTATGATCTGAATCAAAGCATGCCACAAGGTGGATGTGTGCCAAAGCTCACTGTTGCCTAGCTGTAATTTTTGGAAACGTTTTGCATGCAGGTAAACTGAGGCATGCAGCTGCTGAAGAGCACAGCTCAGTTTCTCTCTAGCTACAGAGGAATGATGCATGCTCATTACCTGTGGAAATCTGACCAGAAAGGGTTCACACAGAACAATCCCCAAATAGCTGCTCAGTCTGGAATAGAGCCAAGAACAGTGTGTCTACTGGAAAACTCTGTAATCAAGTGAGTCCCCACTGCTAGGTGTCCACCAGCCACTCCACAAAACCAAAACCTGATGGCAAACCTCCCTCTAAGGCAAAGACGTGCACTTTCTCCTCAAGTCCACTGAATTCAATGAAATGCAATGAGATTTGGCAGGGCTCAGCATCATGCTGTCCCTTGCCAGAGCCCTGTGCAGGTGCCGGGAGGTAGAGCAGTGCTGGGTGTCTGCCGGCCCAGCTCTCTGCAGGCACATCGGCCACTCATTCGCTTCATCTGTGTGGGGTGCCAGCAGATGAAGATGCCTTTGAACAGAGATGAGAGAGGCTGAAATCCTTTGACACCTGCGAGTGAACTGTATATTACCAAAATGTTAAGCAGCTTTGTGAGAGAGATTATCCTGAAGGATGTTTTCCGTAGTGTTGACATTTGTATGTGAGTGATTAATTCCAGCGCAGGCGTGGAAAGAAGCAAACCCCTTCCCTTGCTGCTGCTGGCTGAGCTGCGGTCTTCCTTCCAGCAAGGTTACTAATTCATCCCTGACCTGTGACACTGTGTGTGACTTTGCCACCCTCATCTTCTCTGTCACCTCTCAAGGCAGAGACCCGAGGATGTTCCATGCCCCTTTCTTTGAACTGCTGTGATGGCACGAGCACTTTTCGGCTGTTTGTTTTCCAGGGGTCTGACTGCTTCTATATTTTGTCGCTCTCCCCTGAGAGGTGTCATCACAGTCAAACACAATGCCACAGCTTTAAAAAAAGAAGATAGTAATAGATGAAAAAGAAGAAGGACTGTGACTTTTCTATACTGGTGGCAGAAGGGAGCTGCAGGTTACAAAGGCAGAAGTGGAAGCTGTAGCTGCCCGAGCAGTTGGGAATTTTCTAACCCTCTCATCCAGCCCATCAGTGACTCTCTAGAGAAGCAGCCTTCCCTTCCCATACTCTTCCAGCCAAGGATGCCTTTCACTAGGGAATGTAATCTACTGCAGAAAGGTTATGATGTCTCTTTTGGGATTTTTATTTGGTTCCTAAAAAAATATAGAAAGGAAGTATAAAACCACCACATATTCTATCTATCTTACTATAAAAGAATATAAAAGAAATATGTAGTGAATAAAGTTCCTAAGCCCAATTTTGCAATAGGAACCACTTCTCACCATTGATAACTCACCTCAGCTACTTTCTTTGGACCATTGTATCTTAAACTCTATGTCTCCAGAAGCAGCTCTCACTACTGATGATGCACACAGAGATTCCTTCAGGATATACTGAGTTTTTATCTCCCAGGAATCCAGGCAGTATTATATATGGTAGAGACTGGGTTGGATGTATATTCACATGTAAGTACCTCACTCAGTACCAAAATCTGACAGCTTGGAAGCAGAAGACATCCTCCCATGGAAAGATGAAGCAAAGCAGATGGATGAGGTATTGAAGAGAGCATGGAGAGTACTTTGAACCCTGTGCAAAGTCAATCAGTCTGCAGCACAGAGCAGATGCTGGAATCAAACCCATTTACTTTCACAGAAACACAAGTGCTTGGCAGAGACTGGCAAGATCACACCTTCAGTAATTTGTGGTGCTACAAAGCCACAGTGGAATAGTGAACAGCAAAAGGGAACTTCTATCTCCACTCTATGGCACTGATTTTTTGGGATTGCACCAGAGAAATGAGGGATCTCAGTTGGAGGAGGTGATAGCAGCATATTGTTGTCTGGCCACAGGCAAACTGGACATACAGATGGATTCTCTTGTGTATGGAGGAAAGAACAGAAACAGAGATTGGCATCAGTTTGTTACTGAAAAGATAAGTGAGCTTTTTACTGCAGTTAGCCCTCCAGTAGCATTTTCTGGAGGAATAATATGAAATGTGAGTGCACAGGTCTTCTAGAGTCTAAAAAATGACGAAGTCTATCAAGGTCCATCTCTCAATAGCCAAAGATGACACCTTTCCTTCAGGCTAGAGTTCTTCACGACATCTGAAGGATTTGAGTGCTGCAGCCTGCATCATCATAAACTCTGTTAAGTTGGCCTTCCAATAGTCTAATATAAACCAGAGCCTAAAAGATGTCATGTTAGCAGTATGGACGGTGTTGACAATCCCTTCCATGGGAGATATTTGCATGCCCACTGTAAAACAAACAAACAATCAGGAAACATATGTGGGGCACTTCTACCACAAATGATCAGTCATTAAGGGTAACTACTCACCTCTGGGTTCCTCCACTTAATTCATCTGCACTCTGAATCACACAAAAGACATCTAAAACCCTAACAAAATTAAATAAAGCAGCATCAGAAAAGTTGCCAGTGGCATTAATTCCTGCAAGGATCTGGCCTTTCTAACATTTGTCAGGGTCATAGCACACAGCTGAGGAAACTGCCCTGGACAACTCTGTATTCCCACGAGCATAAAACCAGGAGCAATAGAGAGTCACCCAGCAGGCAGCAGGAACAGGAGCAATGGTAACATTACTTAACTATGTGCAATTTGCTCTCCCTATCTTGATTTAAATTACACTGCCAGAAAAGAATGACAGTGTCTGGAATCAAATTGCTTAGAAAAGTGCCTCTTCAGAGGAAGAGAAAAAAAAATGCCCAAATAACTTGAGTGGAAACGGTCTTGCAAAATGCCTATTGTGATGTGAGACAGCAGGATCTGAGGCTCAGTTTCATTAGGATAATGTTCATGTAATTATGCTGGGCCAGACCCTGTATGTCCTGTTGTTAAATGGGTGTTTGCATCAGTGGCCTTTCTACAGTGTGCGCATCAGTCTGAGCCTCCTCTCAAAAATTAGAGGAGGCACCATCAAACAAGAGTCTCTCATCTTCTTTCACTTTTTTGGATGAGGATAGGGACCATCTTCAGGATGATGGGCTGCTTTGGTTGTATGAAACCTTTGTGTCCAGCAGGATCTTGATCAGGAGGAAAAAAACCCCAACAAACAACAAAGTAGCCACATAAGCTGGGAAAAAGGACAGTCGTGACACTGACAGGACCCCTACAGCCCACAGTCAGCCATCTCTTGTTTTCAATTAGTTTTGTAACTTACAGATGTATTTTTAGCAGGATGATCACTGTTGCTCATCCAAAACAGTTGTGAGCTGGGATATAATAGTGCTGAGCTCTTGAATAAACTGGTTAGTGAATTCTAGCCTTCACGTGGCATCGTAGGAAGAACTCAGTTCACTGATCAACAGGCTGCATATGGAGGGAAAGACAGCCAAAATCCATCCAGGGAGCAGCAGCCAAAGAGAGGCAAGCAGTGTCATTTTGTCTAAGGTTGGAGCACGTCAGCGTTAATGGGAGCTTGGCCATAACGGGAGCTGGAGGAGCTACAAAGCTCTCCAGGAAGAGTAAAACCAAGACTGCTATTCAGACTGAGGATCAAAGAAAAAGCACCCTTACAGAGAAAAGTGACAGGCTCCTTTTGAGTGGGCTGGAAATCTCATGAAAAACAACATTTAAAACTGATGTTAAAGGGAATCACCTTGCAGAGGAGGAAAGAATGTTTTACCAAGTCTCCTCCATTAACTGGATGCTGCCTGTATTCCAGCTCTCCTCCTCCCCATCAGGACAAGGGCCAGACACTCCTTAGCCCTACAAGCTACATTAAAATCCGTATGTCCCAGTAAGCTTTGTTTTAGGAAGTATAAGCAATGTGGCTCAGAGCCCAATGTGCCATCAGTGGAGGTGTGTGAGGAGGCTGCAGCTTCCATATATATATTCCAAAGGGATGTTCTGGCACAAGTTTTTCCCTCCCACTCTGGTCTGATGTACATGACATCTTCTGTAGAAAAAAGGGCTGAAAGAGCCCCATAAACCTATGGTCACCAATAATACAATACATATTTAACTTGTCTCCTTTTAATTAAAGGCAGTTATAAAAAGAATCAATTTTATGGATTGCAGAGGACTAGGAAAATGTCATTAGACTTCGGGGAGGGTGGATAGGTCGTTGCATTGTTAATGGACTATTACAGTCTTTCACCTCCAGGTTACTAGTTGAGTTGCAATCTGAATCTGCAGAGATTCCAGCTGAGCACTCGTGCCAAGTAATAATTTAATAAGGATTTTTCTGTTTCTTACAACAAATGTCCTTTGAATGCACTCGCTCTGCCCTGATTTCCCAGGCTTGCCTCCTGAATGAAATGTATTAATGGCACAGCTTTTTGTGGCTATCAATGATGAAAGCTGGGTCAGGGTTGGAAGCTAACACCGGAGAGCTATCTGCCTTTGAGTCATAGGGAGTTGACAAGTTTTCAAGAAGACTTTCTTGACATGTAATTTCCAATGGCCACCACATTTACTTTATGTCAAACAGCTTCATCATGCAGTTGAACTGTTACATTGCAGAGACTGTCTGGTGGTCCATAAGAGATGGATTTTAGTGTCTTGGGATGTCTCACAGGGAACTGTCACATTTGTGCTGCAAAGCACATCCTTGGAGCAGGCTGAGGGCGCTGAGGAGAAATTCTTTCTGCTTTCTGGAGTAGTGTCTTCTTAAGCCAGGTCAAGGCAGACTGGCAGTGCACCACTGGGGAGTAAGCACCCCACAACTTTGGTGCATCCAAAGAGAAACAGAGGACTTCAGAGATTTCAGCCTGATGTTTTACCAATAAATTACTTTTCCTTCTGTAGAGACTTAAAAAAGTTGTCAGTAACTTGTCGTAAACCATTTAAGATTTAAATACAGTTATTCACTTATGTCTCTATCATCCACAGTGAAATCTTCCTCACTGATCTCTGTGTGAGGTTGTAAGACCCAAGTCTGTAGACAAGGTTCAGTGGTCCTGAAGCTAATGGTCTGAACTCCTCAGAAAAGAGAATGATCTAATGTGCATGTTTGCTCCGAGATGTAGGCAAAGGAGAGTGTGCAGGGCCACCTCAGTGGCAGTAAAGGACAGATGAAGAAACATGTCATCCCATATCCTTACCAGAGTGTCTTTGCACGTTCTGAATGAGAAGTTTTGAAACAAGACAACTGCAGGAGACAACGAGGAGAGCAAACCTCATTCCTATGCGGTTCCTGAGGCCAGCCCCAAATGGCAGGAAGGTGTAGAGGTCAATAGACTTCTTCTTCTCTTTTCTGAACCTGATTACAAAAGAAAAAAAAAAAAAGAGCTAAAAAGTTAAAGAGCTACTGTTCCAACATGTGTCAGTTTTCAGATCTGAAGTGATGAGGGGTCTGGGAAGACAAAAGCTTTTTGTGTTGCTTTGTTTTACCAAGAACCCAGCTAGGTTCCTTATTTCTGTCTCAATAGATACTTTATGCCTCCGCTTTTATCCTGCTGCTTGGAGTTGGTTGTGCATCTCCTGATGCATCAGGTCAACAGAGAGTACCTGAGACATGCTAATGGATTTCATATCTACTCTTTTCTTGGAGCTCCTCTCAGCTCAAAAACTGAACCCAGATTTCAAACCCTAAACCACACCAGGTGTATGGCTTCATTTCTTCCCTTTAGCTCAAAGGGCTGAGTGAACACAAAGACATTGTCCCCCTGTGTGACTAAAGGGAGGGTTGCTTTTGAGACGTGCCATCTATTCCTTTCCTTATCATGAAAAACAGGGAAGAACAATCAGCTTCACAGAGAAATTTACTGCTGAGCATTTTCAGTAATACTTCTTAGTGTCAGAAACCTTTCCATTCCCATTGCATGAGGTCCAGTTACAAACCTCAGACATGCTAAGTCAGCAGTCAAGTATCTTGCTACTGAGATACCAGCATATCCCTCTGATGAACTCCCAGCAAGACAAATGATCCTTAAAGAGCTCCTGTTCAACTACCCTTGCCCAGTTTGTCAACTGCAGCTACTGGAGCAACTGGTGCGACCTGCCCATTGCCAGAGTATTTCCATTCAGGTGGTTCCTTCTGTGCTTAACACAAGGTGACCAAAAGGGTCCACAGGTGGTTTCCACTTTCAGATTTCACTCATCTCTCCCTCTAACTTCTGCTTGACACTGCTGCCACGTTTTGTGTTAAAGGGCACCATATCTTCCCACCAAGGTTGGCTTCCAGGGGTATTTCAACTCCTGGAGCGATGGTACAGGTCTTGTTCTGTTCTCTCTGGACCAGTCCTCAATGGCTTTGTGGCCACCTGAAGACTAGCAGTCTCAGTGGACTCCTAAGAGTCTGCCTTGGGCTGTTGCCTCATTTTGCAGGGTCTGACAGAGACTCCAAAGCAAGGATTGTCTCATAACTGGAGCTGAAAAATTAAGTTTTATTTCCTGTCCATCTTTGCCCTTCCACTGCTGATTTGCACGGCATTGTGCCAGTCACCCAGTGGCTCTTGTTTTAATATCTGGCCATAAACCCTTCAGTGTTACAGCTGCTGGAAGCTGCTCTCACTGTCGCTCTCTTCAATGCAGTTAATTAAATTCCATGCACAGTTTATGGATGTAGATCATAAAACTCCCCTCATGGTAATGCCGGGACTAGATGTCAGACAATGATAAATGCCTAATTTAAATGTTATAATCATGCACTCCCCACTTTCGCTGCCATTTCCATTCCCAGGGCTGAGGTCGAGCATGCAGCTATTCCCCCCTCACCTCTCAGGCCTGAACTCCTCTGGCTCAGGCCAGTATCTTGGGTCATGAGGCAGCACATAGGTTGGGATCACCACCACCATGCCCTTTGGAATAGTCACACCATTGAGCTCTGCTGTCTTCTTGCAGACCCTCTCAATCTGGCCCCTGGGGGGAAGAACTGGAGGGACTCAGTGCCATGTCCAGGTGATGAGACTCTATGTGTGAGCAGTCTAGGCAGAGGAAGCAGCATGGCATTGAACGCAGAACTTCAACCCCCACCCCAACACTCCCTCAGTGCTTCCCCTTCAGGCATCAGAGATCAGAGGAGAGGAAATGTCAGTGACAGTACCTCCTCCACTTTGTTTTTGTTTCCCACCTGGCTTTTGACTTGGGGTCTGCAAAGCACAGGTAGGAACAATACAGCACCACCTTACTCTCCTTCACCTTGTTGGGCAGGTTCACACTGATCTCATCCTGGAGCCGGTACTGCATGTCAGGATGAGTGGCCAGGTTGTGTGTTATGTTGCTGAGGGTGGAGTTGGTGGTCTCATAACCTGCAAAGACAAATTAAAGAGCCTAGGCCAGAATCTCCTCTTTGCTTAATGCTGAAAAGAGGCATAAAAAACACATGCAAGAAGCTGAAAACTGCAGTGATTAACCCTTGGGAAATCTGGATCCCACTTGTCAATCTAGGTAACACTTTGCAGTTGAGTGTTATATTGTTATACAGCTCTCAGTAGGATTTAGGACTCAGTGCAGAGTCCCAACATAGCAGATCCTGCCCTCATTTGTCAGTAACTATCGTTAACTACATAACAGTCAGTAAAGGAAACATCCAGCTAACCTTCTGGTACCACAAAGGGGTGCATCTGGCACTTGCATAGCCAGAAAACTACTGTCAAGATCAGCAATGTTAATGTTGCTTTCCTTAAAAGCAGAATCAAGTTGTGTGCAGGCTGATCCCAGCTTGGAGTCTCTGCTATCTTCTGGGACTGTGCCCCTGGGCATAAATAAAAAAGGGGCATGTGCTAGGAGAAGTTAGAGATCAAGAGATGTCTGGCAGCTACTCTAAGCCACGAGAGCCTTGAGCTGCTGAGGGATTAGTAGCCCTGAGCATAATGTGGCAGTGGTAATAAAGACAACACAAGATTTAATGTTGGTACTGCAGTAGCATCCAAGCACTGCCAGGATGCAGGCTGCAGCATAGAGTGCCATGCAGATATCCTGGCCTGGCACCTCAGGTGTTTATAAGCATCCTGCCTTGACTGAGGGTGATAGACAGGGACTATGCCTTGGCTGAGCCCCTATCTTCTAAATTTGTTCGTGCAGGATGAGGAACAGAGAGGAGCCCACAGATGAGCAAGGTACATGCACGCTGTGTGCTTTGTGAAACATAGCCAACAGCTCTGGCCTTCAGAGAAGGTAAAATAAGGAATGGGAAAAAGGAGATAGTTACTTTGCTTGCTCTTCATTGCCCAAAGAGACCTCAGGATTTATCTCAGGAAATGGGATATAGTAAAACATAGTTGATGTGTGATAAGCATCCTTATGGCCACACTGCTGAGACCTTGAATCTCCCATAGGATTCATGACTAAAATCTCTCCTACTTCCCTCATTTGACTGCACGAGGAACTACTCTGCCTCCTGCTGAGAGTAGGACAGTTCTCAAGACATACATTTGTATGAGTTGGTCTCAGCAGACTTCTAGCTGTCATGTGAGGACTGCGCATCAACCATGAGCTGCAGGAAATCAACTTGGTCCTCGGGAGATACAGAGGCAGTCAGAGAAGACGTGTGTGGGGAGAAGGAAACCTTGTGCAGCACAAGCTCCTTGGTGATACATGTGCTCCCTTACCAGCTCACAGTTTCAGTTCATGCTGAGGTGCAGACTGGAGACCTTCTATGAACACAGATATTTTCCCCATGTGGAAACCCAGGCAGGGCACATTTCTGGTCCTCCCCAGGTTTAATCATAGAATCATTTTGGTTAGAAAAGACCTTTAGGGTCATGAAGTCCAACCTCTCACCTTCACTGCCAAGCCCAGCACTAACCCATGTTCCTCAGCACCTCAGCTACACAGCTTTGCAGTATCTCCAGGGATGGGGACTCCACCATCTCCCTGGGCAGCCTGGGACAGTGCCCAACAGTCCTCTCAGGGAAAAAGTTATTCCTAATTTCAGATCTAAATCTCTCCTGTTGCAACTTGTGGCCATTTCCTCTTGTCCTAATGCTCATTACTTGGGAGAAAAGACCAACTCCCACCTTGCTACAACCTCCTGTCAGGGAGCTGCAGAGTGATCAGGTCTCCCCTCAGCCTCCTCTTCTCCAGTTTAAACACCCCCAGTTCCCTCAGCTGGCTCCTCATCAGACTCGTGCTCCAGACCCTTCCTCAGCCCCATTGTCTGTCTCTGAACATGCTCCAGCACCTCAGTGCCTTTCTTGCAGTGAGGGACCCAAAATTTAACACAGTATTCTAAATGTGGCCTCACCAGTGCCAAATACAGGGGCATAATTGCTGCCATGGTGCCATAACCATTGTCCTGGTTTGATGTGCTGAGAGCTGTTATGGAGAGTAGGTGACACATAACAGCTTCTGAAGATGCCACCAGGTCCCTTCTGCACTCAGAAGGACAGCACAGTGAAGACAGAATGCCATCTGGGCTGCACTCACCGTGATGCTGCCTTTTTCTTGTTCCTTCTTCATTTTTATGAAGACATCCTTGAAGAAGTCCATGACCTTTGAGGGTAACAGAATCACATTCATCTTTTCCAGTACTGGGATAACGAAGGGGAACAACACTAGAAGGAGATAAAAGAACAAGATATTTTAGTGTAGAGACTCTCAAGAAACTAAAATGTGGTGCAAAGTATAGAAAGGAGAGGGATAAATCTAGACTCTCACACAAAAAAATGGCTTTTTATTGCCTTCAGTTGCCTTTTTACCTAATCATGGCTGGCATGAAATAGCAGCTGAGAATCTCCTCCGTATACCACAGCCACATACAGCCACAATGCCTCACTAAACACAGCACTCTGTGACACAGCACTTCTCCATCACATCCCTGCAAACAGGGTTTGTGCTGCAAAGACACACATGGGTTACATGAATCTGGACTGTGATTTCCTTGAGAAATATTTCTACAGATCTGTTACAGATCTCCTGTATGGCAAAGAGTACTCAAATGCAGGTAGTCACCATCTCTGGCATTGATTCAGGGCTGTATGAGATGAGGTGTATCATACCTAATAACACGAAAATGGGGTCTAGGAAACTGAATTTCAGAAATTTCTTAATGTTGGTAACAAAGGGGTTGCTGGTGTTGATCATGGAGTCAATATTCATGCTGAAAGATGTGCTAGCCACCACGTCCATGCTGTAGGCTCCAAAAATGCTAGGTAGAGAGTGAATGGGATAAACCCAACCAGAGTAGTGAATAAGAGCCTATCTAGGAATAATTGTTGAGAGAATCTCTTTTAATCAAGGATTTGGTACAAAGTCCTGACACAGCAGGTCCTGTCCTGATTTAACAGTAACTATCTTTATATTTTCCAATGTTTCCTCATTGGCATTACCTCCCTCATTTTTTCTCAGGGTCAAAAATGTAGGCTAAGAGCCATAAATGACATCAGCTCCGAGGCAGAGCCAGGCTGGTGTCCCAGCCAGAGACACCTCTACACCTTCCTAGTAGAGTTTTGTTATTGGTACCATCCATAAACTGGGGCACCACAGAAAGCAACTACTGCTGAAGGGTTCAGAGGAGTGCAGAAACCAAGAAAAAACTCTCTCTTTCTTGCTACCTGTGCTCTGTACTGGAAAGTAAAGCCTGGGACTCCATATCTACCCAATGACTGGTAAAAAGGGTATAACATTCTTTCATCAGGATGTTTTTGATGAAGATGGGGTCCAAAACAGCCAATAGAGGCTTCCTACTGTCAAAAATCCTAAGCCAAGAGAAACTCATTGTCAGTTCATGGCTCATGGTCAGCTGGAGCAAAAGCAGTTTGCTTTGCCTGCGAGTACAGCCATGCACATTGACTCCCAGAGCCCAGAGGGTTTGGGCGAGCTGAGTCCCTTCTGACAAAACAGCTGAAGGGATGAGGCTGAAACTGTTTTATTATGTAGTAAAACAGGAGAAAGGGAAAGAAAGTGCCGAACACAGAGAGCATGAGCATTTCTAGCAGTCGTGTGTGGTATTAAAGAGTTGCCAAAGCAGTGTGGGTTTAGATAAAAAGCAGCTTTCGCTGTGACATTGATCCCTTGCACTTGGGCTGTCTGAGCTGGGTTTCTGTGACTGTTAACTGGAGTCAATAACTCTACACTGAAGAGCCTACCTGTGAGGGGAAAGAGATTTCCCTGCCTGGCCTACGAGGCAATGAGAAGGGAAAAGCACATCTGTCTCCTCCATTTGCCAATCAACAGAGACAGAAAAACTTAAAAGCCACAGTGGGGGCTAAAGGGCAGGAAGCCTTGGGCCACAGTCATGGGAAGCTGCTGTCTTAAAGAGGCTTGAGAACATTTAATCTTTCAAAAAAAAAAAAAAAAAGCAGTACATTTCAGGAAGCCTCCCAGGACTTATTTTTAACTTTTTAAATTTTTTTTTGCACAGCTATTTTCCTTCAGTTTGAGAGGTTCTCAATAGAAACATGATGAGAGGCCCCTATACAAAACCAGAGCTGCGCTGAGAGCAGGGAGGCATGTTGAAAGGTAGCTCGTGCTCCGGCTCTGGGAGAAGCAGGGAGCAAGATGAAAAAACACGGCGGCAGCCTGCAGCTTGCTTTCTGCCCAAGACAGGCAGAAGAGCAGCTTCAAAGGCATGAGGCTCGGTTTGACACCAAGCAGTGGAGGTAATTTTCAAAGCTTATGCAAACAAATAACCCTGCAAACTGGCCACCACCATCCCAGCCTTGCACCATGATGAACTCCCAATGGGAGAGAAGCCTTAGAGATGGCTGGAGACTCTCACAGTGATGAACCTGGATTTTTCCAAGCTGTCACTGCTGGAGCTACAGTCCTGAGACATGGTGGCAACATGCCTTTCCCCCTTCTGTTTTAAGGATACAGAGCACCCCAAACAGGCAGTTTTGTTCTGCATGAAAGAAACTCACACCCAGATTTTTCCCATACTTTCAAAGCACACCTGATCAAAATTCAGGACTCCCTGCAAAAGAAGAAAGGAGAAATGAACAGTTTGCCAGGGAAGAGTGATCAAAGCAAGTCACAGCTGGCAGTGTGGGGCATCCCACAGACCCACTGAGAGTAGCAGAGGTTGAGGGATGCATGGTAGCTCTTAAGAGTCACATAGACACTTAGGGGACATTTGTACTGAAGGGAAAAAAGAGAGCAGAGGGGAAAAAAGAAAAGAAAAAAGGGCACTTTCAACTTCCACTATCCAACCTGAGCTAAAGACAAGGTATGACAGGGCACACAGTTTTAGTGTGAGCAGAGTTAGCAGGCAGAACTAGATCCCAGGGTGTGCTTTCATCTTCAGCTCAACAAGTGAGAGCTGCTACTGCCTTGTCCTCATGAGATCTTCCACTGCAGCTACTGAACTGGAGAGGTGATAGCTTTTTTTTTTTTTTTTTTTTTTTTTTTTTTTAATGTTTTGCTTTGTTTCCATTAAGGTTTTAACTGATGTTGCATGTAAGGATGAAAATTACAGGACACATAACACTCACTGTACATTAACTAAACCAGTAGCGTGCTTGCTCTCTGCACAGAAAACACAAGTTAAAACAACTCTTTCATTCAAACTAGTACATTTTATTCTGTATTTGCAGTCAGTTACCTGGGACTAGCTCTACCTAGTTATTTGATAAGGTTTGGTAACTCGATAATACTTGAGTTTTATTTAGAAGTCTTTTAAACTGGCTTAGTGTTCAGGCTGGCCAAAAGCAAGCAGCTGGGGCTATTCTGACCTCCTCATGGAAAGAACACAAAGCACAAAGAAACATGCAGTTCTCAGAAATTAGCACTCTTAGGCTTTTCTCCAATATTTTTTTCTTTGTTTCCAACAAAACTTCAGCTGCTGAGGAGCAGGTAGAAATCCAAGGAGAAACTAATAAATGGCAAAGTAGTTTAAAAACATATCACACCTCGTTCAGGTGTGAATTTGTGTGTCCAAAGAGCTTCCTACCTGAAAGCATGGTTTCTGAATCAAAGGCAGAGGAAAGAAATGCCCAAAGGATGGGAAAAACAGCTCCAGGTACAAGTAAGAATGTAAGGCAGTTACTCATGTGTCTGTACTACAGGAAAGTTCCCAGAAACAGCAGAGGCTGTGGCCTGGGAATGCCCAGCTTCTTGAATGCCTGGAAAGACCATATCCCATAGCTGCCAAAGAATATGTGGGATGTATCTGTGCTAGTAAAAGAGAGAATTATTCATCCTGAGCACAGTGAACAGCTTAAATAAATCGAAGATTAAACAGATTATCACCCAGAGAATGCAGTAGCAGCAAACCTGCAGAGGCTCTTCAACTCTGGCGATAAATGAAGGATCACTTAGGGTATCAGATAATTCAGGGTATGTTTTGATGCAAGGCAAGGTCTGAAAGGAGCAGCAGCGCAGCCTAGGCAAGCTCAGCGTACCTGGGTGCCTTAGGTCTTCATTTAGGGTCCTTGTTTAATTCCCCACTGTGACACAAGTAACTGAAGAGAAGACTCAGAGAGATTATGCTCTCCAGCTGGGACCTGCCCTTGTGTTTGTCTTTGCAGAGACTTGCCACACTGCTCAGGCAGTAGAGCCTCAGCAGCTGAGCAGGGACATAAATTACAACAGCAAAATTAAGTTTTTGCCTGTATAGCTCACTACAGCTCCCCTGAGTGACATAAGCAAAAGGGCAATTTTGCCAACACAACTATTTAAATGGGGGCTGCTGCTGGCATGAGCTCATGTGCAAACATAGCCATCACCCCCTGCTCTGTGCCCAGAGCCCAAGGACACCCTGTCCCTCTGCAGTTAGAACCATGGTAGTCAGTTCTTTTGCAGTTGCTGAGAAAAGAAGAAAATAAAAACAAAACAACAAACCTGAAGTAGCCTCTTTATTTTTCTCCCTATCCATCCCAGCCTCCTCCCTCCCTCCCTTCCTTCCAGAGGGCACTGGGAGCCTCACAACTCCTTCCATAGCCCTTGGCTCTGCTCCATGGGGTAACAAGGGAGGACAAGATCTGTTTTTAACACTAATTCATGTACTTGGGCACTTCTTAGCGAGGGTGCTGACCCCAGACCCTCCTCCACAGCAGGCACAGAGTCATCCTCCTGTGGGGACCAGCTTCTACTTATAGGACCAGGAGGCTGAGGAAAATGATGACGACCAGCCAAGTGGCAAAAGAAAAGTTTGGCAGGAGATCTGTCACATTTCCCAGTCTGCCCTGAAAGAATCTCTAATCTGCGAAGCTCCAACCCCACTTTATCAGTTTTTCTTCCCCGACTTTTAGCCACAGTCAGCTCATATGACACAGGAGGAGGAGTTGTCAACAAGAGGAAGCAGCCTCAAGTTGTGCCACGGGAGGTTCAGGCTGGATATGAGGAGGACTTTCTTTACTGAAAGTGTTGTCAGGCATTGGAAAGGACTGCCCAGGGAGATGCTGGAGTCACTATCCCTGGAGGGGTTTAAGAGAAGGTTGGATGTTGCACTCTGGGAAATAGTCTAGTGATTGATAAGGCTAGGACAAAGGCTGGACTTGATCTCAAAAGTGTCTTTTAGCTGAAACAGTTCTATGATTCTTTGCTTCCTTGCTCAAATTTTAACGTGTGGGCAGGTTCCTCCTTGGATGGAGATGCTGGTGAGATGCCCAGCCTCATACCTCTTGAGATTGGAAACATCTGAAAGAGTAGGTCTTACAAGAGGAAAAAGGCATCAACTTCCTTAACCCTTTCACCTGCCTCTAGCTCCAAAGTCATGAGCTTCAGGTGGGGCTGTAGGGACCTGTTCCTGCAGCAGTAGCTGTGCTGAACCAGGCTTGCTCTCTCTTACCTTGGCCGATCTTGCTTTTGCCAACTTCATCTCTGTATTATTGAGGAGAATGAGTGAGGAACTGTTTCTGTCCCTTTGCCCATCTCCATAGGAGGTTTTGGCAGCACAACTGTACCTTCTTTTGTGCTCCTCTTCCTGTAATCCCCATGTAACTTGTCCCACCTGCACCTGTTATTTAGGGTCCAGGAGGGACAGAGTTAGAGGGGACAGCTGAAAAATGCTGGCCTAGGCTGAAAGGAGGCCAACTATGTTCAGGCAAGACCCTCTGGACCTCATACTCATGGCACCTGAGCCAGTGGGAATTCTGTCTGACAACCCACTGCACATATGAGTGGCTTTACTGGCTTGCCCACATGTGGCTCAAGCCCCAGCAAGCCACTGGGACATGAGCATATGGGCAAGAGATATTGAGGACCCAGCAATCTGTTAGCACCGTGAGCACTGTGCTCAAAAGAAGGTCAGCCAGCACCACCAGCACCATTGCTTCCCAGTCAGGCCCTGAAGAGATGGGTTTCCTTTTCCTTTTTGCCCTGGATTTTTTGTGGAGTTGCATGAGATGACTATTATTGTATGACTAGGCAGATCAGTGTTCCCCCTCAACTGGCTGCTTTCTACCAGAGAAACAGGGAAAACACATTATGTGTGCAGGCAGACTATGCAGTGGAGCCTCTGGACAGTTTAGCTGCGGTGTATGCAAACTCCCCATGCTGGTGGGTGGTTGTGGGGATGGGTCACAACATCATCTCCTTTGTCGCTATCGCTCTGGGGAGGGACACAAATCTTATCCTCAGTGCAGACCAGTGTGATTCCCTTCCCTGTGTTCCCTGAGCCCACCAGTAGCCCTGCATAGCTGAAGGCAGATGAGAGACAGCCAAGGGTCCCATGAGTACATGTTCCCCTGCACCACGCTCTTCTGCCTTTGGCACACTCAGCCTTGAAGAAAACCAAGTGGTTCTGCAATTATGTGCCAGTCAATGCAGGCAGATCATGTGTGGCTGTGCCCACAGGCCAGTGGCATTTTTTGTCTTTGCCCAAACGTTTGTTTTGCCTCATAAAACATATGCAGCGTGTGCCGAGCTGCCAGTGAGTCTCAGGTCACTTCCTCACCCACATGGAAAAGCTGAGTGGCAGTGCTGCCTTTTTTTTTTTTGGTAGGACAGCCTCTCAGACATCCCCATGACTGTGATGTGCTCGATGATTCACATAATCTGTGGCTGGAAGTAGACAATTAACTGGTTTATGGAAGCATGTGCCTGATTTCTGCTTCCTCAGGCTGCTGTGAAGAGCTGAATCCTGGCAGCATGCTGTGACAGGAATCTTATTCTCCATTTCATGGGCTCTCCCCCTTATAAAACACTTTGAAGCAACCATACCCCAGGAGTTATCCTTCATCATTGTATCCAAAGGCCGGTTCTGCCCCTTGTGGGATCCCATACCAGAAGGACATCAAGAACTCTGATGAGAGGCAGGAGGAGAAACCAGGGACTGGGGCAGCAGCTCCCTGGCTGGGATTAGCTGCTTTTCTTCCCTCACACAAAATCTTTGATTTTCCAATAACCTCTGCTAACAGCCAGTGTGATTTCTCAGTGGGAAGTGGGTTTGTGGTTCAGTATTTTCTTCTCTCTCAGACAGAAAGTGAGGCAAGCTAGACTTCAGAGGAGAGCAAGGATGTTAGCTACCTCTCAAAAAAAGTAAATAAACTGTGCAGCAGCTTCACATGTAAGGAAATTTTTCCAGAAGAGGTCTGAGTGTGAGCAATCTACTGATCTAGAGGTGACGCTCTTAAGGATGCAGAGCCCGATCAACCCTTCAGTGCAATGTCACGCAGCCGAGGGAGGTCAGTAACACCGTCCCCCTGACCTATTTCACATCAGGAGCACTTCTCTTCTGGCAGCAACATGTTCTGCTAATGTCCTTGTGACCCTACGGTGAGGGATGCTCAGAGCAGTACGTGTCTGCCTACAGTGGGGACGTTCCCACGCAGGGCTCCTGTAGGGTACATGTGTGACTGGGGAACCTCTTTAAACACCTTATTTACCTCAGGTTTTTTTTTTTTGTTGTTTTTTTGTTTTTTTTTGTATCTCAAAGTGCTCTTGTCTCCCTAGCTCCACAGATTGAGAAAATCATGGTTGATAAGAAGTTCACCTCCCAAGGAACATTGCTAAGACGATTCAGTGCTGCAGGTGGGGCCAACTGGAACACTTGTTGTGCTGTAATTTTATACAAATTGAATGTGTTAAAGTCATAGTTTTATACTTATGGAGCCCTTTAGGCCAAATGTAATGGTAGAAGGTACTTACTGAGGCTACTTTTTAAATGTGAATATCACCGAAATGGCACCTAGGAGGGATAAAGCAGAGGGGAAAACTCTCCAGATCATGTTTCCTGGCAACATATGAAGAGTTTTAGCACTGTGGGTAAGCAAAACACACACCGGTACTGTGGGTGAGGCTGCCATGGCATCCCAGTACCTGGTTAAAAAAAAAAGAAAATGAAGAAAGTTGCCCAAGTTTAGACTACGCAGCTCTTGTCTGTCCAGGGCTGGTGACCCAGAAAAAAATGCCTGGTTTTACCAAAAAAAGGAGCCATGAGTGCTTCCCTCTGTACTCATGCAGCATTTGCCCTAAAACAAGTGAAATATGATATCAATGCTCCTTCTAATTTCACCTTTTTGACAAAACTGTCATTTCCTCTCACTGTCCCATTAGAGATAACAACTTATTTAATAGGAACTGTCTCTGAGAGAGCTATTAGACCCCATTGACAGGAGTCATATCAATGGCCAGTGACCTCTTTGATGCACTGTGCTACAGGCACAGCTACATATTAGAAAATAGAGATGGTTTACAGCTTTAGTGATGTGTCCAAGGTTAATCATCTGGACCTGTGAAGGACCCAGAGTGGTCCAAAAGGAACCTCATCCTCTAGGTCATGATTAGACATGGCCTCAGACCCTCCTTATTGGCACCAACACAGTGCCATTGTTTTCCTCCTTCATCAGAAAACCCAACGACTCAAAAGAGCTTAAAGTGTTATAAAGGAGACTGTATACTCTTACATCCTGGGGAGAGGAGTGACTCGGCATGATCACTGCTTACTCCCATGGCGGAGTCTCACATAGTGGTCCTGGCCATGTGTGCCTCCCACACTCTTCCTCAGGATGCCAGATGGTCCATCAGGCTGCAGTGGCTCCTGGGGTGATTGCTGCTGTCGCACCACTCAGCAACAATCTTGGTTTACTACTAACTCTCACAGTATCTACCACTCAGCAGTGGCAGGGTGCTCAGCTTTCACACATGGATCCCTTCCTTGTGTTTTTATTACCCGGAGCACAGAGCCCTTCTGCTGCAGCCAGCACCCTGCACTTCTCCACACTGAGAAGGAACAGGTGACCAAGCAAAGTGGATATGTCAGAATTCAAGAGGTGATTGTCACCATGGTTAACGGAAACAGAAGGGGATTTGAGCTGTGATGTCTGGCCATAGTCACTGTTAGCATCAGAGCTGTAAAAATGGGACAACAAGTATTAGAGCAACTAGGGAATCGATGACTGAAATGATGGGGCATGGAAGATGTTATTAAACTTTCATACTGAACTTTAGAGGAGCAGGGCTGACAAATGAAAACCCCTTCTGTTTGTTAAAACTCCAAGAGTGACAGAGGTACAAAAACTATTAAAATACTGAGTCTACCCCAGAGAAGAAGTTCTATTACCGCAGTCTGGCTGGACAGACTGAGGGAGGCCAAGGGGAGAGATGTCCTGCCTGGCTGCAGACTACCACGTAGAAGACCATCCCCAGGAGACACACGTTCTCCTCCATCTTAGGCTTCTTCTTTAGTTGTTCTATTATAGGCTCAAAGGTTTTCCTTTTCTCCACATGCTACGGAAAACATAATGTTGTAACACTCAAGAGTCTTCTAATAGACATAACAAGATGTCAGCCTTGCTAAAAACCAGGCTTTTATTCACTGATTGTCCCATCTTTAACAATTCTCCTCTTATGTTCCTCTTGTCCCACAAATGGGATCATGAGCCATTTATTTCTGGCTCTTCCTTACAAACCTTACTCTCAAACGAGCCTCTTGAAAGGACTAAATGGGAAAGCACCAGATGTACAACTTCCTCCAAGAGCTCCAGCAGCCAGGGAATGACCGAGGGCTGGCACAAGTTTCTGCCTTTCTACCACACAGTACTTCATGCCTGGGCATTTCTGAGACCTCTGCAGAGCAAAAACACGACGTTGCTGCTTTCATCCATCGACACTGCTGAATGCTCCTGAAGCGGCAACAGCTGAAACCCATCTTCCTTTCTCTCCTCTATAATTTCGAGCAAGGCTGGAAAATTATAAGCCACAGCCAGTTTTACAGCATAAAACCAATTATGGAAAGCAGAGAGGGTGCAGTGCTGTTCACATTCCATGTGCACTCAGACGCTAACTCTTCCGAGGACAGCATCTTCTTTGCCCAACTCGTATTGTACTAGAGAAGAGTGTCTCTGTCTTTGCAGACCTCCCAGCTGCTAGCTGGGGCTTACTTGATGAAGCAACTAGCACTTTCCAGAAAGTGAAGTGGCAATGCCCCCTATGCAATGACCTCAATTTCTGTTGAGCTGCTTCTAAATCAGAAGTCCAACCCCTCAAAATCATGATGCAACCCTGAAGACATCAGCTTTAAATATGTGACATACACTCCTTTCTACTGTAATCCTCTTACCTCCAACCTTCCACCTATCTCATGAGGCCATATTTTAAAACCAGCCCTGTGGGTGTCATTCATTTTAGAGCCAGGATGAATGTGGTCCAGGCCTGATGCTCAGGGCAGCACTGCTGCCCTAAGGGCAGAGTTTGGCCCATTGCTCAATTGTTGTTTCCAGGCACATTGTGTGCATGGACTAAGGCCAGGGATGGAGCTGTTTGTCTTGTGATTCATTCAGCATCGTGGACTCTCTCAGTGAGTGCTGGATGTGAACCGTCCTGAACATGTCTGGGCACAGACTCTTCTGAAAGTCCTAGCAGGTATGGCTGGAGGCTTCTCACTCAACCTCAGTGGGAGGATTTTTCTATAGCAACTACAGCCAGGCATTAGGCTGGTTGGATTAACCCTTACTTGCTTACTGAAGCTGATTTATTTGAAAATGAACATGTTATTCCCACCTGTAATTTCTTCTGTGGTGGGGCGACAGTGATGGATCAATGAAAGTGTCCTCATTGTTCACCCTGGATCTTTTTTTTCTGGATGAAGGATTAAAACGTTGAATCCTTCCTCTGCCAGTCTTTTCCATGGTGGCAGGGTAAAACATTTGCTAATTTCCATCAGGTTATGTGAGGTTTAATCCCAAAGGATACAGTTTTGCAGCAGATTAAGTCACAGTCTCATAAATCAATGTGGAAATTTGCCCTGCTTCATCTCAAATTTTCCTGTTCCTTCCCTGCCTTTCACCTCTGATGCGTTCATACCAATCAGATGCACTTGTACATACATTGAAAAAACCCCAAATTAAAACCCAAAAGTTTGTATTTACAAGTTGAGTCTTATACTGTTGGAATTAGACTCTAATTAGGTCAGTCATGTTCCCCTGGTAGGGTAAGAATGATACTACTGGAAAACAGACAATTTATAGAGACCCAAAAATAACTCATCCTGCTGTTTGGTAAGAAAGATGTGTTTTCTTCACCCTGTGCTGAGGACATTTGCAGTTGAAGCCACTTGGGCACACTGTTATCAACCACACAAACTGTGGCTTGGTCCCACAGGCCAATCTGGCCTGTGCCTCAATTTCCTCTTGCCAAAGGAGGAACTCATTAATCCTTCCCAATTTGATTGGGCTGTGATGAGGTCATCTACATTTGTAAAGCATTTTATCATTCCTGGCATGAGGCCTCAGGCTATATTACACATGTGTTTTTTCAGATTTGCCTTTTAGCCTTATCTGTACTGTCTGTTTAGTGCACCCTTGTGCACACATTTATGTGAGATTATCAAGGCTCAGGGCAAAGAACAAGCCCACGCCTTTGCCATTGTGTGTACTCTTGCTTTTTTAAGGGTGCCTACCCAAACCAGATCAGCAGGAATGATGCACCAAATCCTCCTGAGAAGTTGCACAATGCAGGGAAGTACCTTTGAATGTATTGCAAGCATTGGTTGCTTCATCCTCTGAGGTGCTGTGGTCTTTGTCAAGGCATCGATAGTTTGCAGTGTGCTTGTTTCTCCATATATAGGTGCAGATTCTCGGATTCTGCAAATGACTTCACCAGTTTCAGTCCTGCTGAGAAATTTGTCTTGTAAAACCTGGCAGAATGACTTCACATGTCAGAATCATCTGACTTTGGATTATCCTAACTCATTAAGGAACAGTGATGAACATGCCGATTGCCTACTTAATGAAGGTCTCTACCAGCCTGAGAAGTCGTCTTGGCTTAGAGGAACGTGCTCTGCATTTCTAAGAAAACAAGACAGCAAAGCAAAAAGACTCCTGTTCTTGGGGCATAGTGATAGTGAACAAGATTCCAATAAAAACATGTGTTCAGATAAAGTTCCTTTTGATTTTTGTGGGAAATATAGGTTTGAAATAAAAATAATTTGCAAAGCAAGAGAAGAGAAAAATAAAAACCAAACCAAACCAAAACCAAAACCAAGAGATGGGCTTTAAAAAAACGGAAAGGGAGCAAGGAGAAAAATAAATAACCCTGGAGCAAAAATGCAGAGGGAAGAAGAGGAAACAAATAAGACAAATAGCAGGAAAAGGGTCAGTAATAAAAGCCCAGATTACTGAATTCAGCCAAGCCACTGCTTGTGCTGTTCAGGGCAGGGCGGGATGCCAATCTGTTTTATCTGGTGTTATTTAGGCTACAAATGCTGTGGCAGATTTTCCATCCACTCCTGTGTCTGTGTTTCACTCCCGACTATAAAAACGTGTGTGGAAGAAACATGTCCCTAAATGAGTAGGGGCTGGAAGTGGGAGCATGACACACTTCGGAGCTCAGTGACCTCAAAAAAACACTTCTGTGTCTCAGGACAATTTTGCAGAATAATATCTCGTTCATGAAATGCTACGGTGTGAGGATTTTCATCTTCAAAATAGGTGCATTGATACCTCTGGGATACTACAAGATACCAGCTGCAGAGGGCTGCCAGTATTTATACAACACTGCATTATTTATAATATCCCTTTCAGGAGCAGGAGAATACAAGTTCTTTCCTTAGCAGTTTGACTTTATTGCCTCCCCCTCCTCCTTGGAAAACATTGACTTCTTGCCCTCATTTCTCCCACCAAAGCTGTAGCTGACCTGACTCTATTTAGTTTATTTCTGTAGGCCTGATGCTCAGTTGGTAAAAAGCACCAACAATCACCCTGGAATAACAGAGCCGCCCTAGTTTCCACCAGCTGGGATCTGGCCTGACCTCCCCAACATCAGCACATTTGTGGGAAGTGATTAACAGCTGCTACGATGCTGCAGAGGAGGACAAATATTATTTGTGATGGGATGAAAGTGTACAAAATGGTGGCCCTGTGGGTTTCCATTTCTGAATGGGCTTAAGACTCATCAGTATTAAAGGATCTGATGGAAGTTTATCACTATAAAACCCCAAAATATTTAAGGTTAATAAAATTTTGAGTAGTATTTAAGAATGTCATTTTAGCTAAACAGCAGTGGAGGATTATAAGATTTTATAGTCCAGAACTAACAGCAAAGAATTTTAACCTATGTTATGTTTCCACTGTCCTGAGCTGTTAACTTGTTAACATACTCACAAAATACCCAGAAACTCTTTCAAGCCAAAAATAACAGAAGAGTCTAGAAAATTTCCCCTTCCCAAAATGAATGTACCAAGGATACACGTTTCAAAAAGGGTTTCTTTTAATTAGAAGCAAGTTTGCAAAAGAAGAAGTAACTTTCTCATATAAAATAGTGGAGTGGTGAAGGTGAGGCTAACAAGAGGTGTGAGACATAAAATCCAGGGTAAATCCCCAAGGGGACACCAAATTAAAAGCAACGATCCAATAACCATAGTACACAGAAGGGTAACTCAAACACACAGCTGGGGAAATTGGTTCTACCCCTCAAGCAATGGCAGATACCAAATCAGAGCATGGACTTCATCCGAAGAGTGACAAAGTGACCAGCTACAAACTCACCATAATACAACATCCTTGCATTTTTCTGCTACCCAAGAGCTCCCACTGCACCGTTACAGATCCCAGGAGTTTAACAACATCAAGGAAGTGGAGTGCTGGTGGCACTTCCCAGGTGCCCCACCTGCAGAACATCATCATGTCATGTTAGAAGAAAGGTTTCATTCCCAGATCTAAAGAACTGGACATAAATGGGAAAACACTACGATATATCCATCGATTCAAGCCCCAAGGAAGTGCACAGTGATCAAACAACATCAAAGTAATGAATTTCCTGCCAAGTCTTGAGGCTCCAGGGCTGTTTAAAACGGTCAGGTAGCAGCTTTGAGAAGATGAAATTCTGATTCAGAGCCTGAATCTCAAGTCAAGATGGTATTTCACCCCTTGTTCAAACATTTCTCACCTGTCCCATGTGTCACCTGTGTGCTTATTGGTTGTGGCTGGCTGCTACTGGGAGTGGCAAACTTTTCACAAAGTGCAAGCCAGCTTTATTTACCTGGGAGGGCTGGGGGTGGAGATGTGGGGAATAAGAAATGGAATATGAAAATAAAAACAAATGAGGATTTGACTTGTCAGACGGAGTTGTTTAAGGCCCATGCCCAGCCCAACACGTTCAGTCTTGGGGTAAATGTGCTCCTAATTCAAAGGTGGCTTTCCATAAGGAGATGTCAATGGATACTGTACAACAACATCCTCATGCACATGGCTTCGTGTAAACACCACAGCAATGTACAATTTGATAGTTTATGGTTGGGCTTGATGATCTTAAGGGTCTTTTCTAATCTAAATGATTCTATATCTCTCCCCAGCTGATCTCTGGTAATGCCATGATGATGTATAGACTCCACACATGCTGGCAAATGCTTATAAAAACAACCTAAAAAATGTGATTGAACTAGCAGGAACTCCAGGTTGGATGAATGTTTGTGGTACAACCTGCCCATCTAGACTCTTCTGTGATGGCTTTTCCTCTCCAAATATAACCCCTCATTGCACGTGTCCTTCTGGCTTCTAATGATAAAAGAGATCACTAAAGATAGGAGGTCTTGAGATCATACTCAGTCTTACATGTCACAGGTTTCTAGAACTTCAAGATTCCTGACAAAAGTTACGTTTCTTAGGGTCTGGGGGATTTTTGATGTGTGATTTTTGAGCTTTATGCTGTTTTGTTTTGAGGGTTTTTTTTTAGTTTAGCAATAAATTCCTTGTTAAGGATTTAAGGATTTTTCTTAAACAAGTTGCTCTGCTTATCTGAAAACAGCAAGTGGGAGAAGACACCAGTGCTCTGTATGTATAAACAGTTCAGTCTCCTAACTTTTTGGAGAGCAGATTGGATAATCTTTGGATAACCCAATGGATTTCTTGAGAGAAGCAATGACAAGGATAATAAATGTATCCTCATGTCAAGACAGACTTGAATATTTGTTCTAAACAATTGCTACAACGGCTTCTGGCAGAGACCTGGGTATAAGCAGGAAAAATGACACGTTGGCCAATTTGCAAAGGATCATTAGCTTTAAAATTCAAAATAAAGAGGAAAAAAAAAAATCCTATTGGGTAATGGATTATTTTCTTTTTCTGTGTGTTTTTTTTTTTATCTTCTCTTTAGTAATGCCACCTGCTTCCAAAAGTGGGATCACTGGGCACAGTGTGATTCCTTTAGCAAGTGCTGATGAAACTCTTTGCTCTGTGCTCTCCCTACTCATCCCAAGAAGGGTTTTAACACGGCTAACTCCCAGATTGGGGAAAAAGAGACTGTCATTGATGAAAGAAAAACAGTGCCCTCTCCTGTTCCCTCTCACCTGAACAGCATGACTTGTCATGCACCAACATTGCATTAAAAGATGGGAATGGCAAATATTCCACCCAAGGGTGTGGGCTATGGTGGGAGGATACATCATGCATGATATGGACTTTTGGGGAGAAAATGCTCCATGTAGAGTGGGCTGGAACAGTACAGATGCACTTCTGCACACGAGGTATATGATAAGGATAAGCCGAAGCTCAGTGCCTTTCGGAGTGCTGGGAGCATTGCTGGTGGTTGTGGGTGGTGTTGTCTCAGCCCTGGGAGGGGAGTGAAGACTTGGGCACTTTTTTTTTCCTGCAGGAAATTGGATATGTCCATGGCTATTACATGAAAAATGAGCTTCTATTAAACTGTTCCCCGAAATGTCTCCCTTGGTCATTTCGTGATGCTGTTTTTGTTTTTTACTAACAGCCACCAAGAGACCTGAGAAACATGGGAAAGCAAATAAATACAAATAAAGTATCCTAAGAAGGCATTTTAAATATAAGCCTCCATTTTTCAAGACTGTTCTAAACAAGAAGATGGAAATAGAAGTGGATTTGATGAGTGAAGTTATTGTAACAGGACAACTAACGTTTAAAAGTCATATTTCAAGACTGCAATTCCCAAAGAGTGCAGCTATGAAAGAGAGTTTTCTTGCTAACTGATAGAGTGTTTCCTTCCAGATAGAACAATTTACCTGATATCTGAGGTAAATAAAATCTACCCATTAGTCCTATTTACAAGAACAACATATGAACAAGAAGGCACAGGCATCATGCGTGTAGCTATACAGGATCCTGGGCAGCAGAACACACACCCTGTGCTCATCTTTGGGGTGATAAGGGCAGTGCACTTCCATGCTCTGCAATTGCCTATGTAAAATAAACCCATATGTTACAAAAGCCAACTCCTAAACAAAACAACAAAACCAAGAACAACAATAGTGGGGACTGGAATGGAACAGAAATGCCTTTGCTCAGATCAACAGGTCCTAAAGGAATCACATCTAGCCTGTTATTTCAGCAGAAGTCAGAAGAAAAAGGCAATACAGCCAACTCAGCAGGTCCTCAGCAAGATCAGGCTTTTTAGTTGCAGATGATTCTGAGAAAAAAAAATTAATAGTCTCTTCTCTTTGCTTTCTATCAGTTGTGCTGCTCCCCATGTTGTCCTTCAGGGGAGCAGGGGCCACAAGGTCCATTTGCTTTTATTCCTCATGGTTTCCTTGCTTTTTTTTTGTCAGTATGGTATCAGACCAGCCCCAGGGAGTCACTGCATCTTACACCAATTTAGATCTGGCAAAGTTCAGGAGATATGGAACTACTCACACTATGCTTTCCTTTGGAGCAAACTCTTCAGTGTTCGATATGCTTTTTACTAATCTATATTCCTAAGTCCTCAGTGGTCCTTGGAAGGCTCCTCCTGTAGCACTACCTCTCATACCTGTTGGATTCCAACAGCAATTGCATTACTATGTCACATGTATGTAAACTGAGGTTTTAAAAATCTGTAGTTTGATGCAAGAAATAACAAACGAGAAAGAAAACAAATCTGAAAGTCAAGTAGATAATTTTGTCTAAGAAACTCAAAGACTGCAAACAAATGCTGTCAGTTCAGTAATTAAAGCAAAATCCATATGGCTTAAGAGAACAGTCAAAGTGCACAGAAGGCAGTGGGTTTTTTGTTTGCTTTGCACTCCTCTTCTCAGTCAGCTCCACGTCACCCTCTTTGGAACCCCTTCTCCATCCCACACACATCCTATCCAGGTGCAGAGAGCGGGAAGGCGTACAGGGTTTTGGCTCAAGTCTGTGTCTTTGCATATCCCTTGCCATCTAATGAGCTGTGGATCATTATCCCAAACTCAAAAGCCCTTAAACACACCCACTGGAGTTTTTGGTTTTGAACTTTTTCTTTCTGCAGCCTTTGGAGAGGAACAGCAATCCAGTGCCATAGCTACCCAGAATCTGTACACACTAAGAGCAGCAGTGCTCAGAGGCAATGCCAAAGAGTAAAAGCAGTTCTGAGATCATTTGCCCCATCCAAAGGGCACTGAAAGGCAACTGCTGAGCTGAGCTTGCCCTTGAACATCAACTGTTCAGCTGAAGGTGCCACCAGGCTGCTTCTAGCCAGCCTCCATGGGTAGGAACAGGCAGACACCATAATCAACACCAGGTTGATTTCAACAGCCTGCCTTGCAGGTGTCTACCCTGTGCCACAGCTGTCCTCTGTCCCTCCAGAGAGGACAGGGACAGTTTGCAACGGGAACAGTGCCCACACCATGCCCCGATGGGATGTTTAGCAAGAGGCAGGACACCAGTTTCTCTGGCTGATCTACACTCAGCTGAGAGGAAATGCCAGACCCCAGAGTGACAAAGACTTGCCTGCTTCCAAATTCACTTTTCAAACTCTTGCAGCAAAAAGCTTGGTTATCCAGGAGTGCTGCTAGGTCCAAGGGCTGGACTTGGACAACTTCCTTGTGAGTAAACAACTTGCTGCTAAACATAACAGATTCAGGAAAAGGAAAGGAAAGGAGAAAACAAAAAGGGAGCTATACAAAATGATGGAAAACAAACTAAAAATCCCCTCTCTTCTTTCCAAAGGCTGTAGATTCAAGTGCCCAAAGCAGAATGTAAACGTGCACAAGGTAAAACATGACCCTATAAATGCTTGAAAAACCTAGTCAGCTTTATTTGGAGACATTTTCTTGCTTCTCCATGATATGAAGCTGAAGAATCAATAAAAGGCACCTATGGACACCAAAACTCACCCAGTCTCTGTGACATGTCTTTGTACTAAAAAAAAAAATTAAAAAAAAAAATCAGACCAATCCAGCAACCATGTATTTTTTTACAGGCCAGTAAGCAGCACTGTAGAGTCTGGGTGACAAAGGATGCTCAGCTGCTATCAACAGGGCAGGATAATGTTGATGATCAAAACCTTCACCAATTAGTAGGCTCTGAAGGTTGTCACTGCAGTCTTAATGGAAAGATTGCTCTGCTTGCTGGGTTATATCCCTTGACTTAAAATGACCAATTCAAATGGCACATGCAGTCCATGAGGGGGGATTAGAGCCACACCAAAAGTAAACTGACCTTGCATCTGAATTCTTCCCACTTGCTTCCCCCACTGCTGCATACAGTGCTCTTTTGAGCCATGTCCTCTTCCAAAGGCCCTGGAGTTGGAATATTTAAAGAATGCAGCATGTCCCATTTGAATAAGAATGACAAACAAGTCAGTGATTCAGTATAAATGCACCAGTAGTGAACCTACAGCAGATACAGTGACACTTCTGAAATTAAGTTGATCAGCCAGTGTTCCTAAGGTGGGGAGCAGCAATGAGGAGAGAGGAGGGGTGTCTGCATGTCACATAAAAATTTTTCCCTTTTCTAGATTTTCCTTTTTGACCTTGATGACAGGAGAAAAAAAAAAAAAAAGAAAAAAAGAGTAGAGAAAAAGAAAGAAAAAGGAGCCTGGGAGGTTTTATGTTTTCTCTTCAAATCACATCACAAAGTCACTCATTGCATCCAGGGAATTCACCTCCTTGTTTGGGAACAGAAGGACAGAAGGAAGGGAGAGAAAGAAGGAGAGAAGAGAAAGAAAGAGGGAAGAGAAGGGCATGGGAGCTGCTTCCTGAAGCAGTGTTACAAAAAGCAGTTAAAAAACCCCTACTATTCACAAGTGGTTAAAATCATCACTTTTCAGAATTCCTTTTTTTTCTTTTTTCTTTTTTTAAACAAAGGTTCGGCTAGTTCAGCTCCAGATTTTTAGAGTTGATTGTCTTCAGAAAAAGAAAAATCCCAAACAAACCAAACCAAACCGATCCAGCCTAATCCACGTTGCCATCTGTTTCTACCCTGATAGAGAAGCTACCCACAAGTCCACCGCATCGGTCACGCACACACACAGTCACTGCCACGGGTCTGTCCGGCAGTTGGGCTGCGTCCTCCAGCCCCATCTCAGACAAAGGAGGAGAACCCTGTCACTGGAGTCCGGGAGCCGGGTGCAGGCTGTCCCGTTGGGGTGTACACCCCTCCTGAGCTCTGTGTTGTGATGACAGTCTGGAAATAGGGTTCTGTCTCGCTGGCGGCGCATTCCTCGTATCTGTAGGGTGTTGGGTGCTTCACACCTTTCTGCTGCCGCTTCCATGAGTTGTAGTAGGTGGGGTCGCTCATGTAATGGTTCACAAAGGAGTGCTTTGGCAACTCATCTTCATAATCTGAGTCGGTGGCCTAGAGCATCAGGGGAAAAAAGAACAAGTTAGAAAAATCAGCCACTGGTGTCTATGATTTAGCTCAATTCCACTCTAAAAGAAATTAGAGACAAGTTTAACTTCACCAGCGGACAAAATCTGTAATTTTAGAGTAGGATGGTTTGTTGTCCAGGTTTTAATACACACTGTACTGCAGAGAAGCATTGTGCTCTGGTTTAGCTAGGCTTTACTGCTAAAGGAAGAGTCCCCTGATGAACACTGGTGATGAGAGATGCAGAGAAATCCCTTCTAATTCACTGCAGGAGGATGCTGTGGGAGCACAGAGCTCCTATTCTGATAGAAGATGCAGGGAAGTGTGGAGATGTCACAGAGGAATCAACAGCTTTCCATCATATAATCAACAAGACTGCAATTACAGCTGCAAGTGAGAATATCTCTTCTTGTGGTGCAAGGACAGAAAGAATTTCTTCCCTGCAAACACACTGAAGCTAGTCAGATGTGCTGTATGTGGTGGTCAGAGCAGGCCACCTGCACGCTACTCTGGACTGAGCTTGCAAACCCTGTTGAGCACTGAAAATTAGTCATTCACTGAAAGGGAAGAACGCAAAATCATAGGTTTTTTTTCCAGTGAACAACTCTATCTGTATGTTCCAGCTGATTGTTTGTGATACAACGAGGCACACAGAAGAAAAAGAATACAAAATCTGGAGAACTGTCAGACAGGAGGGGTTCCCTTCTTGGAAGGGCTCAGGCACATCCCTGTGTTCAGAGCCAATCTTACCCCTGAAACATTTATGCATGGTGGCTTGATAGCTTCAAAGCTCATACCAATATTGAGCAGGAGCTCTATGGAAATGTATCCAGATCAGCTTTGTACATCTGCCTGTCCTCTGATGTATTGCTGTGATACAGCTGGAGGATTCACGGAGGGCCTGGACATATCCTCTGCTACAGAGACCAGGGCAAAGCCTTGGCCAATGGCTGCAGAGGAGATGTGCTCCCACCAATAACCACCACATCCCATGCAGCATACAAATGTTTACACAGTCATTTCCAGATCTCATGCCTTGTCTCAAAGTCTCTGGTATGAGTGTGCAAAAGCTTTTATTTCTTTTTCCTCCCCCTGAAAATCTGCATAGCTGATTCTAAAGGCAATTAAATATCAAAGGAGAAGCTGCCTAAGACGTACAAGAGAGATGGGTAAGTGCAGCTTGTAACTGTTAGTTGCTGCAATTAGTTTCAAAAGGTTGGTATTGTTCTGATCTGTGACACCACACAGCACACACACATCCTTCTTGATCCTACCTGCCACACAACCAGTCTCTCCTCCTCTAAAGCTCCTTTTTAATGGTCTCTGAAGAACAATCCTCAAATGCCTTGTGAGCCATGGTTTGAAAAGGGCACTGCATCCATCATCCCACTTCTTTGCTTAGATGGCTGCTTCTATACTATTTTGTGCCCATTTTCCAGCACAGAGGGCGACGAACAAAGTGAAGAATTTTTCCCCAGTTTTCCAAAAGTCTGAGTAAAGCAGCTCTTTACAGCTTTGCCCAATTTCCCTTCCACTATTACCCATGCTTTGACTCTTTCAGAATTGTGTACTGTTTGCTTATTTTAAGAATGCAAAGCTTCAGGTGCCTTGACACGTAATTAATATTACAACAAAACCCTACCAGCATTTAATAATTGTTCCAGAAGGAATTCAGAAAGACTGTCTCCTAGAAAAACACTCCTTTGCACCAGCTGCCAGCCTCAGGAAGCCAACACCAGGCTCTCTCCAAAGACCTTCCTGAACAGGTGTTTTTTGCAACATGCTTGGAATATCCCCAGATTTGGACCACTTCACAGCCAGTGGGTGCAGAGAGCAGCTTCAGAGTCTTGGCACCACTGCAGGGAACATCCTGCCAGCACTGCCCTGGGTATTTTTGTAAGGGGCTCCAACAAGAGTGCATCTGATGACTACAGATGTGGCAGCATGGCAGAGTGTGGCAGAGCATAGCAGCAGGCAGCAATAGCTTGGGCAGGCTGATCCTCAGCTGCAGGCACAATCAGCTTTACCTGCAGACCAAAAGACCCCTCAACCCTGTTTTTCTTTGTTCTTACCAAGAATTTGCAGCAGCCTACATCTCCAAATGTCATGTTGCAGCTCCATAGTCTAATAATTAAGTAAAAAAAAAGTGCCTAGGAAACTGAGGGATGACGTGGGCAGCCAGAATAAAAGTCTACGTCCTGAGCAGAGGCAGGTGGTTATGGATCACCCACCAAAGCTATCAGGGACATGTTCCTTCCATCATAGATACTCTGCTACCACTGCCCTTGATGTATCTTCTGACTCCTTCCCCATTCCAGCATCACTCTTACTAATTCAGGCAAGCTCAGTCACCCCTCAAATAAACCCTCCTTTCAGCCACTTCTGAAAAGGGTTGAGGTATTGTAAGCATAAAGAAAAAAAAAATCCACAAAGTTCTAGTGGTTCCTTACTGGTCTTTCTGATGTCCCCACAGATGTATATAAACATAAAGAAAACTAAAAGACTGGAAGCTCTAAGAAGAAATGCTGAGAAGATCTGCAAGCAGAAGACTGACACATGACTTGATAAGTATAATAATACTGATGCAGCCACTTGATTTCTGTCTATCACTAGCAGAAAAATACTCACCCACAAAACTGATACTGTTTCTGTACCTTATCCAAGTTCTTTTGAGATTACTACAAGTCAACATAATAAAGAGAGTATGCTTTTAGATAGGCTGCTGCCTTTTGAAATACAGCATCATTTGGATGTACCATGAAGAAAAAGAGGGAATTTAAAACAATAACACCTGCTGATTATCTGTCCGCTAATTAGTCCATTATACCAAGTGAAAGAGAACACTAATTTGGTGTAAAAAAGGCCAGTGCCTTTCAGAAGCATCTTTCATGAAACATATATAGCTGCTCTAAGTTCAGCCTTTTACTGTCATTAGCAGTGAGGCTGGAAAAGATAACCTACTTGTCAGTGTCAATACAACATTTTCTTTGTATTTCCTTTATAACAGGCAGGAACTGACTATTCCATCCATGTTTCTAAAGTATCTTTCTAAGGTTTGCTTCAAACAGAGTACTAATAACCACCCTTACCAGCAAGGAATTCTTTAAATTGTCATACACATCCCTCTCTGCACTGACAAAAATCAAGGAGTAGCAAGATAAACCTGTTTTGCATGACAATACAGACAGCTTATACTAGAGGATTACTTTTTAGTGTTTTTTAAACTATTGAGTAAATAGAAGTGCTGCAGGGCTTTTTGCTTTGTTTTTGGTTTTCTCCCTTCCCTGCGACTGTGGCTTTGTTACCTTGGAAACCTCCATAGGCTGGGGCGTGATTGGGTGTGTGGTGACATTACAGACTGTCAACCAAAGGTGCATGGATACCTACGAAACAACGCATACTGAACACGAGAGGCTATTGAAGTATTTCATTGACAGCATGAAATGCACAAGTGCTGTCCAGAGGCAAATCACCGACCAGAGCTGCCTAGCTTAGTCACTGGGAAATTTGAAAAGAGTTCCAATTGTCTTTCATTTGTTCTTTTATTTTTTTTTTTTTTAAAGTGACCACATAAGAAACAACTTTTTCAGATTATTTCTAAAAATGTAGATGGCAGCAGTTTCTTTTGGTTGACGTGAAATGAATATGCTGTAAAACAGACAAGGTAATCTAGTAGTCAAACAGATTTCTCCAGACATGGGAACCCATGCTTATCTAACGTTGTCACCTGCAGCTGGTTTCCACATGGTGCCCAACTTATCTGCAGAACTTGATTGGAAACAAGTTAAACCATATTTCCTATTAAGTGTTAAGTGGAAATTTATAATATCTTTCTACAGCTTCCTACAGAGCTGAGAAAGAAAAAGTCAGTTAGACTGCAGAGAGCAGCTGGGAAGACCAGAGCATTGCCAGCACTCGGCACTGACTGATAATGTGTTCAATCTGTGGGAATATTATCTCCTGAAAACTGTTTTTTGGGACACCACAAGGGCATGTGAGAACCAACACACTCATATACCACCCTCCCCTCCTGTGACATTGCTCTTCCGTGGGTGGATGACATCGCAGATATAACATAAAATTTCTGTACATGGTGAACACCAAATTTCTTCAGATTATCTATCCAGAGCCTCGTCCACTTGACTCATTATCTAAAAGCCTATTATTATTAATCATTTAGAAATTACACTCTTAGCACTCTCTTGCTCCATACCTGCCAATTAAACTACTTTAACCTCATTAATAGTACTGGTGCTTGGCTTTCATGACATGGAGTAAGTTAACCACTTGATTTATGAATATCAAGAGTACTGCTTGGTCTGCTTGATTTTCTCTTTGTTTCTCTCTCGTCCTCCTCATCAGGAGGGAGCTTGGAGGAAGGATCCCAGGCAGCTGTGTTGTAAGTGCAGTCAGTCAGCCTGAGAGTTTCTCACAGACTTCATGTTCAGTAAACCCCATGAGACTTGAAGCCAGTGAGCTTCCTTCTTTTCCATATAAAATCTTGACACCTCAGGCAACAGGGGTGAAACTAAGCAGCAACAAGATGACATGCAGGTTGAAAGCAAAAGCAGAGTTTTTGGTCCTGCCTGCCCTTATGTGCATCACGTTAGGTAGAATTTGATATCCACACAAAGATGTATTAGAGAAAAACAACATCAGGATTCCCCCTTGGCTGCACAGGACCAAATCTGTCTAAAGCTCTTGCATAAAAAAAATATCTTTAACTCTTCATATAATGGGAAAAAAATCTGACTGCTAAGAGAGATGGAAATTCTTGATAAATAGAGCTTGTCTGCTAAGATCTCCTTTGAGAATAGAAGCAAAAAGAGCAGAAAAGATAAACAGGAATCGCTAATAGGTAGACGAATACTTGAAAGGAGAGTGGTCAAACATCCTCTGCCTCAACTCACCCTCACCTTCTGTCTGTACTAGCCAATGTAAACAGCATTTTCAGGCTGATCAAAAGGCAGCATCTTCTACTGCTATCTCTACTGGGAGCATATTAACATTTCATGCCTAAAAGCACTCCCCACCACAAAAAAAACCCCAAGCATCAAAGGCATTATATACAGAAGGGCTGCTATCTAAGCCCCAAGGAAAAACATGAGGCACATTTTGTTCACATATTCACATGCATACACACATTCAGAAAAATACAGTAGAATCTCAATTGAGACCTTCAAGCTCAACTGCATACACTGTAAATAAATAGTATTAATAATAGCCAGAGACAAAGAAACAAAAATCACCGTCTGTGTTGCACAAAGTGCACGTGGGAGGCAGCAATGACACCCTGCAAGTAGACTTCTGCACGTTACCAAGATATACCACATGGGGCATTGAAATGAATGTCACAGGGTGCCAGTACTAAATTCATGATCATGCTCAGCAAACTGTTTTAATGACAGGTTTAATGCTGGGTTCTTACAGTGACATGACCAAAGCACTATGGGTTTAATCTGGAGGGTAATGCTTGTGCATTGCATGGACAGCAGCTTGAGCTACACCAAGGAACTGACTGCATGATGGGTCAGCCACAGGGCAGCACAAAGCAGCAGGCTGTCCCTGGTAATTAGCAGGAGGTGAGAGCTAGGTAGCTGGGAAAAGCAGCTGTAGCTGCAGGTGCAGAAAAGCTACAGATGAAAACTGTCATCTTCTTTCACTACTTGCTGCTCTTGATTTATTCTTGCTCTAGGGGTCAAAGTTTGGAGTGGTTTGGCCCACTGCTCGCTTCTTGCACTGTCAGTTCATATTCGTCAGGATCTCAGCTGACAACACACCATTTTAGAGACAGATTTACCTTTCTGGATATCTCTTGAAGTCTGTCTATTCACCCATGGCCACTGTTGGGACTTTTACAGACCACAAGCACTTTCTTTCTTTTTAAAGGAATATAAGACACAAGATGGAACATGGCCAGATAGATAATGCTAGCATACACCCACCTTCCTTGGAGAAGAGTCTAAAGGCAACCTGAGCAGAAAGCTCCTCTTGAGTTAGACTAAGGCTGCAGACTGGGTTGTTCAGAAGCCTGAACACTGGACTCTCAGAGCCATGGCCATGTGCTGCCTGGCAGGTTACTCATTCCCCACTTACTCCCTTCTGTAACAGAGGCAGCAGTTATCTCTGCTCAAGACCACTCTCTGAATCTTGGTCTTTGCTGTAGCTGTCTGAAAGGGGCATTGTCAAAACTTCAAACCAGAACTCATACTTCAGTGAGTGCAACAATCCAAACTGTGTCCCACCTTCAACCTCGTACAGAGGGCAGCCGCAGCCAGCTGGTTGTTTTGCAGCATACGTACAAAACAGTATAATGCAGGTATGGGATTTGGACTTTTGCCAGGATTCAGCAAGCAAATGAATGTCTGCAGTGATTGGGCAACATTTGGCAAGGCAAATGGAAACTCTTACCTCTGACTCTGACACTTCTAAGGGCTTTTCGTTAAGGCCCAAGCCCTCAGTCAGCACAGCTCCGTTGTACTTGTTGCAGATATCCTCATCGGAGTAGTGCAGCCCCCCTGGGCTTGGGCGAGGAGGAGACCTGTGAAACGTAAAAAGTGAAGGTATGGGATGTCATTTCTCTGAAGTGACACAATAAAATCACACTCAGAAGACAGAGTCATGGCCTGGGGCAGTAACTTGGGCATTGAAGTCCTCCATAGATCCTTCAGACAACAGTCTTTCCCCTTTGCCTTCGTAACAGTTGCTTAAAGCTAGATAAAAGGCCATTTCCAAGAGCATGGTGTTCCCAGCTTCTTACCTGGTTCCATTCTTCTTTGAGAAGGTGCTCTTGATGTTCAGGTGTCTACTGTTAAGCTCCAGAGCAGTGAAGCCTCCATTATCTAGGGTGACTGACTCTTCAACATTGGAGATGGTTTTACCTGGAGTCAAGTAATACAAGATTCAGGCTACACAAAGGCACTTTTCTCCCAAATATGACTGTAGGAGCTAACTTTTCCTTCTTTATGTTTTATGATATCATTATTTTTTTGAAAATTTCTTTACCTTTCTTATTGGCAAACAAGAATAATCAGAGTGAAGGAGACAAGCTTATTGGGAGTGTGAACAGGCAGAAGGAGCCAAAAGAAGGGAAAAGAGGAGTCATAGATCAATGCATTTCATTTGGAGGTATCTAAAATAGCATAAATGAACTGTAGTCCAAAAGTGAATATTCTTGTCTTTTGGCTATAAATAGAAATCAGGTGACTGATTCAGGTGGGCACTAAAGACTTCCTAAACCAGGTGCCGTGAATTCCATTCATGCTGACTGAAGCAAAGCAAGAGAAAGGAAGAGTAGGAAAGACAGAAAGAGAGGAAAAAAAAAAAGAGGCAGGAAATGGTAAAAAGCTGTCAGAGCCATAATGAGGATAAGATGCAGATGTAAGAAATCACTGGACAATTTAGACAGGGAAAAGGACAGGGGATGGGCAGAAGAGGGAAAATACAGCAAAGAACGTTATTGCTTGTGATAAAATACAGCAAGAACTTGTTCTCTCCCATGCTCATTCTTTGTAATCTCAAAGGTGTGAGCTCAGCCTATGTCCCAGGGAGAAGGACTGGTTGCATATTGCCACTTTGCAGCAGACAAGTACTTCATCCTCAGCTTCAATTTCAGTGCTACATTAAGACTCAGTGTGAACACTGATATCTGACAGTACAGGTCAGACCTGCCTTTTCATGCCTGTCCCCCAAACACAGAGCAAAACTAAGAAGATGAGAGATTTCCTATGAGCTATGCATACAAATATGTAATAGTATTAACTTGGTAAAGTGCCATGGTATTCATACATCTCATGGGACTGAAATCTGATTTTCTAACACTTGTTAAAAGTGAATTATAAAGAAAGAAAAGATCTTAACTTTGGGACTGAATTACTAAATAATGCCTGGAAGACTCTTTCTTTACATTAATCCCTAAGAACGGGTAGTGCAAAAACCCATACACCTGATCCTACTCATTAATGTGCCTTTTTTGGCACCAGAGCAATTTCTTGCTGGAGGTGGAGGAGTCTATCAGAGAAATACATATGTGAACAACCCTTCCAGGACTTTATTATATCAGGAGAAGAAAAGGTAAAAACAATATTCAGAACTCAAGAACTGGCCATTTTGAAAGGAGACTATTTTAACATTCCTAGTTATAAAGCAGGTAGCTCTTGTTTCCTTTTCAGAGACTGGTAAAAATTGTAACGGAAGGAAAATTCAAAGCTTGATGCTCATTATGCCTTGAAGTCTAACGGATCCACATAACCAAGACACTTCTTTGCTCCTTGGCCGCCAGCCCAGCAACTGCAGCTTGGCTTAGGGAATGTATGCAAGATGCAGGGTACTCTATTTAATATAAAGGATTTGTGGTATAGCTCTCAGACATAGAGACCTAGAATATTTGCATTGGGTACAGCCATACGAAAGCAGAATCTTTCTCCTTCTCCCCATCTATCAAGGAATGATGCCAAAGCTAAATGAAGCCTCAGCTCTCTCCTTTTTTGTGGTCTTCTGCCAAGCATTTGACCCAGACTCCTTGACTCTTGCTATGGTCCCTGGGCCTTCCACCTGCTGTTCTGTCCAAGCCCATGGCTGGTTAGCATCTAAAACCTGATAAGACCAGGCATTCTTTGCCCAGTATGACTATAGAGAAAAGCCATTTTGGCCAAACAAAACAGAGCCCACTCTTAGGAAACCAGAGGTTCAAAGGGAAGATATTTCTAATTCCCCCTGCTCTTGAGAATGTTTGCACAACACAGAGCACAACAACACGTCTTACCTGTGCTGCAGTTCTTGTACTTCTTGCTCTGGCCATGTAGAACCAATGCAAACACCACTAGGAGGATGAGGATCAGACTTGAGAGTGCCATTACCAGTAGAAACCACCACTCCTCATAGAAAGGGGCTTCTGTTTGTGCTGGAAGAGTAAAAAACAAATAACAGTTTCTATTATCTCTTCCTCCCCACAGTGCTCCAGAATCCTTAGCCAAGAAGCTACCACCAAAGCAAGAAAGGGAGGTTTCTTCCCACAGCTCTGCACACCCACATGCCTTAACTGCTGAGGTATGCTTAGTACTCCTTGGATCAGAGGAATCACTAATGTATCTGTCATGACCCATGATTATTCCACTTTTTAAGAGTCTTGCCTTGCCAAAACACTGCTCACAGGCTCTTTGAAAAATACAGCTAGTGCCACAGAACACTTGGATCAATGTCTTTCAGTACCTCCATTAACTTCAACTTCCAACATTCACTGCTGCTCTATATCGCTTCCCCACCAGCTTAGCCAAGCCTGATGTGCAGCATGTGGATTCAGTTGCATGGATTTTGTGCAATTTCAAGTCATTGCACCCCATTTGACCCCTTCTGGAGATATAAAACAACACTACTTTCCCCTTTCTAGAGTTTTCTTGCCAATCTTGGTTCAAAGTAAGAACTAATGTTATTTTCTTGCAGTGATATTTGCTTTGTCAACATCCTTCAGCTTTGTGACAAAATGCTGCCACTGCAGCACAAGTGAGCAGTTGTATATAATTTCTCTGTAGTTCATAAGGTAGGAACACCTGGTAGGAAATGGGCAATGCCAGGAGACCAGCTTCAGCCCTTCACTATCACTGAACACAGGCAGTCTCTTTCCCTGACTGTTATGAACTCTGAATCTAAACACAAATCTGTTGTAAGCCTGATGATACGAGCTCAAATTTGTTCCAGATCACTGGGTATTCTGCAGCAGTGAAAAGTAGCCACGATCTGTTTTTTTGCTAGTGGGCCAGTCCAGGCCAATAAAGTCCTAGAGGTAAACTGCACAAGTCATGCTGGGCTGAGCAGTTTCAGTGCAATTTATACCTCCCTGTGCTAGCTGAAGTGGCCAGCCTAAAATGCTTTATACTTTTATGACTGTGAATCTCAACAGAAACCTCTTACTTTCATGCAGCAATTTGAGATCAACACTGAAGCATCAAAAGGAGGTGAATTAAATAGTTCTGCTCAAGTGGAGAACTTACAAACAAGCAGTTTACTTATAAAAAGCATCACAAGGAGATGCATGCCTAGCTTCAGAGGAATAATGTCTTCCAAGAGAGGAAAGACTGACATGATTACTGACCCTTTACATTGTGTTAGAGCCTCTGTGAAACCACAGAACAGAAAAACACTGACTCTTGGTATTTGAAGTGAGTTGTCTATGCCCTTGTCCTGAAGGAGAAAAGCAAGGGTAGCACTCACACTGAAATCCACAGACAGCTCTCATGGGCTAAGTGGTTAATTGTGTAAGGACAAACGCAGCCGTGATGGCGATAGCAGCATTTACTCCTCTTGCCTGCTGGGTAACTGTTGAATTGTGTTTATGCTTTTCACTGGAGGAGCAAAGAGATAAAAGCCACTCCAGATACTGGAGCACTGCCAGGTCCTCAAGACTCTCCAGAATTTTGAATCACAAAGCTGCTTTATCAGGTTCTTCTATTCTTCTTGTCTATCTTTGCTGACACAGCAAGGATGAAGCTTATTGCTCAAAAGCAACCTGGAGCATAGCTGCCTCTGCAAGGGTAAGAGGAGACCCGAGCAAAGCTTTCAAGAGGGCAAGCTCTCCCACTTCATAACAGGTCATTGAACTTGAGCTGCCCAGATGTGTCAAGCTGAGTGAAATTTGCTTTTTGAGGTACTGAAGTTCCTTCAAAAACCCAGACTGCTGGGTTGCTCAAAGGGATTTTGGAAGCAGGTTTAGGCCATAGCCTTATTTACTGTGAATAAGCACAAGAGAGCAGGGGAGGTGGGAAGAGCCCAAGAGCATGACCCCTGAGCTAGTCTGATGAAGGTGGACAGGAGGTATCACACCGTACTGGAGCTGCTGATGCAGAGGATACCAAGAACACATTTTTGAAACTACACTTTCATATTTTTGAAAGATAAATACAAAATAACACAGAAAACGTTTATTGCAGAACTTTGGGGAAACAAAACAAAAAAAAAAAAAAAGAGAAGGAAGCAGAGCAAACAAAACAACAGACTAGGAAAGGAGAAAAAAGCAAGTGTAGATTCTGTAAATTAATCTCAGGGCAAGAGATCTTACACATAAACACTCATGAAATTCCTGAGAAGATTCTTTGCCAAACTTAAAAATGTCACACACACATTTTCCCTCTCGAAAGTAAAACATAGTGTAATAACAAGCCTTGCTTCACAACTATATTACACTGGATTTATCCTAAAACAAGTGAAAATTAGCCGTTCTTGATTATTTGTTGCAACAAGAGAATCTGGGTTCGAGTTTTTTCCCCCCTCCTCTTCCTCCCATCCCCCTCCAAGGAATTCCATTGGTAAGATATTTTTTTAAAATCCATAATTACCTGATACTGCCACAGAAGGAACACTTGGTTCTCCATAGCCAAATTCATTGACAGCCACCACCCGAAATTCATAGGTCACACCCTGTTTGAGTTTGTCCAGGCCAACTGTGTAGGAGGTAGCGCTGCGAGGAATGTCCTTCACAAACATATCCCACAGTCCTTCATCTAAGGAAGCAGCAGGGAGAGAGATGGCATGAACTGTGCAATGTGGCAGTTCTTTCTTCTGCTCATTGGAAAAATCACCTGTTGTTAATTGTGTTCTTCAATGACAGGCAGTGGACATGCTTACCTGAAGGCTGACTGGTGACACACACAAGTGTCAGAATGTCTTGCAAAAACCCCATCATGGTATTTATTCATGAGAAGGTCATGAATAGGGTTTATTCCCAGATGGAAGAGATCTCCTGTAAAATCTGCAGCAGCACTCACAGTGACTTGAGCTGGCTCAAGCAGCTGCCAGCCACCTGGGTTCCTCCTAATCAGGTAAGGTCAGCACGTCTGATATTTGACAGCAAGTAAACCTGAAGCAACTTGCCAGATGCATGAGCCCTAACCCCCAGGTTTTGCCTGCTTTCACACTGCAAAACTGACTTTCCTAAGTAGGGTAGGCCTTGTGAACTAAGGTAAGGTTTGGGTCTTGCTGGCCTTGTGTGAACTGGTGCCTGGTGGGCTGGTGGCACTACAATGCTGCTTGCTTCACGTTATCAATAGTGATATGTCATTCCCAAGTGCTGGCCCACAGTGTGGAGCCCACAGAGTGAGACAGCTGGAACTGCACTTTTGTGCCATGCTTTTTTAAACAGGAATGAGGTTTTGCCTGTACTATATATCCCTCCAAGCTGTTAGAAGCATAATGTCGTTCTGATGAGGGTGTTTCAGTAGGACAATCTCATCTCCCAACAGCCATACTGACATTAATCCTGATGTGTATCCTGACCAGGCACCTTTCTGGTCCAAGATCCAACCCATAAGCTTATATTCACTTGACTGCAATGGAAAGAACTTTCAGCAAGATGGATGCTATTATCAGCAAGAACAAAACCAACTATAATTAAAAATGTCAGTCAATAATTTTGAGTGCACAAATTAAACATTAATCTAACCGGACTGCTTTTCAGTAACAACTGGTGCTCAGCACTTTTACAGACAAAATGGACTTACTGTCTACGCATGGGGCCAAACTCTCAACTCTTACAGATCTGACCTCACAAGTATCCCATCGGGTTTTTGGTCTTAGTTATCAAAGCTGTTTGAGCAATGTCTTTCTCTCTGCATGCCCCACAGCAATGGGAATATGATGATAACCTCTGCCTGACTGCTTTGAAAGAAAGTCCTCTGCACTGTGAGATTCAAGCATCAGCGTGACTTCTGTAGCTTGAGGTGTTATCAAGGTAACAATAAAGCAGGAGCCAGCAGTGCTACCTTCAGTGGCTTGATCTGCTGCTGCAATAAAAGGCAGGAATCCGTTCTCATTTTCTTTGCATTTACCTATGTGTAAACTGCCTGTGAGCCACTGCAGCAATTCCAGATTGGTACTGGTGTAACAGAGCAAAATTTGGCCCTTAGCCTACTTCTGTGCAACAGGGAATAGCAGCAAAGATGGATTGATTAACACTGCAGGTGCATTTTGATGTGAATGTTTTAACTCTGGCATCAGTAAATATTGGCTCAGTAATTTGTACTGTGCTGCACGTCTAGCAACACACACAATGACTAACATACCCCAAACTACATCTTTTCGGATCATGAGGATTGGCAGTCTCAGCAGATGCAAAAAGCAGGCTGCAATGTTATTGTTCCAGCTACATTTGAGAAATACCAAAGAACAATAAAAACAGGTAATTTTTCTGTCATGCTTAAAATTCAGACCAATACATTATTCACTAGCATGATCAGAGTATAATGAAGTTATCATAATGTACCATTGTTATGTATTAGCTGGATAGTACAATGGCTATAAAGCACGAGATAAAATATTGACTTCCCTTTTACAGGGCAATAGAAGGCTAGATTATTTCTACCATGTAAACTTACAATGTAATAAAAAGGGAGCTTGGGATTTGGTTTCTCTGAAGAGGGTGGAGTGAAGGATGCATTTTCAAAGTTAGATTGTTGCAACCACCAACACCAAGAAGATGCATCTCAGACTGTAAAATATTGCCATAATTGCTGGAATTGCCTAGGCATTCATAAACACATTTGTAAACAGCAATAAGAGAATTTGAGTCCATTGTGAATTGTCTGAAAAGCAATTTGTTTGCATTGAAAGCCACTCAAATGAGGGAAGAAAAGGCAACAATAAAAATGAATGTTCAACACTCATTGCAACAAACACAACTGTTCACATGCATTTTCTCACTCATTTTCTCAAACCTCTCAGGGTGCACAGTACAGAATATCCAACAGTCCAAGAAGTGTAAATTTAACCACTCTGTAAATCTTGCAGAAGTCTACCCTTGAGAAGTCAGCATTGTATTTCCACCTCTCTGTCTCCTTGGCTATAGTGGCAACGGTGTGAGGCAGAAAAGGCTGCTGGTGGATGGTTCTTCAGATAGATTCCTGTCTCACAGGGACTCAGAGATGCTGTGGCTCACGGCCATATCTTTTCTGGCCCACCCTCCCTTTCATTTATTGATACAATCTTTGTCTAAACTGTTTTGGTTTGTTTTGTTTTTTCCTAGGGTAGGAAACAGGGCTTGGCCAAGATAAGACCCAGAGTGTGATACTTTGGGATCCATCCTTATGTCTTCCACACCGCTGACTCCAAGCCAATGTTATGCACAGGATAGTCTGAGGCTTCCCAAGCCCTGGCCAACAAGTCTTTTAATTCCAGGATTTTAACGCCAGAGATAATTTAATTAATTTATCTTATCTCCATCTGGAGTATTTAGGCCTCTCTTTGTAGACAGAGATCACAACCAGATCTGTCCATACTAAAACTCCATTTTATTTCAGTGGTGCACTTTGAGATTAAAAATTGAACACACACGTGTGAATTCATTCACTGCATCTGTTCCCCCGTCCCTCAAAACTAGATTTGCTCTAAATGTTACAAGTTCAGCTGAAAGAGAATTCATTAGAAGGTCACTTCTTATAGCAAAGATTGGCTTTTAAGTTCAGTAGAAAATCATTAATACACTGTACACAGTATTTTCCACTCAGCTGAGGGAGGAAACATGCACATGGCGTGATTGGGATATCAACTGTGTATTAACTTACAGAAACCATTGAGAAAAACAAAGTTGTCACCATGGGACTGGGGCAGAGGTGCAAGGCTCAGACAGCCCCAGTCACTGTCCTGGGTGAGGCAGCTCAGCTGGCAACTGGGACGCACTCTGCCGATTGCAAGGGCTTTGCCTTCAATAATATCTGCCATCCTCTTCATTTCACGTTGTCTTTCACTGGGTACCTGACCTCTTGAAAGAAGGCTTGAATGTGTGATGCCAAAGACAGGCCTCCCTCAAAAGAAGTATTTTTCTTTGTTTCTTCTTTTTATCAACACTTCACCAGATCCTACGCCAGCCTTATTTCCTGCTGATGTGAGATTTGATCTTCATCTCCCAGCCTTAACTCCTCCGTCCTGTTTGGGAGTGCGGCACATGGCTGCGGAGATGATCTTGATGACAGGGGAAGCTGAAGCCACCTGTGACCTACCACAATGCCCAGCTTGCCCTGGCCACTCTCCTGGCCAAGCATCAGCCATCTTAGGTTGGCGAGGAGCAGCACTGCAGGCTGCAGCCACACATAGCACCCACGGGCCAGCCTGGCTTCACGGGCAATTAATTGGGGTCTCCATGCTGAATAAAACTGTCAGTCAGCAAAGCTCTGGCTCTGCTAAATCAGGCCACTAACAAACAACTGCTGTGCTGTGGCTGGGGAGATGGAAAGCTGTCAGTTATTCAGGTCTTGCACACCAGCCTTCCTCTCTTAGAGTAGGAGGAGAGCTGTGCCGTAAAACTTTCTCCTAATTACACATTAGGAGGTTTATGAGCAGAGAAGCTGCTGAGAGTTAAGGACCATCTGAAAACGAGTAGTGTTCCTCCTACAGAGGACAAAATTAAAATGTGGATGTGTTTGTCAGAGGCAAAGGGCTGGATTATCATGCAAACTAGTGAAAGGACAAGAATGGGAAGTGAAGGCTGACAAACTGTCAGCCCCAGCATGTCGTTTGCAAGCAGAAGAGAACCAAAGGCCCCATGGCAGATGCCGGCAATGCAGCTGCACCCTTCACTTTGAATTTACTGACTTCTGCTGTTTTGTGTCCATGTTTGACACTGCACTCCTTCATTTATTTAAAAATAAATAGAAAAGGAGAAAAACATAAAAAAGACACCAGAAAGGAAACTAAAGTGAGATCTGTCCTTGGGGTGTGGGAAGTGAAACTAGCATTCATGGGAAGGACAATTCCCATTCCAAGTAGAATGAGTTCTTCCTCAAAATACCCGCTGCCTTTATGGAACTGATCATTTGGGGGAGAAAATCAAACCACTTTCCTGTCTTGTCTGTGTCTTAAGCCCATAATTTCTGGCTGACCTGAGGTTTTCTGGACTGTTCATACCAGCCACAGTGCTAAAAATATTATTATTGGAAATATCTTCAAATGCAATTCTCTCCCACTGGGCTTAAGTCACCCCTTGTTTGGGAAAAGCAAACAAAGTTCAAAATGGATGACGGGGAGAGAAGCAGAAGAGGAAATGTCTGTTTGCTCATCCTGGTTCAGAGACCTTTCCTGAGCCATGAAGCAGATTAAACAGGCACCAACACACTACCCTGCATCTCAGTATGACTGCAGCAGGCGCGTACATGCATGAAGATCTCTCCTGGCAGCTACGTATCCATGTGCACTCCTAGCAGCATGGATCTCTAGGGTGTTATGGGGAAATTATTCCTTTGTAGAATCGGGATAACTGGGAAGGCAAGTCTGTGTAAGTCTGGTACTTTACCAGCCACATGCCTACCATTAAAGCACAGTACAGAGGAGACTTGGATGTGGCATAGGACTGGGAAAAGAGGAATGAAAGCAGCTTCTCTCCTCTTCCGGCAACACTGCGAATGTTCACATTTTTGTTCCATTTCTGTCTTTTCCTCTATATGTAAAAACTGAGGACACAATCTAATACCCATTCCTCGGCCAGCCTAGTTGATGTCTGGGGAGTGCTTACAATGGCAGTGACAGAGGCTGCTTAACTGCATTTCTTGTAATGCACAAGGAGCTAAACTGGAATCCATTTCTCCAGGGACAGAGAAGCTGAAGAAAAACGAAAACTCTTCTGTTTCTGTAATGTCTTCTTCTGGCAGAGATCATTCTGGAAAAAAATATTGGTTTGCCGGCTCCAGCCCTGTGTCTGAGTACATTCAAAATGCAGAGGAGGTAGTTAGCATGGTCACCTTCCATAAATCTGGGAGAGAAATGGGGAGGTCAAATGAACAATCTCAGCTGCCTGCTGCCACCATTGCTACAGCCATTGGGTCAGCAAAAGCCCTGGGAGACACAGCAGGGCATTGAAAAATTCAAAGGGAAGTGACAAAAGGGGGTACAGTTTTCCATTTCTGACAGAAAGCTACCCTCCCACTCAGATGGAAGAATCTTGGCAGGGAGCTGCAGCAGGGAAAATGAGATGATACAGCATTTAACGTTTGGGGTAATGAGGCCTATAATAGATGACACTTGAGATGTGAAACACTAAGGTAGTGGTATTGCATTTAAATATTGGCAACAAGCTAAAGCTTTTCATCTGTCTGTTCAGTACTCCTTTTTTGATCTCAGGAAGATGAATAACTTTTCCTTCCTTGATTTCATGTGAAGGGCACAAGTCAACTGCTCTTCCCTTGGACAGCAACTCCTTAAAAACAAACATTTTCCAATCCATGCTCTACTACCCATAGAAATCAACATGCAGGAGCAAATTCTTAGAATGATATTAAAACAGAAGCTGCTCTGAATGACCAGCCTTGGCAGGAGGAATTTGTTCTCTGCTTTTGTTAAGTCCCTAATTCAGATTTCAAACTCCTCTGTGCTGAGATGAGGAAGAAAAACAACACAGAAAGGAAGCTGATGCTTGGGTGAAGTAAGCCAACACTACAATTAGTCTGTCTCCTCTCCTGGATCACATTTCACGCTTCCTACAGCTGCAACCAGAACGCAGGATGAGAATCCAGCATACAAATGCCTAGTTCATTTGCTATGGCAGCATGAATAGGATTAAAATAATCTGAAGAGGAATTAAATGCCTCAACAGTCAGGTTGCAAGAGCAGGAGAATAAGACCTCTTCTGTGTGTTTCCAGGACCAGTGGAGAGAGGCCAGCAGAAGTGACCCAGGGGTAATGCAGCTCAGACCTGTCTTGGAGGGACTACTTTTTTACCTATTCAAAAAGAGTGGGCCACAAGTCCTACATCCTCAGCCATGAACTGTAAAATGTTTGTTCACTATCAATGGTGAGACAAGCCCAGGAACTCTGGATAAGTTTGCAGTGTTATTACTCACACCAGTTGAATTTTCACCTTGCAGACAATCTGTAAATGGGCTGCAAGTTTCCTTCTAAAATGCTGCTACTCAGATAAACCCTGTTTGGGGTAATGTAAGCTGGCAAGTGGACTTCAATGAACAATTTTGGTTTAGGTTGCTGTATAAACAATGCTTTTCAAATACGGCAACATATTTTCTACCTATGAAAAAATAAGAACAGAAATCAATAAGGTGATGTAAGGGAAATAGAAGCACAGCAGTGTCATGCCTCTAATTAAAAACTAAATAAATAATAATACAAAATCTTCATTACTCTGGGAAACTCCAGCAGCTTGAGAAAGTACACACTTTCCTTGACTTTGTTTTGAAAACAATCGTTAATTTAAATGACAGAAGTATGAAAGAAACTTTAGGGTCACTGCAGAGCAAATTCTATCAGACATGGGTGGTGAAATCTGCATCTTCAGTGATGACCACGGAAATGCAGCAATAATTTTCTTACTGGTCTGGTTAAAGGTAATTAAAATCACTGATTTTAAATGCAACCTCACATTCAAGACACATAAAAGAAACAGGGTCCTTTATATAATCAAGATAAGCATTCATTTAATCAATATATAATCAAGCAATGTGCAAGCACCTAGAAGTAAAAAAGGAAAGAACAAGCAGCCAACATGGATATGTCAAGTATAAATCATGTCTAATTTCCTTCTGTGACAGGGTAGCAGACCTTGTCAATAGAGAAGAAAGAGCAGACATCATCTATCCTGTCTTCAGCAAAGCTTTTGACATCGTGACATTCAAACATGGCTTACGTGAAATAAGTATCTGGTAGATGCATCACCGTCTGAAAAACTGTACTTGGTGAATGGTCATCAACATTCACTGTCAGAGTGGAGGGAAATTATCAAGTGAGATTACACAAGGGTCTGAAAGCATACATGGTTTTTCTTAATGACTCAGTTAACAGACAGTGTGCGCTTACTGAATTTGCAAGTGGTACCAAAGCTGGGAGAGGCTGTGAAGAGGCTGGAGCATACTTCTACTTTTAAAATGACCTTGTCTGACCGGGAAAATATTCTGGTGAAGGCAGAGAGCACCTTCAGTAAGACACAGGTCCCAGAAGCAAAGGAGCTCAGGGAAAGCACTGAGAAAAACTGAGGTGATGAGGGAATTCCTTTCCCCCTCCTAATGCCCTCCCTGCAGAACAAAAGGGGACATCAATGTGTATGTGGCGATATAGTCCTAGTCCTATTATTAATAGTACAAAACCAATTCAGTTCTGGGTTCAGGTGCAGAACAGGACAGATTTCTATCTGTGGTCCTCAAAATACAGCTTGCAAGTACTTATTAGTCTTTGTGCATGAAAGATGCCCTAAGTATTTAAGTGAATTTTAATTATTAACTATATTAGCTCATCAATCGGATGATTTACCAGTGATGCAGTACAGTGGAAGCCAGAACACTCAGGGTAATTTTCTGTGACTATTCCTAAACAGGAGAAAAATTTGATAAACCACATAATAAATGAACAATGCTTTAATACTGGCTGGTGATAGTATTGTCTCACAAAATTATCTTACTGAAACAACAAACTGCAAGATGGCCTTCAGGGTGGACTGAAAGAAGGGAACTAATGACATCAAGCTCTTTGTGTTTCCCTTGACTTACCTGAGGGTCGTGCCTCTATAATGTAGCCAGTTGTGGGTTTTTCTCCAGAATCTCCCTCAGTCCATTGTAGTGTCAGCCCAGAAGCAGATTTTGTCACCAAAATTTCCTGAGGGGAGCCAGGAGACCCTGAAGGATGAAATGAAAAGAGCAAATGGTGGTGGTTTGACAGGCAGGCTGCAGTATTCTTCATTTCTTCTACTGATATAGGGGAAAAAAGCATCTATAAGCGCTGGTCAACCTATGGGCAACATAAACCAAGTTGATGGGCTATATACCTAAATCTTTCACTAGATCTAGTACCAGCAGTTACATATCAATGGCTGGGTTTTACAGGTATCTGTGTCAAGAAGGAAAGAGAAAAAACATTCTCATTTTACCCATTAGCATATCTGCAGCATTTGTACATTGCCACTGCTATTTTTGACTTTAGAGGTGAAACCAGTCTCTGAGTTTCAGGGTGAGGTTTGTGGGGAAAGCTGCCTGCCCATGCACTTGTGAAGATGCCACAACCAGGATTCCTGCTTTATATTGTCTGTGGTGGGGCATGAGAGTTAAACTGTGTATCCACAGCACTGCTGTCCCAGATAATGGCTACGGAGGGTAGTGTAATAAAATAAAAGCTTGCTGGCACCCAGAAGGGTGGAATTGCCAGATGTGGCTCTGATGGAGTGAGCAAATATATCTCTGAGCTGGAAAAGAAACAAAATTCAGAAATGTGACCATGGTGTTGATGTTCCCTGATTTACTGGACAGGCTTATATTATTGGAGGGCATTTACCTGCTTAGATTATCTGTTTATCAAAATCACTGATCCAGTAAGAAAGCACGCTCTTTTGGTACATACATTGAATCAAGCTGGTGTTCAGCCTGTAACTCCTCTTGACATATCAGGAAATTCACAGACCTCTCCCTCTGCATAAGCCAAAGCATCAGGATTGTAAATTCATTCTGGCTTTGTATCCAGGAACCTTTTCTGGTTTCAGCAGAGTTATTCCAGTCCTGACTTCCAACGCAAAGCAGTGCAACAGTACAATCAGAATTATGCACCGGGCTGTCAGGCTACAGCTTTGAAATCCCTGGCTAGCCTATCTATGTTATGACTTATTCACAACATTTTGTTTATTCACATCAGACCCCCAGATTTCAGGAAAAAAAGGAAACATGTTTTTCATGGACAGTTGTGAAACCTGCTGAATCATGCCCTGAACTCCTGTGACTCAACTTCTCCTTGGCCTGGAAAATCATACAAAGCCCTGAGTGCAATATTCCCTGCTGCTGGACCATGTTTGAATAACTGATCTGGCTTGCAACATGCTTTTATGGTTTCACTTACCTTCTGCTGGCCCAGCTGTGACATTGGCTTGCAGTTCAGGTCCATAGGCGATAGTTTGGGCTTGCACTCTGAATAAATAGGTCATGCCTTTGGTAAGATCTCGGACCTTCAACCAGCGTTGCCAGTTCCCTTTAATGTCCACAGTCACCACTTTACTCACCCCTGGAACAGCCATGCATATAAAAAATAAAAATCAGGAGGTTGAAATGCAAAAAAAAGAGAAATCAAGTGGAGCTTATTACATCTAGATGGTAAGTAAAAATATCTAGCAGTTTGCTAAGAAAGTATTTCTTACAATTAGCAGGAGTTTAAGTAGTGATAATAGCCAATTTTCAGCACTGATAAGTATAATTAGAGTTTAAGCTTGATAAGTGGGTACTGACAAGAAAAAAAAACCTTACAACACAACTGGGAAATTACCAAGAGACTACACACAACTACACTAATTACTAAAGGAGGAGGTAAACGAAGAGGACTGCAGATTGCTTCCTAAGCAAGCATTTCTCTGCTGCTGCTTTGCGAAGTAACCTGCAACATTGCCTGGGGGAAGAAGCAAGGGCCAGGTTATTTCCTTTCAACTTGTCCCATCATTTCCACCATTACCAAGTGAATGCAGATAAAGGATGTATATCTCACAGGTTACTTATGGGTAAAAAATGCCATAGCAAAAGGGGTTGCAATCAAAGCACTATTAGCTTGGGCAAGGCTGAAGTTGTGTTTGGCTCTTCTCTAAGAATTTTTCTTACATGGATGAATTAACATCAGTGCTGTTTGCTTCATCAAGGTTTATAGGCAGTTTCACATTTAGCTTCTCAACGCTGCACAAAGGGCAAAGTGGCAATGAGTGATTTGAAGACAAACCGGCTAGTTTTCACTGAAATTTTCTAAAAGTAAGCCGATGGGATGAATTTGATTTACAAAATATTTTACAGAACAGAAAGCTCTAATTTACAGAGTCCTTTTGGCATTTTTCTGGTTCTGCAGATATACACAGCACACTTCAAACCAAGAAGATAGGAAGTGGGAGAATGTTTTTCCCACTGGAGAAGGCTGCTTGATAGTTTATCTTTCCAGCAAAATGCAGAAGGAAGATATTTTTCAATCCAGATGCTTGTTTTATGCAAATCAAGATGATGCTTTCAGTTTTCATCAGTTAAATAAAGAATAATGTCCAAGCAATTTCTGTTCAAAGCCTCTTCCCCAGATACAATTTATAACTCAGCGAATCTTTCCTCGGTTAACAAGGAAGCAGTAGAAGTGCTGCCTCCTTCCTTAGGTGTACTATTTTATCACTCTGAGACAAATCAGGAATAATTTGTCATTTTGAAGTTATATCTCCTAAAAAAAAAAGAGGAACTGTTAAAAAAGGCTCCAGGGCAATTTTGTTGTCTATTATTGTGTAAAAGATAACACTGAAGTTTAAACTGTAAAGGTTGAAGAGGGAGAAGACTGCTAAAGAACAGATCCCTGTTAGAAAGTTTTGCAAAGCATAGAGGTTTTAAGTGGTGGCTTGTGAACAGGAAGGCAGGAGGTATCACAACAGGGAAAATCATATATGGGTGTAAAGTTGAAAGGTACAGGGAAAAAAACTCCAAGGGGTCCGATCCCTTCATGTTGTTGCACTGTGGTGCTGGAATGGAGGAACATGAGACTTGGGGTTGGAAAGACCCTAAGGGATCAGGAGGTCTGGCAGCTGCAGACCCCACAAGCCTCACTGTCTGCGTTCAGCACCATTACCTGCTCCATCTTCAAATGAGTTTGGCTTTACCTTGCTTTCTAAAGAAGCATGGGTTTTCTGTTGGAGGAAAATGGTGGCATTGAGGGATGGATTACTTACCATGGAGGGAGAATAAATGTATTTGCTGAAAGAAAAATGTTGGCAAAAGAGCAAATGGGTAGAAACTGGAGAATAAATTTAGGCCCAAATTTAGAGTTGAAGGAAAAGCTCTCCATAATCTTTCTGCTTGCATCAGAAGTCTGCTACAGGGGAAGGTGAGACAAAGGGGACTCAGAGATAGTACAAGCAGAGGTGGGGAAGGGAAGAAAAGAAAACAAAGATTCTGCAGATGTTAAGTCAAATGCATGCAGAGAAAACATGATCTGACATTCCATATTTTCAGGGGAAAAAAAAGTATTCTTAAACATTGTGTAGGAATGCAGACAAGGCAGGAAATGCCCAAACAGACCAAACCTCCTGTATACCCTGCGCACATTTCTTGGTCAGAATTAGAAATGCTTTCTGCGTTAGCTCTTTGTGCTCAGACCTGCCAGACATAAAGGCGGAAAGTGCTTTTACTCTTGTGTTTTCATTCCTGAATATAACTTTCTCAGTGAATGAGACACGGATATTCAGACAACATAGATCTTTATTCCTTACAGAAGAAGGAAATGTGAGTGATTGATATCCTTATTTCTTCAGAAAAGAGTTTAAAATGGATTGGCAATGGCTGAAATTACTCTCTCTGCTGTCACACTGCCAAAGTCGGACATCCTATTGAACTACTGGCGATCTACCAGGAATATACAAATATTAATAAGACCATCCACAAAATTTGTAATATTTTCTAATTCACCTTTGGAATGAATTTACATTTGTTTTCAGAGAAGTTGCCAAATCTTTCTCTGTTGCTTTTCTGGCAAATTAATGAAACATTTGTGGCCATCACATTGTAGTGGTCTAGCTTAAATCTAGTGCTGGGTTAAAAATGCTGCTTGGAAACTCCATGTAAACAGACACAACTAAATCTCTATCACAGTTATTCTCCCCTGTCAAAACCAGCAGTGGTACCAGTGATGACTAGCACATTTGATGCCTGGGCAATCTTTGCGATAAGTGACACATGATGTGATAAGCAACACAAATGTGTCTGATGACTATTCTGGGATGGAGTCTACTCAGCAATTTCAAAGTGCAACACAGGGAGACAATCAGGCACTCTCAGGCTGAGTTTACTCTTCGCCCATACCGTTACAATAGCCATAAAATGACTTTTCAAATCACACAGAATATAGTTTATGCAAGAAAATGAGAGAGGGCAGACAAAAGCTATATTCCACAATATTACAGTTTGTTGAGTGGTTCTGGCAAAAGCAAAATTGTTTTACTTACCCTCTGCCACCTGGCTTCTCTTGGAAAACAGCAGAAAGCAAGTTGGAAACTGGGCACAGATAAAAGATACTACAATATTTCCCTGTCTTTTCCCCATGAATATGTATGACTGGAAGTCTTTCTTACCCTGGACAGGAGCCAAAGGCTCATAGACTACTCGATAACCCTGCAGGACTCCATTTGCTGCTGTCGGCTCGCCCCAAGACACATTGAGTGTAGTGCAAGTGATTTCAGAGAACGCCAAGAAGCTGGGAGCACTGGGTGCTGAAAGGATTACAAATAGATTGAATTGCACTAGGAGTAGTCAATCTGATATACATACATATTATAAAACATTGGTTTATTTTCCTGACCTAAATCTACAGGAAACAAGCTGAGAATGGGATTTGTCAATTGTATTCGAATGTCCTGTAATCAATCAGAAACCCAGTCTGTCCTGAAAAAAGTAGCTGCTCAGCTGCAAAGCTGAACCTCAAAAACAAGCAAGGAGACAGGACAAAGAAGGGGAAAACTCTCAAAAAGGTGCTATGTGAGCATACAGCCCAACTGCACCCCTCCCCTTCACAGCCACAACCCAATGCACTGCCCTCAGCCTGTGCTGGAGTGCTTCCACCAGCCACGTCCAGCACAGAGACAGCTCAGTCTGAATGGGTGGCTGCTGATCCAGCTTTCCAAAACAGGAAAGAAAAAGGAAAAATTATATAAAGCACAATAATTCTCTCACAGGACTGTTTGGGCAATTTCCAGACTCTGGAGATGAGTTCCTTCTGACTTTCAGATGTGATAGCAGAGGCCAGAAATAGACCCAGAGACTGTTTCCTTCTAGACAAACTTGCAAAGGAACTGATTGTTCTGACAGTCCATCCTCATTTCTGCTGTATTGCTCCCTTTCCCAAGTGCTTTAGTTACTTAATCTCTTTTTTTATCCCCCTCAAGACCATTGTAACGTCCCACTCGAAAGCTAAACCTAAACACTGGTGCCCTCCTGCATCCATCCATTCCCCTTAGCCACGGCCCAGCTTCGTGCTAGTCATCGCCAAGCCTTTGCTTTGAGACAACACAAGGATCCCATACCTGCCTGGTGCGTCCTGCCCTGTGAGGGTCTGCTCCTGGGGCCATCCCCGGCTGCGTTGAAGGCAGAGATGCAGACCATGTACCGCGTGTGGCTCGTCAGGTTTTTGAGACGGACAGTTGTCTCTGGGAGGAAAAGGACCTTCACTTTCTCAGTGTCATTTTGTGTGTCACTCTCCCAGTAATAAATCTGTTGGGACAGTAAGATGTTTTAGTTTATCCTACACCTAGAGAATGTCTGGGCCTTGCAGTTATCAAAGATCAGGAAGATGACGCAGTCTCACATTGAATTCCTCGATTAAAAGAGATACTAATGCTTTTCACTACCTACTCAATCTTTTCTCTTCCTTTGGCAAATTCCCCTGAGTCCAGTGGCCATGTAGCTGAGTACATCACTCAAAAATAGAGTACAGGCTGAAGAGTATGGTCTAATGACAAGAGATATGAGCTGCCAGAGTTCAGCAATGAGATGTCAGTTTTTAAATTCTCCCCGAAACGCTAGCTACATGTCAGCACTGGCATCCTGGTACCATGGTCCTTAAGTCACCTCAACATGAACACAAAGATTTCACTATTTGTGTTCACAGGACAGCCAAGCAAATGCCTTCCTGAAGAGGGTAATAAAGACTTTCCCTAAAGCACCTTGAAGTATTTTCCCCCATTCTTCACTTACATAATTTTTATCCTGATGCCATAAAATTAGGCTTTGCAGAAGTCATTTCCAAGAGGAAAAGTGGTGCCAGCCCTACTTATTGGACAGGCCTGGCAGTGAGAACACTACAACAGGCCAAAGCAAGCCAGAAAACTGAGAGAAGGAGCCAAGGCAAGACTCCACCTTGGCTCTACAAGCCAAGCTGTTAGAGCCATCTATATACGTACAAAAGGAAAAGGACATGAATTGATATATAAGGATGCTTGTTACTGCCAAGGAGGGATGCCAGATTATTCACATTGGCTTGGCTTTTCTTCGCTTATGGACCTAAATTCATAGAGAGAGGCAGAGCCAGACACTGAACCCAAGCCAAGCTCCAGTGTTTGTAGACTTGCCCATTTCCACTCTCAGAGGGTCCATTCTCATGCTGGAAAAGCCAAATATCTTGCCTCTGCAACGTGCTCATCTCCTATGAACCAAATGCAATTAATACTATGCTTTAATTTTGTTAAAGTTGAGGAAATGAAACAATTATTCTGAAATCTGACCTGGCTCAGGCTTCTAGCTTGGAGAAGGTTCTTATTTTCCTAATGGCTTGCAACATTTGATAGATAGAAACAAGGAAACCTTGGTTAATTTTCTTGAATACATTTCTTGCCCCTAGCTGTTCTGTATTTGTTACTTTTTAGAGCAGATATGTTGCCTGCATATGAGGAGCTGCCTCCTTATCTGCATAGCCTGTTTCCCCATGCTCTCTTTCTCTATAAACAGCAATGTTTTTCCTTTTCTCCCCTACTCTTTCCCCCCATTCTCTTTCTTTTGGTATTGGGACTTGGTGTCACTTTTGTACTGCAGTCTGGATGCTGTTTTAATTTGCCTTGTGTAGTGAGGACAACTGTAGTTTGTAGTGCTATCTCACAAGTAATAGCAATGCCAAGCAAGATAAATGAAACCAGTAGAAACAGGAGGATTGCCTTGTAGCCTTGGATGTTCCCATTTTGGCTGTCAGCAGGAGGAGGGTCCCAGGTGAGCTCCAGCTGGCTTGCAGAAAGGGAGTTTACATGGATGTTCTGTGGAGCCAATGCTGGTGCTATAGAAAAAGGAAGATAGAGGAATTAATAGTGACAAGCAGAACTAGTTCATATCCAGGTTACAATTTTCATTTACAGAACGACCCAGGACGGAATCTGTTTTTGCCACAAGCCAGGTACCAGAGCCAGCCCTGGAGGCATCTGTCTCACAGGGAAGGCTCAGCACACATGGACTGAGGAACAGTTGAGCCTCTGGATGTAGTTGTAGATGCTATGCTCCTGGCGACCACTCCTGAGAGGAACTCAGGTGGCCTCTGGCCCCTGGCAGCCTGGCCTCCCACTCATCTGAAAGGCTTTGCAACAGCCTCTTTTCAAGGTTCCAAGACTTAGGGCCAAAATACTGTCTAAAATTGCTTCCAAAACCAGTCAGATGCTAATCAATACAGCTAATATTTTATGTATGACAAAATGACTTTTACTTTGCTAAATCAGCTCTGCTTTGATTATACCTTCACATACACATGCTGGCCCTCTTCAGCATTTCTTTGCATTGTGCTGTGCTAGAAAACTAATCTTTGACTGCACCTGGGTCACACCATCCTTCCCTTTGTCAGGGTCCAACTTGGTGCAGGTGGATTTTCTTCCCCAGAGGCTAGCAAGGATGGTCTGCTTTCCCGACCTGCTGTCTCTGTCTCCAGCAGGTCTCAACAAAACTGCACGTGTCCTGTTTACAGAAAAGGTGGCGAAGCGTGTCCTGTTCAAACGCCAGAAATAAGGAGAGAAAGGCAGGGCAAAGGGTACACTTTTCTTTTCTCTGTATTTGTGGTGCCGTAGCCTTCACCCAGACCACCTGAGAAAGCTGCTTCTTTTCTCTCTATTCTTTTATGGGCCATAAATAGAAGTGATAAAACATTCACTACTTGAGTTAGATAGCCCCGGTTATCTGTTCCTCTGGAGACTTCTTTCTCTTGAGAGAATGACCTTCATAAGTCACACTTTTCTACCAATACTCCCTCCCCCTAGAGTTATAAAATAAAATAGTAATTAACACCCACTCAGCCTGACACCAACTATTTATTTTGTTCTAACTGTGTGGTTTCCATATTATCACTGCCCACCCTGCCGTTAATGGAAATGTTAATAACCAGCGCCAGGTTGTTGTGACAGATGCTTGGGCTCATTATCAGAAATTCTTATTTACCGCTCCATTAAACGACAGAATCGCACAAAAAAACAATTCAATCAAAACTAACTGGAAGAATTTTAACAGCCACATTAATAATCCAAAACATAAATAAAGTTAATGTCTTTTGCACGTTTGCCATCGGCAACTCGATTGCAAAATTACTGCTGTAGAATTAAAACGTGAAAGGCAAAATTGAAAATGGCCTTTACCTCAGTGCTCAGTTAAAACTATTTGTTTCTCACATTCTTCTGTTTCCTTTTCTCTTCTGTTTCCTTTTCGGCTAGATGTAGCAAATGCACGAGGTGACAATGAGCATCAGTAAAATACAGCTTGTTCACAGGGTGCACTCTAATTGCTGCCCTGCCTTGTGCACTTTGTGGAGGAGCGAAAGGAGCAGCTCGCTGGCTGCTTGGTTGCCTTCAGTGCAACATGGCACTGCTCTGTTGAGGACCAAAAATCTGAAGATGTTGAGACTTTCACAGCACACATCAGAGCACGAGGCCAAACCGATCACACACTAGAAACCTGAAAATTCATCTTGGAGATTCGCAGATGATGACATGCTCAGGGAAACAGGAATATGTACAATCACAGAAGAAAATGGATCACTTTAACCACATATTTTCTTCCTTGTTATTGACACTACTGTCTGTCCTGAGCTGACAGCTTCAAAATGTTCTCAATATACAGGTCTGAAGCAGCATCTACAAAAGAATTTTTCTATGGATCCTATGTGCCAGTCTGCAACAATTGCTGCTTCCAAGACACGGCTATTAGAAGAGCTGTGCACAGCCTGCTGCCAGGAAAATACTGCTTTTCCTCAACCTCTTTTTGGAGCGTGTCTAAGAAACACAATGGTTAAAAACTGCTAGTGATCATTCTCTACTGACACTTTCGCTGCTGGAGCTGCACTTTTACTGGCATGGTGGTGGAAAAATTGATGGGAGGAAAAAAGAAAGACAATGTGGAAAAAGACATTTCTCTCTGCTACTCCAGAGCCTCAACAAGATGCAAATTGTTTGGTTTTGTGCCTGGTGAGTCTGTCCCTCTGTTCAACTTTCAAAGACTGAATTGCCCCTCCTTCTAAGCACAGATTTCTTGTTGACAGCAAGGGACAGCAGAAAAGTGCTGCTGACGCTTGATCTGGCTCTGTGCAGACAGCACGTTACATGAAGGGTGAAATGAAATACTTCAGAAGAAGAAAACACAACCCTAAAAACTCTTACCTGTTTGAAACCCCAAACCATTCACTGAATGTATGGACAGCCTGTGCCAATAAAAGCAAGTGCATTTTAAAGGTGAATTCAAAAGCCTTTTACCTTCTAGGAAGGCAGTTCAAGATTACTGAGCTCTGATTTTTTTTTTTCATGGCTGTTGAAATCACGAATACATAAAAAGCAAGGTTAAAGCTGCATTCCTCACACTGCTTTAGGTGTTAGTGGCATTATCAACTACAGCAGGAGTGACACAGACCCCTGAGGGTCCAAACTCAGCTCTTGGCAGGTAGGTGGAAAGCATTTCACTTTCCCTGAAAAAAAAAAAAAGAAGTATGTATTCACAAAGTCTAATTCAGTGCACGTATCCTGCCTTGGAATTTCATGCCGCTATTTGTAAACAATTCGTCTCTTATCGGATTTCAATTCACCTTTGAGATTGTCTCCTTGAAACTCTCTCTCAGCCAAAACATCAGGAGAAAGGCTGAGCAGTTTGTATAATAATTAGTAAAAAATTAGTGACCACTATGGACTGGGATGATGTTGGCAGGATCATGCAAAGACAACAGATCTACCTGGAATCGCAGTAAGAGTGTCAAAATGAGTCCATGAATTAAGTTACACCTCTAAATCCACATTCAAACATACTGCTGTCCTCATTTTCCGATTGTACTGAACAGCCTCTTCTCACAGTTCAGTCAATTTGAGTTTGCAAATGCTTATAACCTTTAACAAGAAGGTGCTTAAAATCCCCAGTGGCCAACCCGCACCAGAGCTCCATGAGTTGCAAAAGGTTCACCTTGGTTTTTCTGCCTGTTTGCTTGGGATATTTGCTCTCTGGGCTGCATGGCATCACGAGCTTTTCATCAATGTGAAACTACGATTCCTGTTCTTAGTGTCAGTTGCCATGATGCTCTGAAGCACAGGTAGTCTACAAATCCTTGTGATTCATTGGGTAAATTTAATAACTCTTTTTTATGAAGCATTCCTTGCTGCTCTTACATTTGTTCTGATTTCTGGGGAGCGAAGGATTTCTCCTCTGCTGATTTTCTAATTGTTTCTATAATGCCAGTATCATGTCAGGAAAATCACAGGCAAGTCTGGGCCAAGATTCCCTGATACTCATGCCATTTAAATAAACATGCAGGCAAAAAATGAGGAGAAAAATGCAGTGAAAGAGACTGAAGATTTTCTGTGCATCAGCTTGATCCCACAGTTCCAAACAATTCCGAGCAAATTTATGCTTTGTAAAGACCTCTGATCCTTTTCTGTCTAGCAAGCATTTCCCCCCCTCAGTTCATCAAAGCATGCTTTTGTGAACATGCCTGCTTTTATTCCCTAGTAATCAATATATTTGCATTTTGGTGTTAGCACCTAGAGGCCAGAATCTCACTGCACAATGTGTTGCATAAACACAGAACAAAGAGACAGCTCCAGGCCTAAAAAGCCTCTAATCTGTATGTCTACACATTATAATGGAGGAATGGTTGCAGCATGTTCTGACATATCAGTTGTAATCTTATCTACCTAGTGAGTAACAACAAGAGAGAAGACACAGCAATATTCAACATAGCGTGTGCTGACAAAGCATGCACATGCAGCACCTCTGAAGTTTGCACACTAGTTCCTGGTTTGCACACTAGTTTCTGGCACATACAGTCCTGGAAAATGGAACTGGGAAGGATTTGGAAAGGGCTCAGACATTCATCCTGCGTCACGCTGGGATCAGCTTGGCTGGTCAGATGTTTGTATAATCTTTATCACTGACCTCTTTCCAGATTCCCCCACCATCCCCACACAAACTCTATCAGTGTATCTCTACTTTAATAACTCTTTCAGGTTATTTTTCTTTTAACACCTAGCCTAACCCAGCCTCACTGTATTCAAATTCTGTCTCTGTAGTGGAATGGAGAACAGATTGTTTCTTCTCTCCTTGCAGCCACTGTCCTCAAGTTATGGTATAGATAAGCAACAGTTAAATGGATTAGAAAAGCCAAACACAACAAAACAAACAGAAGGTCACAGGATAAAACAGACTGATCTGCAGAACAGGCAAAGCTAAATGCAAGGAGTGTTTTTGCAGTATGGCCTTAAAGAAGGAATGCAAGGAAGGTACCTCCTGAGCAAGAACAAAAAGGTGTATCTGCAGATGGTTATAGTCACTCTTTCCACAAAGGGAAAGCAGCATGAGAGTTCCGTGTTTACAGGCTTTTCTTCCAGTGAGAGGTGGGAGTGAGGAACACTTCCCCTGTGCAGCAGCACCTCTGTGCCATCAGGAATGCTGCGTGAGCAACGCTGATTAGTTCAATAACAATTAGTTAATTGTACTTTAAAAACAGCTACTGCAGAGTTGCTTTCCGCTGTGACAAAGCAGCACAAGCTATATTTAGAACATAAAAGACGTTTCCTGTCAATTTCTGCTTTAAGCTAGGCTACATTTTGCGATGGAAGGATGGGGTTTTTCCAAGGACTGCAGTTTCTGAGGTTACTCAGTTGTAATTCAGATGCAATGAGACAGACAGACCCACATACAAAGGATGTGGGTCTTAACCCCTCCAACGCAACTCCATTTGCTAACATTGGACCCAAGTGTCCCTACTCTCTTATTCAGCCAGCACAATCTGGCACTAAAACCCAGTGCTCTGCCAGTTGGTAACTGCGTCAGCTTGTGTCACCCTGTGACTTGAAATGTGAGTCTCAGGAAAGGAGCAATCTGGTCTTCTCCTTCTTTGAAAAGCCCAGTGGGGGAGGAGGTTAAAGGAACTGTAAAAACCAATTTTAGTAGGAAATAATCCTTATTCAAGGATGTTGATGTATGTGATGTATGTGTTGAATTTCATGGTTACACAGATCGGTGAGAAATTGAAACATTTCCCAATGTATAAGACACCAATGGAAGTCTATACAAGAAGAACTTGAACATCTGTCTCACCCTCATGAACAATGATAAAGAGGGAGAACAATCTAACTGATGCAAAAAAAGAAAGATAAACAGACAAGCATAGCTTGGTGGAGAAGGAGGAGTGGAAAGAAGAAAGAGAATAGCTGTCAGAATGGGGACTTTTGGAAACTAGCATACCCTTGATTGCTTTACTGTGTGCCATCATATCTGGGTAAGCAAACACTTGGCCCCCTCTCTGTATACCACACTTAGGACAGTAGCTCTGTTTTGTCACGTCAAATTTTTAAGGGTACTGGAGTAATGAAAAAGCAATAAATAAAAGCAGCTGCAAATGATACCCCACTGTAACATCCCTAGATTATTTGCTTAGCACTAAGAAACTTCCCAGCATTGGCTAGGCGTGTTTTCGGCACCTGCAAAGACTGGAGAGGGAGGAAGCGGTGAAGGGAGGAAGGAGGGAGAGATGACATTCACTGCACATATTGGAAAAGCATTGCAATGAATCAAGGACTAGAAATGGAGTATCCTATCCATGGACTCAGACTCTAGGACGTTATCTGCCATTTCTTGAACTGAAGAGGCAATCATGTTCTGAGGAAACCTCCTCGGATATGACTTATTCATGAAGAACCTTCATAAACTGTGACTCAAGCAGAAGTAATTCTCATCCTGTCTCTTACCATCTCTTCCAGCAGAGGCAAAAACACTGTTGTTGTGGTTACTAATCTTTTAATATGGGGTTCATATTTCTCAGTGAGCCATGTGCAATCCAGGATTTTCATGGGACAGACACAATCCGAGTGATGCAGAAGTTACCATGGTCACATTATAGTGCCTACAACTGAGGTGAATCTCACAGGGCAAGTACCATGAAACAGTTAGAGCCTGCAAAACAAAACTACTCACTTTTCTTTTGCTGAAGCCCACAGTTCTATTTAGCTAATACAAACCTAAAATAGGCTATCACATTGGATACTGAGATTATCCATCAAGGGACTGAGAACGCTTTGCCCAAAAGTAAAGTCCTTACAGAACTGTCAGATTGCCTCTGGAAAGGGAACGTAGGTAGTTAAAATCGGAAGGGGGAAAAGAATAAAATCAGCTTTTTCCTCTATTTCTTTTGTGTCAACAAGGATATGTTCACACACAGGGAGGCAGATCATCAGTCAGCAGAGACAGACCCATGAGCAGGAACAGCAAGAGCCTGACAAGCATTAGGTATGCAAAACCAAACACACAGGCATAAACCTACAAGCCAAAATCTTCTCACTTACATCAATGCAAATTAGGGCTAGCTCCTCTCTTCTAAAGCTAGTAGAGCTAACCCAGTGTGAAAGCTGTGTAACCGAGAGCTGTGTCAGCTCTGATGAGCGCAGGATCTGCCCCCCAGCAGGTACTGAAGGTTGCTCAACGGTGCAAAGGATGGTGAAGAACTCCTGAGTATTTGATGCTCTGGCCTTATCTTCTCTTGTGTGCACCAGGAGGAGTGGGAGCAGCATCAGGTGGGAAACTACTGGTCTAAATTCTCTTAGACTACCCATTAGACAGTGGCAAAATTACCACCTCAGACTATTTCCCCAGGCTCTCTGGCTCCCAAGGTTCCTCCTCCTCCATTTACAGTTATGTCCCACTAATTATAATTTGTTAATCCCACACTCTAATATCATAGTACCACAAGTTCATGGCAGCCAACAAAAGCACACATTTAATGTTCACTAACAGTAACAGCAACACCTACTAAAGCCTAATAAGCAGCGACAACTCCTTACGCTCCACTAAAGTCAAGAGAGCGTAGCAAATAATTAGGGTGAATCTCTACTGGGCTTGCCATACGCCAAATTGTTAAAAGCTGTACCAGAAAAAAAGTCAGACTGAGTAGGTGAGATCTGCCACTGCGATAACCTTTTGCTGTGGCTTTAATGCAAGTTTGAGTAGCTGACCCCTGCGAGGGCTTAATTTAGGATTTACAGATTGCAATGGTCAGGGAACCTCAGGGAGCCCACAGAGGACTGTGATCTTGTGCTCCTGAGGAGAGAGAGATTAAATTTACATTTTCTTGACACTGAGTGAGAGTTCTCTCTTCCTTTGTTTTGCAGTCATAGCATCCTTGAATTCATCACTGTGGTCCTCTACCCCCATACCATCTCAGTGTCCAGATTGCTGTGGCCAAAGTGTTTTAGAATATTGCTGCTTCCTACTTTTATAATAGAAAATGGCAACTTCTTTTTTTTTTTTTTCCAGTCTACAATGCAACCTGAAATGCCTCCAGTTCCATGATTGACGATGGATACAGCAAACAGATGTCAGAAAAGAAAACCAACTGTGTTTCTCTACAGCTGGCTTCACAGCAAAGCTGTACAGAGGAGGCAAAGCCACGGGATTCGAGACCCATATGAAGATGCTTACAGCATTTTGCTCCCATATCCCAGGATGACTGAAAACAAGCAGAGCAGGACTGCACAATTAGAAGAAATAGAAATTTGGCTGCAAGTACAATCAAATGTACTCAAACTCCAGTCTGTATCTGCTTGAATCTGAGTTATCAGCCAGGGACTTCCCCACTTCTTTACCGGTGTAATTTATGTTCTGTTTTACTTTACTGCTGATGGCTCATGTTTTTAAAAGGAGGGTTAATTCCTTTGCTTTTAATGAAGTAGCTCTGCTGTTAGTTCAGTAAGGCTTTGCATACATGATCAGGCTTCTCATCCCTCTGCCCTGTGTACTGTGCAGGGCTGTCCCTGCGCTTGGTTCTTCACAGGCCATAGAACACTGCAGCAGAACAGCTAATTTGTCCTACCACTCCCACTGCTGTTTGCACCAATAACAGAACAAAGACAGGAGTCCTGATAATGAATTGGAGTACAGAGAGTCCGTCTGTCTCAGGCTTCAGTCAGTACTGAAAATGGACATCAAATCGTTGGGTTTGGGATATGGAAGTTCATCATCCGAGCAAAACATTGCACATCAACTGCAGCCCAACACCACCCATGCCAGCAATAGCAGTGGCAGAGATAAGCAAGCACAGTTGATCAAAAGCTCATGATGTTTTTGCTTGGACAGAAACATCTTTCCTACATTGAGACGTGTTAAAAAGAGGCAATTACACCAGAGCAAAGCAGGAGCTGCTGCACTGTATAAAGCATTGTGCTGTACCAAAGGCTGCTTATGACCAATATTAACAACTTAACGAGCTGTTAATGAGGCGCACGTTCAGCTTTTACTTGCAGCAGGAAAACATTGCAAATCATTTTCGGGACCTTCTGGATTGGCAATGCAGAATTAAAGATGTCAAATAAGCCCATCAAATCTATGTCTCAATCTGGACACTGCTTTCCAGTGCACCCTCTTAAAATTCCTTTTCCTGTATGGTAGAATAACTTGCTTTGACAGCAGTACGACTCTCACTTAGACTTTGCTTCCTTCTGTCTTGACATTAGATTTCAGTCTCCAGAGAGCTGCAGGGATGTCTTTTTGACATGTTGACATTAAGGACACTTCTTCCACAGACTCACACTGGCAGGGTTACTTTCTGTCTTGCCATTATAAGAGCAGCTACTGAGCTAAGCTACCAAACTGGGAAGTTTAATTATGAAACCTTTGTGCTTATCTGTAAACAGATTAAGAATGTAAAACTATCCTTAAAAAATGGCCAGTCTGAATAGGAAAGGGAGCCAAGGTTTATATAGAAAATTCATATCCACAATTCCCTAGTAGCAATACCAGCAACACACAAGGAATGACTAATGCTCTAATGTAGGCATACTTTAGTTTGTTATTTTTTACTGTCCTGTCACAGCCCTGCAGGATTAGCTAATGTAGCTGAGTGCCATCTATACTGCTATTACCACCAGTGGAGTTGCATTGATGGGAACAACAAATTCAAATTGCACTTGCTGCAGACAAGCCCCAAGTGGAAACCACTGATAGAGTGAGTCTGAAGGAGTTCAAAATCCACCAAGAAATACTGATGGGAAGTACCCAGTGTCTGATTCCACTCTCAGAAACAGAATGCTGTTGGGATACAGGCATAACAGTTTACAGTAATGCAAGTGAAACTGAAAAGAGGATTTTTTTCCCCCTCTGTCCAAACAGGAAATGTCTCACTTTTTTTTTTTTTTTTTTTTTTTTTCCCTCACCTGTCTTACAGTTTCCCTTTCTAGCTCTGCTCTGACTTCATTCCCCCTGGGTGCATTGCTGGCGAACATTGATCTTGAACTTCAAGCACAGAGGACAGCTTCTTCCTCTGGGAGAAAGACACTGGGGATAAGATGAAAACCCAGTATAATTCCTGGAACAGGACATTCCCAGAATGGCTGTGTAAAGCTTATTCACAATTGAGCATAATATTGGAACAGCACTGCAGATTCTTTCAATTTAAAGTCAATGGGAAAAGGAAAATCAATGTTTCAAACACCTCTCACCCCCTGCCCCCAAGTAGCATTTTTCAGTGCTTTTAAAGTGCTACTGAAGGTCGATGCCTTTGTTTAAAGTTTGAGCAAGTGAAACCAATTATTTAGTATACTACTTTCCAACAGCTTCCCTCCATCCTCTTTTGTTTATCAAGGGAAGATACTGTCCCTAGGCTGACAGGTTTTAGACTACTGCAATGTGAAATGGCCACGATAATCCTTCTCTTCCCTCCTCCAGTGGCATCTGGGATGGAAATGCCCACCCAGTTCTTCTAGCTGTGCCAGCAGCAACGTGCTCCCTATCTGCATATGCACAGTCAGTCACCGAGAGACATGGCCCACGTGTCCCAAACAGATAGGAGAAAACAGCCAAGGGGGCCACAGCAGATTGATTGAAGCTGCCAGCTCCAAAGCATTGAAATGTTGTCATTCCTCTTGTAGGTTGTTAACAAGGAGGCACAGGGGACTTCTCTACACAGCATCTTCTCAGCTACATTTGGTGCAGGGAAGGAGATAAAGCTTCCGTGCTTTAAGAGAAAGGTGTGTGTGGGGGGCAAGTTGGGGCTGAAGGACCTTTTTCTCTGGAAGGTGACATATGATGAGGAGGTGACACCATGTAGGGCATTCTGTATGAACATGTGAAAAGAAGGAAGTCTACAGGACAAGATGGAACCCCTCAAGGCCAAGGCAGTCTTGTTCTGACAACCTCTGGCATTAGCGTGAGAGACAAAGGAACACTGCCCAAGCACGGATAACCAGATGTGAAGGGAAAAGAGTTCTTTGCTAGAAGCAGTTTATAATGGGGCGCCTGGTATGTGGAGTCGAGACTTTCCTTCCTTATGAGAAGTCCTTCCTTCCTTCTTCTTAGCATGACTGCTACTCTCTATTTTGTCTTCTGTTTCCCAAACCTAAATCACTATTTTTGGTCTTGCAGTTTTCCAGATGGTTTCTATTTCTTGCCTGTAAAATGCTAGAGATGGCCAGACATCTCTGAGTGCTTCCCCTGATGTTATTAGAAAACCAGGGTTTCCTTCCATGTGTCAGCTATGGATGAACAAAATAAAGTTTGTGAAGTTCAGGAGAAGCTGTGGAGCCACAGGAAGAGGGGCAGATTAAATAAATGCAGGTAACAATGGGAAATTTGATTTGCTATCTACTTGCTTTGCACCACGAGGTAGATTCAAGCTTTTGAAGACGGTTAGAAACGAGAAGTAAGAAGCAGTTGTCCCCTTGTCCCACTCCTGTTCCTTTCCAAGCTACAGTTTCACGTGGAAGAAAGTGAGACAGATGGGAAACCTTTTCTGAAAGATGATAGTATAACCAAGGTAGCATTTAAATGGTGGACTTCAAAGAAGAGGATGTCTGTTTCCCAGCTCTTTTTACACTTTGCCTTTCCCATTGCAGAACCAGCTCTCAGAGATCATTACTACAAAGAACAACAACAAACCAGCCTCATCAGTTCTTGTGAATTCTGAAGGTCACCAATGTCACCATCAGTTATAATGACACACATCAGTCCCCTCTTCACACAAATGGATTTACAACCTATTTAAAGGCTAGTGTCTCTCGGTGCACTTCACCCCTTCTGCTACCTCCTCTCAGCATACACGTGCTCTCATCCAGCAGCAGCTGCTGGAAGAAATTATGAATTCCATTATTTTTCATCCAGAACAGCTTTGCAGTATATGAGAGAAGCACCAGAAGCTGCAGGCTCGTTAGCACAGGATTTGTATTGCTGCCTTCCATTTTATTCACCTTCCCAAATTAGGTGAAGCACACCTGCCCCAAACCTGTGATTTCCCTTTAATTAAAATGCAGGTAGTGAAGTCTCCTGAAGTCCAGAGCCTGCTACACAATCAGATAATGACAGCAACCTGCTAGAATAATGCTCTTGATATAGTGGCTGCTCTATCACAGCCTTAATTTCAGGTGAGCAGAACAGCACCTCTGGTAGCAGCTGCATTTAGGACTGGGATGAATATTAGTACCCAGCCTCACTGCCTTCCCAATCAAAGCTGGCATCCCTGACAGCTGAACTGTTAAATAAATTAACAAGGCGAGAAGGGGGCTTGCTGAGGGGGGTGCGACTCCCTTCCTAATTTCTCCAAGTGGCTGCTTTCAGTTTTTCTGTAATTTTTTGGGAGATGCACATGGTTCTCTAATGAGCAGGGCAGAGCTGCAGCCAGCTCTAAAAGGATGATACTCTTAGGATCTTCTGGTCCGTGGAGGAGAGGGATCCAGATGCTTGAGGCAGATGGGAGAGGGACACTGGCTCTGTGCAGCACGTCCTTCCTGGCTGCACTGAGCACAAGGACTCCCAGACTGCTCTCCTGACATGGGAAAGAATTGCTCTCCACACCAGCGACTTTTGCAAACATCCAGGCAGAGCTCAAAATGGAGCCTTTGCCAGGGCTTTGATCTTATGGGCCACTGTAATGAGAAAAAGGTTTTGCTCCACCTGTAGCAATAAAAACATCCCAAAAACCCCACCTTACATCCAGCTCCCTTATTTACCAGGCAATCAGGACACAGAGGTCTGTTACTCATGTCTGGCCCATCGCCAGAGGCGAGTGAGAGCTGCATGCTTGGGGCTGTCTGAGGAGGCTGTCTGCTGAGGAACAGCTCAGTGGCACTTCAGGGCTTGAGAGGGACTCTCCAATTGGGTGCTTTTTACTCACTTCATTGTCAAAACTGCCAGAAGGTTGGTTTTAAATGGCTTTGGTTTTTTTCAAGTTTGTCAGGGGTTCCATTGCCTATTATAAAAATCCAGGTATGATGATGGGAAAATCTTAAAATCTAAGTGGCCAGAGAACAAGAAGAAAAGAAGGAATTACAGATACTCCTCCTTCTGCGTTGCTCATCTGGCTGCAGGAGACACAGAAACTGAAGAGCACACCAACCATCAGTATTATTTTTAGGTGCCTCATGCTGTATGAAATATCCACCAGTACTGCACAGAATTCAATATTTTGACTGAGCTGGCCTAAAAGCAGCATGTTTCCCCAAAGGCACGTGCTGTATTTTCCTTTTTATAACTGAGAGGGGAATGTTCTGGGGACCTAGCAGAATTACTGCAACTCTTACAGCAGAATGAAGCACCGTTTAAGAGTACCGAGACTTAAGTTATCTGTGGCTTTCAGACCAGGGACTGGTCACGTTCAGTCATTTTGTGTTCAGTGCTATGCCTGTGCTGTCAGCACTTCTTGTTTATTGGGAAGGTTTTCTCTGTTTCCAAACATGGATGTCCCATTGCTGAATGTAGGCAGACCCATTTTTTCCAGTTTGCCGCTTAACTGCCTTTACCACAGGTAAGAACATCAAGCAAACAATAACAACAAAAACTTGTATTTCCACAGCACACTAACTCAAAGGTGTCACAAATCAATTTAAAACTTAAATTGCAATACCAGCTCCAATCACTTTACTCACAGTATAAATCACAGCCAGTTCTGGAGGTGGAAGAGGCAGATATATAACAAAGTGTAATAACTTCACACAACAACAGTGAAAATCGGCAGGAAGATCCTACATCCATCATTTCTCCCGCGTGAACCTGGATTGTCCCTAACCAGAGGTAAATCCAGTACCTTTAAAAAAACCCCACTGAGTTACAGAACAGCTTTGGACATACCAGCCCTGCCTGTGAAACAAAGTTTCTTGGATATCTGAGTTTTCTCCCAACTTTGGTTCCTTCCATTGCCCCCTTCCCTGTGAGTTATGACACGGAAGACCTGGGCTATGGTCTTCCAATATAACAGCATTCCCAATATAACAATATTTGCTTCTTTTCCCCAGCTGATTTTCTGTGCTGTGTATATGCACTGGCTCAGTTTGCAGCAGTGAGATGTTTAGCTCTGAAACAAAAAAGTACTTTGAAGCCATATACAGTTGGCTTCACTTGGGGCTTTCTTTGCTGCAGTTGCAGAAGTTGAAGCAGCAGAAAACTAGAAAAAAATAAAAGTAAATATTGCCAGCTGTCTCTTCAGAATCATGCTGCTCTGATTAATTTATGATGTTTTTCAGAGAAAGACAGAGAATGTTACACCATATTGGAAAGGAAAAGGTTAAGTAGAATTTAATTTTGCTTAGTTTTGAGCAATAGAATATTTAATGAATAATAATAAACTGAATTAGTGCTGGGTTTGATAGCTCCTACATCCTGGCCTTGAGACAGAAGTGTAATCAGATTCATTCATGGCAGCAGACTGAACAATGGGAGGGTGCGTGCCACCGATTCATGTTCTAAGCTTCAAAAGATGCTGCTGCAGAAATTGGTACCATAACTAACAACTATTTCAGTGCCAGCCTCTCTCCAGCTGGGGTCATGATAAATACGGCAGGGTGTCACGGCTGTGAGGAAGACATCAGCTATTCCAGTCCTGTGCCTCTTAGCTAGAGTTACAGAGAAGAACAGACTCAGCTGCGGGTGATCTGGGCTCTGCAAAATCACTTATTTCACAAAGAGCCCAGAGAAGCATCTAGTTAACGGTCTTATCCTGATTTCTGCTCTGGCCTTCCAGCGGAGGGATTTTAAAATGATCAGCAAGTTCATTTCGTAAATACAGTCTGGATTCATGCACGAGATTCATCAGTAAAGGCATGAATAGAACCACTGACCCTGAAGCTTCTGCAGAGAATGGATGCAGCTGTGGAGCCTGCACGTTCCTGAGAGTGATCATCATCTATGCCTCCAAAGCTAGCATTGAACTAGACACAGTGTCTTCTTGACTTCATAAAAATATAGCAAGGTGTGGTGCATAGGCAATGCCTCTACACAGAGAACTATAAAATAAAAGAACTAGCTTTCCAAGTCTCCCTTGTTTTGTAGTTTTGTTTCTTTTCCCTCATGGCTTTGCTGTGCTCCACTTTTCACTTCTTTAACTTGAGTCAATCTTTCCCTCAAGCTAATTTGGTATGAACAGTCATCTTCCTGCAACTCCAAAAATATTTCTCTTCTTTCTTTCAAATGCCCTTTCTCCCCTTATTCGTGTAGACCAACTGGCTTTCAAATGGCGAGAACCTGTCAATGCCAAGCTATTCCAGGAGGATACACTAAAAAAAATTGTTACCAATCAGAGCTGGGGAATTTTTCAAATAATCTCTTTTCTGGACAAATATTAAACAATATTTAGACAATAATAAAACATGCTGGTACTTGAAAAATAAAAAGAAATCAACTAATTTTCCTTTTACCTACCTGCTTCGCCAACAAACACTTCCACTGGTGTGCTGGTAGGGCTCTCACCAATTATGTTATATGCTGTCATTAGTACTTCATATCTCTTGTATTTCTTTAATTCTGAAAAAGTAAAATATTATATTTTATAGGCAATTTTCAGACTCCATCACCTCATTATCACCAGACCTCTCTTGCGAAACAGCATTAGAACAATACAATATTGCAACATCTACTTCCATCCTTGCTTAATTCTGACATCAGGGCAGGATTTGCATAATTCTGAAAGATTTTTGCCATGAAATGGCAATATTTTCCAGTGCTTCCTCACAGTGCTTCTCCAGTAAGAGGAATCATTCCTGATGGGTAACTAGCTAGAGGAGATCATTCTTAATGACATAAAAAGGCAGGACTTTGCTTTGAATCTTCAACATACAGGCTCCTTTTTATCTCTACTGGTGAGAAAGAACATGTCTCCAAGCCTTTGCCTAACCCCAGCGACTTTCATCTAGGGAGTCATTTAGCAACCACACTTCTCAACACTGTCATGGCTGAAGCAGGGTGCAGAAGATCTGCAGCAGGGAATCTGGACCCTCATTCAAAGTATCGCATATGTATCTTTCTCCTTCAAAGCGACCACAGCCTGAACATCAATCACAAAAAGAAAAATCTGAAGTCTGGACTCCATTTGGCCAAAAGGCAACCAATTTCTTTGCTGGCACATAGGAAATACTTAGACAGATGAAATAAGAGAGTGAGAATAGCATAAAAAAATTCTAGAAAATCCAATTGTATGAGGATAATTATAATCAACATGCAAATGAGGGTGGAGTAGAATCATGTCAGTGTCACTCGTGGGAGGCAGTGCCTGAGCAGTTTCAGATTCTGCATTTTCAGGATGAAAGAATCAATCCCAACAGAAATATTTATCATCTTCAATATTTAACAGTGAAATTAGAGCAAGAGAGTGATCAATAACATAAATTGCCCTATTTAAATGAGCATTGTATTGATTAAGACATGCATGGCCAGGGGTCCAAATTTCTCCCTTTGCCAATAATTTTCTCTGCTATCTATGAATCAACCATCACCCTTAGCTCTGGGGCTGACAGTCTAACATCAGTTTGGTAAGGCTCGATAAGCCTAATCACACAGGTTCCTGTAATTGCAGTTTCATAGAAGTGTTAACAAGTATTGTGCTCTTATGTCTGACTCGGAGTCCAGAATCATTCCCTAGTCTCAGGCATCATCCCCTAGTCTTGAGCATACTGTGAATACTACCCAATACATCACCAATTTTTTGATGTGATACCACTAAGCTCAGATGGACTGTAAAATATACAGCAAAAGCAAATCAGCAATAATGATGCTAAGTTCATAAACAAACAAAAACTAGTAAGATATATAGAAGATAGTGCCAAGCAGCTTGTACAGGGAAACTTTAACTGCTGCTGTGAAAAGCCACAAGGGAGATTTTAGTGTTAACTGGATGTGGAAGAAAATGGAACACATAAGAGTTCATGCATGCAAGTTTCAGTGGGGATAGGACTTCAATTTCTTTTTTTTTTAGCCCATCACAATCTGTGACTCAAAAGCCTTGGGCAAAACCTATCTAGTGAACCATCATCACCACAAAGCAACTTGCCTTTTAACTCTGTCGAATGCTATTTTATTCATTTCCAATTGAAAACACCTCTGGAGATGCACATAAATTCATTGGGCCCTCTCTAAACTGGCTTCCTACTCCATCGAATGCCTGAGCATAGCAATGCTTGAGACGTAAGACTAATGATGTGATATAGCTAAACTGAGATGCACTGCAAAACATGGAGCAAGCGTATCAAAATTCATTTAGCATCAGCAATGCTAGGTTGTTACAGTCAATAATGTTTTACCTTCCTAGCAGCCACATTTTTACAACAGCTACCTTCTTGCATCATCAACGTCCCTTGATGTAGGGAAAGCAAAGGCTTAAAGAAAAAGCAACTGAAGAAAGCAGAATCATTAATCTGTGTTGATTTCTGCTAGATCCACTGAGGAGAACCATAGGAGTTTGCCTACAGTGTATTCTGAACCATTGCAAAGAGTCTTGTCTAAAGGCAATGTGCACTTACGTGTTAATTCATACGTCGTTAATGCAGAGCTGCTGTTCACTGTCTTGAAGCTGCTTTGGGCTATTCAGGGTAAGCAAAGCAGAAAGCTTGTTACAGTGCAAGGAAATAGTTATTGCAAATGATGTACAGCAGAGACAGAGGCAAATGATGCAGCACACACATACACATTTCGAGCTTTAGGACTATACCTTGAAGGGCAATAAAATCACATCACTCTCTCGTAACACATCAAAATTATCTCACTCATAATAGAACTGTTTCATTTCCTCCTCAAACAGAGAACCTCACAAACGGACAACACTGAAATGTTCTGACTCCCATATTAAGTAGAACAAATAAGTAAAAATGAGACAATTTATTGATGGGGGACGACACTCAACATCTTCATTTCTTATGTCAAATTCAAAAATCTAAAGAGCTGCAGGGTAAAGGCATAAAACACAGGTCACAAAGAGTGAGCACTTTAAAATAGGACAGGACCTGTTCCTTTAAATACATGTTAGATTTCCCACAGTTTCACTTATAGAATTGAATATTCCTGCTGTGAGTGGATGGTAATAATATGCTAAGCTGTGCAAAACCGAAGGTCAGTAAGGAACAGAGGTGTTCTAAGGTGAGAATTGTCGTATTATGAGAAAACAGTTTTTTTTTCTTAAAATACACCTATCTCCACCCCTTTCTCTCTGCCTCCTGGAGAGGCATAGCAAGGTTTTTTCTACTCTAGAGAAATTAGGAAGATAGCTGCAGGGCTAGCCAGGACGAGGGCAGAGAGGAAACGGGTTTCACAAGCTCCCTGGCTTGTGAGACTAGAGAGCATTCAAAGTCATTATTTCATGATAACATACATATTCATTCAGCTTTTGTCTGGAAAAAAAAACCCTTATGCATACCTACACCTATAGGAGCTTTAGATCTCTACCCTGTCCTGGTTAAAGCTCTGTACAGTCTGACAAGTCTCATTCAGCACTGAACATGCAAGTGAGGTTAGAGTTGAGTGCTTACATTATATTTAAAGCATACGCTTTCTTCACACTCTTACAAAAATCGCTCTTGTTATTGTAGAAATCACTTTTATAGGTTCAGGGAAACAGCGAAGATGATGTATGATATTAAGGTAGTCTCACACAACCCTATTCTGCTACTCTTAGAGTGAGTATTATCTTATTCTGAATATTCCACTGATATCAAACATAACAAAAGCCGGTCCCTTCATGAGCACGACTCACTGCTGGACCATATCTGTTAGGCTATCAGGTGCTCACATTTTTTCTTCCCATCATCTTATTCCGCCTATTCTTCCCTCTGATTTCCTTTCTAGCCTTTGTTTAAAAATCCTTTTTAGTTTTCTTTTATTCCCCTCTCTCTCCACCTTCATTCCATGTGAGCCAAACCCCCCAGTGACTAAAATGGCAACCATGCACCTTAAAACCTTTGTTATTTTCTTCCAAAACAGGGACAAACACTTTGAAATTTTTAAAATTCTATTTAAAATTCACTCTCAGTTGTTTTCTTAGACTGCAAAAGAAAAAAAACAAAATATCAGTTATAAAGACTATTAAAAATAGCAAGAAAGATAAAGGTTCCCAGCTGAGAAAAATGAAGTCTCTCATTTTGTCTGACGGCAGAACAAAGTTACCAGGGTAATCATGAAATGGAGGTAGCAGAAAGTGGGAAATCAGAGGATACATGGGGGACAGAACATCAATTTAAGCATGCTGGCATAGATTAGTATGTACCCTTACAAGTGATGCTGATCAGACAGCAGTCATTAGCATTTTTCAGCATCTTCACCCTGATTGTGTAAAAGCTAAATTATCCCCAGCACTCTTAGATGCAATTGTGTGCTATTTCCAGAGGGCAAGAGGGCATATAGTCTCTAGTATAAAGAGAGATCATCATTATATATTATAGGGTCAAAAATACAGGCTTACGTGTGAGTTCTGCTCTTAAAGCTGAAGGGTTCTGGATGGTTTTGGATTCTGTCCCAGGTCCAGTGTCATAATCCAGCTCCCGATAGTAGATTCGGTATCCCAACAGCAAGCCATTTAGGCTCTCAACTTTGGGTGGCTGAAAAACATTCACATTAAGAAGAGGCTTGTTAAGCTGTGCATTGCAACAAAGATCCATCACAACAGGCAGTAGGTGACACTGGTCCTATGCAAAGGGAGAGAGTAGCTCTCTGGTGAAAGTGGCCATTAATAACATACAGAGTCAAAGACTGTGTAATTTGAAAAACACAAGCTAAAGGCAACTTTGATGACTTCTGTCATTTGTGGCAATTACAAAAGGCTCCTTACTTAAAAAATTACAGCTGATGCACTACGCTAAGAGGTAAGGTCCTTTCCTTCTTGGTCCTCAGAAACTTGTGTGTGATAAAGAATACAAATAAGCACATCCTTGAAAACACATGTGGCTGGCCACCAACAGTGAAACAACAAAAAAGTATTCCACTTCTTCTGAGAGGAAAAGAAAGAAATGATTTTGTTGAAGACAGAATTATTTAGTGGCTACTTTCCTTGGGAACTGTTCACAAAACATTTTTCATTTGGCATTATTTTACTGAAAGACTGATGAGAAAAAAAACAAAGCAATGCTGTATTCTGTCTTAAGTTAGGGAGACAAAAATAGGTCTAATAGCCTCAGAGAGGTATTTAGAGAGGAATCATAGTATGATGGACTTTGTTGTGTTGCACAAGTCCAGTCCCACAGGCAAACCCAGTCTCTTCCGTAGCAGCTTGGAGCAATATCGTATAGGTACGGTCATCAGGCTGGTTCAGACATGAGGGTTTTTTGTTCTTCTGGAGCATGCTGGAAGATGCTCTAAGACATAGTACCTCAGCAATGATTCTTTTGCAGCCCCTCACATCATCATTCAGACACAGATATATAGATAGTACAATGAATGGCTTGCTTAAATAGAGACAAGCAAAGGGATTCTTCTTGTTTGGAGAAAAAAAAAATTACTTTCACAAGTATAATACAGGGTAAGAACTGCAGAGAAGAAAAGGTGCCCTGAGCCATTCATCTTCTAAAGAAGATGTACTGAAATTTAAGGGGCAGAAAGTAGAAATGAAAAGGATTTTAATGATGATCTTGCCTTTAATCCAGAAAGCTCCTTGGCAGTCTTGAGAACTTTACTAAGGAAAACCTTCTGTCCATGTGGAAAAATTAACTGCTGGTGTGAAACACCGTTACAATAGAAGGTAACACCATATGTAATTTTAATGAAGAAAGTAAGAATATTTTTACAGGAAAGGAGGAATCTATTTAGTAATAACCTTGTCTTTTGCTTCCAGAAATGACAAGAATTTTCCATTACTTCATTAGGATGGCAAGGGGAGAGAGAGGACTATCCTGTCTCAGTTCAAAGGACTTTGCTCTGGGTGAGGGCTGAAGTAATTAAGTAGAAAGATTGCAGTTTATGGAAACCAAAAAGAAAATTATGTGAATCAGTGTATAAGAAAGTTACTTAGCTACCAAGAAAAAGAGCAGAAACTGCTCCTGCGAGAAGCTGCCTTCTTTTACAATCCAAATAGTCATCTTGCTGTATTTGCTTCACATGGTTGGAGAGCCTCATTCATCATTGTTTCATGCTCATTACTGCGCTCCATCCTTCAGAGAAGCTCTGACCACCTTTGACTATTATTTAGCATCTGTGTTACAAAATGATGTAGGAATACAGGATGATGGACGAACATAAGAATCATGCCCTTAAGGCTGCAGGTCAGCTGCTTAAAGTCCTGTTCACAAACACAGAAACCTCCACCAGAAAACAGGTTGATTTTTCTGCTTCCCAGTATTTCTGTTGAAAAGCAGTTCCAAGCTTCACTTCTTCAGTAGTTAGAAACCTTCATTTAATTTCTGATCTAAATAATTCATGGCTAGTTTATAACCATTTGTTCCTGTGCTAACATTGCTTTTGGGTTAAATTGTTCTTCTCCCTATAGATTGTTTACTCCCATGATGTATTTTAAAAAGGGCAATCATATTCCCTCTCAGACTCCATTTTACAAGGCAAATAAATCAACTTCTTGTATAACAGCATTTCATAGTCTCAGATTGAGTCCCTTGTCCAAGCGACTGAACAAATAGACCAGGCAAAGCAACAGCCTTCTCCAGGGCTACCTGATGACGTGATTGCTCATGGACCAGCCAAAACATTCTTCTCTGCAGAGTGAAGCAGATGACATATGGTTTACTGGAAACTACTGGTATATCTATCACGATCTTTTTGGTTTTTTTTCTTTTCCAATCTTCTGACTTTGCTCTTTTGTTTTCTGTATTATGCTGAAGTTGCTTTCGCTCTGATGGTGCCCCAGCATGGCAGAGTCCTTGCCTCTCTCTGTCCCAGCAGAGAGGACTCGCAATGCAAAGCATGAAGGACAAGGGACCCTTTTCAGTGGCAAGGCAAAGGGAGGCACTGACCCAGTAAGATACATCTTGAGTGCATCACCACAAACTAGGACAGAGGCTGCAAGAAAACAAACCCTCTCCATCATGGAAATAAACTTCCCACAATGAAAAAAATTACTATGAAAGTTACAAGGATTTGTATTTCAGTTAATTATTACCTAGAAGGAAAGTTCTTTTGGAAATATTTTCCTATTTTAACTATTAATATTATTTTCCATTTAAAAAAATGTTGAGTTGGAACCCCCTACAGAATCTTAAAAGAAAGAAACTACTGAACTGAGAAAGAGATTGTTACCCCCTGCTCTGCCATGTAACTGCCTAATAGATAAAGCTTAATTCCTTGTTGTGGTACAACCCACTGATTTGTTGATAGCAAGCATTGTTTTCTTATGCTTTCATGTGATTCTCCATTTTTTCTTTCCTTTAAATTTAGGACAGGAAAGATCAGAAAAACAAATGTCTTAAAAACTGTCTTTCTCCTTGCCGTGGAAATGATGATTCTTTCCTGAAAAGGGTACTCTGCTAAAAGGTCAGTTCTTCCCCTTCCTATCTGTCTTTCATGGACAAAACTCTGCTTTTGATGTAATGGATTATTTAGGATTTTGTAGGAAGGCCTGAGGGATCTGCTGAAATAGGTAAAATGATTATGAGTGGCAGCCTATAATGCTGTAGCCAAGTAAGAGAAACACTTTTCGGCTGTTTAAAAATAAAATAAAATGTACAAAAAGACTAAAATATGAGTAATTGTTCTCTCTAAGGTAGAAGCAGAACAGTACATGATCCTGATGTGAACTGTAACATGCTCCTGAACATTTGAAATAACCTTGCATTATTGATACAACAGCCTCAATGGAAATTACTTATTTTCTTCCTACTTTAAATTTAAAAATAATGGACTGATTGGACCAAGCAGCTGAAAGCACAGATAGTGCATCTAGAGTTTTTTTTGTGAATTATTAACATAGCTCAAAGTTAAAAATTTAGCTTTGCTTGGAAATCTACTCTCCCATTTAGCTTGACTGCTGTTTTCAGTTTACATTATTTCTTAGACACTGCTGTGAAACTTCCTCTTAATTGGAGGCTATTGTGGGACTTGAAGATTTTTGTTTATTTGAAAAATATAGTACGGCTGAATTACCAAGACCTATTAATATACATGTAGTAATGACATATAATCGCCCACAACTCCCTTGAGGTAGCTCTGGCACAACAACCCCTATTTCATTTTCATGAAATAAAAAGCATCCAATTACCTAAACAACCACCTATTTCACATTAACTACACACCAATAATCAGTCAATTGAGGGAATGTTTCTTTCTGTGGTACATCATGCCTCACATCCTCTTTGTCCTCTCTTTGTATACCTTTTTTTTTTTTCTTCACTGTGGGCTTTATTTGTAGGTGGGGCAGTAGATTTACATCTCTTCATAATTCCTTTGGTAAAACTGTTCAACATGTCTTCTATTTGTTCGACATGCTGTAAGCAACGATGTTGCTTAGTATTATGCTGCGTGAACTTGGGCCAACAACCCAGCAATACAGCCAGGCATATTTTTAAAGTGCTGCTGCACAGCAATAAACAGACCCTCATACATATATATTTTTCTTCCAAAAATGCAAGGAGCCCCATCTGTACTGTAAATGTGCGTGTACATTTTTCACTCTAATGCAATCTGTCCAAAGTTATCCTTATTACATGTGTGAGACATTGTCTTGGGAGCAGGGTGGGCAGAGGCTTTCCAGGATAGGTTAGGGATACAGTGCAGTACCCCACTGGGTTCCCTCTGTTAACGCTCACTCTGCAAAAAGAAGCCTCAGGCATTGGGTCACAAAATGTTCCAGCATCTCCCAGGAGGCCAGTATTGAAAGATAAAGGAAGGCAGAGGAAATGTCTACATAAAACACAGACTTGCCATGAATACTTTCACATCCAACTCCAGAGACATTATGGAGAGCTCAAACTTCCTCTCCTTCCTCTGAAGAAATCTCAATTTATAGTCCTCAAAGAGCCAAAAGGGCGTGTGGAGTTCCTCAAAGGTATGACCAGGATCTCAGGCACAGCATGTGCTTCTGATTATTTCGGCAGCTGAAGGAGATAGTATGCAATGTGAACAAGACTGAGCTTTTGATTACCTGATCTTTACCAACGCCAAGCTCCGTTAAATGTTTTCAGTGTAAAGATGCGTTATCTATTGATAGCAATGAAAGGACAGAAGAATCTGTACAAGTAATGATCTTGGGCATTGCTACAGAAACTCCTTTAACTCCCAGGCTTTCTATCATGATGCACAAAGCAAAAGCAACTGCCAGAAATTTCCATCCATCACTAAAATATATGCCTAGATCAGGAAAATGAGGAGGTAGCTGCAGTCTTTCAACTTTATTACAATATTTCCAGCTCAGGAAAATGTCCCTTGCAATGTACCATTAAGGTCAACAAGTTGAAGCAACCAAAAAATTGCTCCAGAAACATCAAAATTTTTCATTTTACCTACCTGCCACTGCACAAGGACAGATGAAGTCGTGTGGGGAGTTACTAACACAGAACTGGGTGGTTCACCTGGAACTAAACAACAAAAAAAGGTAACCAAAGCAGTTATAGAAACAAGGTGAAAAGTGAGTACATTTATCCATCAGATTCTCTTTCTTCACTGCTGAGGAAAATCTTTTATCTCAGCTACTACTGGTGGGTGTGAATATTGCAATCCAGGCAGAAGCCAGCCACTTCTAGGACAAACTTTGCTTTACTTGTGGCCTTGACAGCTGAAGCAGGATTAAAAAAAAACAGTTGAGGATACAAATCTGGAGGAAGCTGCAGCCTGCCAGCAACTCTCAAACAAGAGAGTAGACATTTGAAAGGAAGTTAAACTAGCTGCATGCATGTTTCAAAGTGTGAACCAACTGCTCCCAAATTTTACGTGATATTTTTGCTATGGTTGGGGCAAACCCACCTTGTTTTCAGGAGTCTGTGTCACATAGTCACAGATTATTTCAGTTAGGACAGTTTGATTTATCAGGGGTTAACCCATTCCTACAGAATACACACACTCACTCTCCCCCAGCAGCTCAAATACGAAGAAGGTAAGGCTTATCAGGAGCTGACAGCCCTCCACAGTGCAATGCTCTAGTGGCAGCACCAGGTTTGCTCAGCAGAATAAATGTTCAGTTTGTTAAGAAGGTGAGAAGCTTTCACAGTGATTCCCTGTTATATGGCAGGGAGGCTGAGCACAAGTCTGGATTCACTGTAGCTAAATTCAAAGAGAACTGAAAATGAAATTTTAAATTCCGAAAGAGTTAGTCAGTGCTGCCTCATTAGTGACAGTTACAGCCTGCACCAGTACAGCAGCCCTTGCTTAGGAAAGGGGAGAGTCAGGATACCTTTAAAAGACTGCTAAGCACATCATTCAAGTATTACATGGGTTCTTATTTAACTTGAAATACTCCTGAGGTCTGTCTTCTGTTTTTCTGATACCAAGATCACACTCTTTAAACATTCCTTTGCAAAAACTTTCTTTTTTTTTTTTTTTTTTTTTTTTTTTTTTTGGTGTCAGTATCATATTTAAGTAGTTATTCCTTGAACTCTATGAAATACTGGTGATTTTCTAGCACCATATGTAGATCTCCCAGCATTATCTCATTTCCCAAGCTAAGGGTAAATGCTTATGCTTTTTCACACTTTGCAGAGTTCCTTTCTCCATTCAAGACATCAGAGCTACTTCTGCATTCAGGCATTGACTTTATACAATCAAGGAATTAGAAGCTGATCTCTGAGGCTAAAAATAAAAGCCTTGTCAAAGTTATTCACAGTTTATCAGCCTTGATCTGCAGGATTAAATGCTTATGTTTCCAGGAGCTTCATACTCTTACTTATACCTCAGCAATTTTGCCATATTGCAGACTGATGTGGATTGTGAGAGAAAACAATTGAAGAAACTTCTTCAAATGTATGCATGGTTCTACATTTATTTTTAATGATGTCTTGTAAATTATTCAATTTCTGCAAAGATAATGGTTAGTGCAGAGTTTGGAAGCCAATCAAACAGAGTTTAATTCCATTTTGAGACTCCTGAAAGTATGATTCATTATCAGAGGGCACAGCAGGACACTTAAGGCTGCCTGTTATTAATTCAGCCACATCTCATTACTACCTGTATCAATCTCCTACGAACAAAACTACATGGGCTGTTGAATTTTCATTTCACAGTCCCAGAAGAGAACACATTGCAGCTGCTCCTATAAGCCCAGGAGCACTGGGGAGGGTCTAGTCCGCAACATACCCCAGTGTGCCTTCCCTCCTTGCTTACCATCCTGTAGTGTTGTGACTGCCTCAGTCTCTGTGCTGAAGTCACTGTCTCCGATGTCATTAGTTGCTTTCACTCGCAGTTTGTAAGAGGTGAACGGGTTCAAGCTGTGGAATGTTAAAAATAAGGCTGAGGGATGAAATCTCACATCATCACAACTTGCCTCAGAACAAGTCCCTACAGAGAATCTGCCCATTGGCAACTAATTGAGCAGTTTGGCCCTTTCAGCACATTGCCTTTTCCTTGCAGCCTCCCCCAGTTTCCTCATGATATTTGCACCCTTGCTGCCATCACCATTTCCTCAGGTTTGCATTGGCATGAGCTCCTGAGAAAAGGCACAGCCTCATAGCTGAATTGAGCTCCAGAAAACAGCCATGGACCTGCAGTTCATGGAGCAGCCTGTGACTGGGTCTTGTTGGAAAGGACAAGATACACTGTTAGTGAAGTTCTGCACGGCTATGCAAAAACCTGGCTTTCAAGGTTCATTGCCTGAGATATCCTGAGAACAGATCTGTGGGCCAGTTCATCCTCAGTGCATGGAAGGGGATGAGAGGGAGAGATGAAGCAGGTAATGTGCCCAGGACCAACCAGTGCACAGCAGGCACTAGAATTCCGAGAGCCAGCCTTCTGACTAATCCTCTAGACCAAAACGTTTGATCACTGTGTTTTATTCCTACTGAATTTCAAATTAATGCTATTACCTGGATTATTTAATAAAGACACTAACAACAGGTTCCCTGCAGCTCTTTTATCTATGCAGTGCTCTAAGATATGCAAAGAATGATTTCCAGCTGACATAACCTTTGCAAAGATTCTTCTCTCTTGGCTTGGCAGGGGAAGGTGTGGGGGAGGCTGCCTTTTGAGTCACATGCAGAGGCTAGAAATGCAGAGCTGTAAGTTACAAGGGATTTAGCTAATTAATTGGTAGTGTCTAGCCATCAGCTGGCAGATGTAACACTGACTACAAACCCAAGTAAAGTAGCTTGTAAGGAATGATTAAACATCAAGGGATAATGCATTCTGATGGGCAGCACTCTCACATCATGGATGTACTACTCTTCTGGACTTTCACAGGAAAATGCTTTTAGCAAGGGGAAGAACTCTTCTTCAGCAGTGCCACCCTATTAGGACCCCATTACTTACCTACAGCAACTAGAATATTTTGATTAATGTTTCTTGATCTTTTGTTTTCAGTAATGCCAATGTCAAGTCTAAATGACATAATTGGTTTTGACTGGAAAGACAGTGGGTATAACTCAGAGTGGGTATAACACTTCCAAAATCAATGAATCAGGTCTAGATTTGTACCTAAATTTGTCAAGTTTTCATCTTTGTGTAGTTAGACAAAAAGATAGCAATCTCTCTGTCTGTATCTTCTGGCACATGACCAGTGAGCTGCCATATACCATAGTCACTGAAGAGACTTGAAAAATCCATATCTGAATGCACTGAATACTTGATTCTCCAGAAGCTCACAGCTTTTTAGAAATAATCTGATTTATACTAACTCATCAACAGAGGAAATGGACAGCAAAACAAGTACCTTCTCATAGACATTCAATTGGTTTTGCACATGTTACAAGGACTTTAATTATAATAGCATTGCTGAGGATATAATGAAGCCTGAATAACAAAGTTTAAACATTGTGATGCTATCTGTAAGCTTCAGTATGGAAAATACAGATAAAAATGGTTCTCATTTAATCTGGAAAAGCTTATATATAGATAATTGCAATGCAACATTGAGATTGGGTTTTAACATCAGTCACTACTGGAAAGATTTTAAAGTAGTTTTATTTTACAGAGCATCATGCAGCTACGTGTGGGTTAGCCTGAGCAGTGTTATCTACGGTGCTGAGGTTTCAGGAAGGGCTTCAAAAAGATGCACTGCAATCCTACTTTAATTAGATTTATTGCATGACCTTCAGCAAATCTCTCAACTGCTGCTCATAACATCACCTCTAAAATGAGAGCAGTGACCTCACTTAACCTCTCTCCCCCAAAACAGACCGTGAAGATGAGCGATGCTTGCTTTGGCTTCCTAGCTGTTAGAAGTCAAATGTGTGGGAATTTCTGGCCTGGGATCATACAGTACCTTTCAATAAGGCAGGATGTTGCCTCATGGCTGATGGAAGAGGAGTAGGTTTGCCAGGCTCCATTTGGTAGTTCTCGCACTTGTACTGTAAAGTATCGTATTGGTGAAGATCCATCACTTCCAGGGATCCACTTCAACAACAGACTTCGTGATGACACGTTGCTCTGGGGGGTTGTCACCTGCCTGGGAGGTGCTGGTCGATCTGCAATTAAAGCATAAATTGGGTTAGCTTTGAGAGGAAATTCAAGCTAACATAAAACATGAAAGCCTGATCAGATTTTCAGAGGGGTAATGCCACAGGAGACAGGATTTTTGGATTTGCCCCAGAAATTATACAAACCATCCCATTCCTTAATCTACTGCAAAGAAGAGCAGTTAAACTGGTTCTTATCTCCCTGTATAAAATGCAACCACTGAATATATCCCTTCCTAGCAAAAGGCCTCAACAGGTCTTAGTGTGGCAAGATTGTTAGAACCAGCAGGCAAGCAAATGAAGGAAATATTTGATGAAACTCAGATATGCTTCCAGCTGCAATTGCTCTTTTGACAGAATTTGCCTGTAAACTAGTTCATTTTTTAACCTGTGCTTGCTACTTGGTATCATGGGACTATGTTCTCTCCCTGCCATGTGGCATTCTCTTCCACCAGCTGCTACCACAAAGAAGAAAGGGTCAGCTGGAACAGGCTGTTGTGCAGCAGAGTCCAAGTGTGCAACTTAGAGCCAATACTGAACTCCTGCACCCCCTCTTTCTAGCAAGGAACTGGAAACAATCAGCAGCTCCTGCTGCTTCCAAACTCCAGCTTGGAGATATGGCAGAGCTGAGGCTCCAGTACCTGCTGCAATTCACTTCCAGACCTCCCCAATTCTTCCCTTCATACCCACTAACCTTGAAGCTGCAAAGTCAAACCAGCCAGTGGCAATGCTGAGAGAAATCTCTCCAGAGTAATTAGCCGTACACCTTTCAGATGAGGCAGGGAATGGTAATGCAGGTGTAAGCATGCCAGTCCCCAACTATTTCAATATAGATCTCCTTTCCCGTCACTGTGCCTCTGCACTCCATCGATTTCAATAGAGAAACTCTATAGAGTGAGGAATAATTGTTTAATTGTTTATCATGAAGATTATCGATTCTGATTAAAATGTGTGGCATGTAATAAAGCAGAAATTGATTGGAGACACCGCAGTGACTTGCTTTTGAGAAGCAATTCAATTCAACTTTATCAGCACTTGTTTCCATAAACACACCTCTGCCTGCCTGCTTCACCACAGCTCTGTGTGGCAAGTACTTCATTTCCCTGTCACCCCCTAAAACCATTTCCTATGTGTTTTGGCATTTCTCTGCAGCATGCTCTTGCTGACATCAGTGCCCAAAGATTTGTAAGTTATTAGCTGGCGGAAGCCCTAATGCCAGCAGCTTGTGAGCTAGCGTACAATGTAAAAGGTCAATGCCTTACACTGACAGGCTGAGACAGGTATTTGGGGTTATTCTGTCACAGGAAGTGAGTGTCGTCCTGGGATTTAATGCTCTTTGCTGATAAGCTTTAATCAGCTTGCAGTTTGGGGCAGGCCAGATCTTGCAGTTCAGTCTCCCATTATTGGGACTCCTTCTGCTGTTTATGGTAGATCTTAAAATCTCCCGTATTGCAGGATATACTTCCTGACTGTTTGTACAAAAACATTAGTATAAAGAGTTTATTTATGGGAGTTTAGCCACAGGCAAATGCTAAGGTGAGCTGTTTGTGCAGGAATGTAAGATCAGGCCATATGACTCAATGGACTACTTTTAATTTCTTGCTACATTTACACCTTCTGACTCAATTCTGCCCTGATCAATGGTGTTGACTATTCTGAAAGGTATTACACCTCTATGCAGATACCAAGTACTACAAAGAATATGGCTACAGTACCAACTTGGGATCTGTAAATCACGAGTATTGTTGTAAAATGTAGATTTATCTTGGGATTCTCCAAGGAATTTAAAGGACGAGACTGACCAATTGTACTAATTGTCAAGGGATTTTTTGTGCCTGCCTACCTTAGTATCAAGGACACTAAAAGCATCTTTATTAATGAAAATTAAATACTTTTTTTCTCTAGAATATTTATTGTCACGTATACAAGTTTCAGGTTTGTTTTTTTTTTACATACTTTTTAGCAGAATAGCTGCATGTGATAAATTTCTTTACCATTTCCTCATATCAATCTTGCCGATGGGAGACTACACATTTTTTCTCTCTACGCTTTACACATGGGATCGTTGCAGCTAACTCTCAATGGCTTGGGACTTGGTTCCATAGCATGCATAGAGATGTAGCATAGCTATCCATCAAAAAGAGAAAAGGTTCATTTTATACTATGACTTGCCTATTCAAGATAACCCTACAGCATTGATAGCAACGAAGGATCATTGTTCCCGCAGTGGAGCTGGGAGTTCTGCCTTGAGCTATTGTGTATCCAGCAACAGCTTGTGCATGGTCTGGGAAATCTGAGTCATTTTATTGAAAAGGAGAGTCTCTGAGCTTTAAGTATTCACCTTATTGGGCGTGTGGGATTTTTTCTGAAACTTCCACATGGTGGACTTTAAACTTCCCCTTTGACAGCAATCAGACAGGGGTGGAAGAAACCTTGAGCTGATAAATCTCTTTGATGGACAGTATCTTTAGCAGAGGCACTTTAAGTTTCCTAATACAGCTCTAGAGGTTCCTTCTCTAAGGACTGCACTATTATGCACTGGAAAGACTGTACATGACATGTTACAGGAAAATAATAAGGAAGACATTGTGGGCAAATAGCATGGGAAATCCTTACTAAATTATTTGTAAGGTGTAGAAAGGAGTTACAACAAGAGATTACAACAATATAGTAGGTCTATTTTAACAACTAAACGTAAATATAATTGGCTGTGTTATAGTGCAGGACTTGGGTAAGAGCCAAGCCCAGACACACATGCACATGCAAAAGGGCTAACAATTCTTGACAGATATCTATGGAGGTCTGCTCTGGTTACCTGCTGAAGTGTTCTCTCTGAACTGTTATTTTGATAAATCACAGGAGTTGCATGGTTCTAATTTTTGAGGGAAAAGTTTGTTTAAAGATCAGTGTCCAGACAGCACGGGTGATTGGTGCAGCACATGGCCCAAAATTCAATGACGCACAAGAGAGTGATGCTGTTAAAGTTACCCTGACTAGTTGTGACTTTGCGAGCTCAAGAGACCAGATACATGCTTTGCAGTGAGTTATGGCATATAGTACAAGACCAGAGGAAAACCCATACACTCCTGTTCTCTACCAAAATATTCTCTATTAGCTTGAAATGAAAAACAATAATAATCTCCATGCACAAGTAGAAAACATTTTTTTTCTCTGTCAGCTCTAGAATTCTATTATAAAACTGCAGAACTGAGCAGTTGCTTGAGCCAAAGCATTAGAAGCAAGCAATGATGCAGAGCAGATTCTAATACCTTATATTTTTTTCACATTTTGATATGTTTGGTATCTAAGCGTCTGGTTTCATTTATACGCATGTAACTCCTGCTTTCTTCAAGTAGGTTCCCGGCAGAACAGAGTTTGATTGGCAATTCAAAATGAGAATAATCATTTTATGGTTAATGCAAGAAGCAGAAAAATTCTGGGCAATCCAGATGCTAACACTTTGCTCAAATGTGTGGCAGTGAAAAGCCAGAGTAATTACTAACACATTAGGTCAGGACTGAAGTACAATGGAGGAGCTGTGAAGAAATCCTGCAACATCACCGCCTCTCATTTTGTGTTCCCTAATCAATATAATTCATCTATCACTTACTTTCTTAGGATTGCAATCTTTCTAGAAAACAAGTGAGCTGAAAAAAAAAAGAAATCTGACTGCAGAAGGAGGCTGCATATGGCCAATATAGCAGCTGATGGAAAAATCAATCTCCAACAGCCCATCAGGTTAGAAGAGCTGTGTCTCATACAAGTCTGTCTTGCTCACCACGTCCCTCAAATCATGATGTTGCTATGGTTTGGGGCAGGTTTATGGGGTGAGAAGGAGGAGGTGTACAAGCTGTAGCCTGTTATTAAAATTCCCCTAAGTGTAGCACAAGCTCCAAGGCATGCCACAGAAAATACCTCTAATTGTGGCTGCAAGCATTACCTCTTTTTTCTGTCGTGATCACTGTGGCTTCCAGAGGCTCCCCCCAGCCCTGCCTGGTCTTGGCAGACGTCCGAAAGATGTATGCTGACTCAGGCATGAGATCTGTAGCAGTAAACTGTCTGACTGTTGAGCCAACCTCCACCGTGGTGAACTTGTTAGGGCTGCTGCTAGCCAGACGGTAGGCAATCTGATACCCTGAAATCACAGCAGCGACAAGAGAAAAGGTTAGGATTTTTTTTTTCTAGCAGGGACAAAAGAGCACCGGAACTATTAGTTTATCATGATTACTTGTTTATCTGAAGTCAAAGCAAAGCACTTCCTTTAGTATTAGAAAACTCTGCTATATGACAGCCCTCCCCTAGTCAAGCCCTGTGCGTTATGAGGGAAATCACACATGTTGGCACAGGGTCTACTGAATATCATCTGCCATGAAACCGATTTCACTTTCCATCCTTCATACCAACAAGACTCAAAACGAGTTTAATCTTTCCTGAGCATGCTGGTATCTTTTTGGAAAGGCAAAGGAAAAAACAGTGTGCCTGTAATCAACATCACCTGGCTGAGTCAGTTTAAGACAACACTCACTGTTTCAGCTTTCCACTCAAGTAGACATGAACACACACACACACATATGCATCTGTATGCTCACACACTCACATGCTGCTGTCCTCTCACAGTTTCAACATTGGCTTAAACTAAAAGTTCTTCAGCTGCAGAGCAGCTGGATTACCCACACTGTGCAGCCTTCACACCGCTCAAGTAAAAGCTTGCTTCTGCTTTCTGCACTTACCTTTTTCTCAACTCTCCTGAGTGCAGCAAGTACCAGAAATCTTAATAAAAGCATTCTCCTTCTGTCATTCAACAGTGCTGCCCTGTGCACAGTCCAAGGAAGAAGCCTGCAAGCTGTGTGGTCCTGCTTCAACTATGTAGCACTTAATAATCAATTTTGTTGATGCCTGTAAGTGATAACCCCCCAATCCAACCTGCCTGACAATTAGAGTTCACAGTTTAGCCTGTATTACTAATGATCCAACTGTGCAAAGGAGGGCTTCCAGAGTTCTCACGCACCACTAGCAACAACTGTCCCCCAATGAGGGTCTGCCAAATGTTCAAATCCAGTCTGTAAACTCAGCAATTGAATCAGGCTCTTACTTCTGGAGCTCGACGGTAACTTTCAGTCCAGATGCTGACTTCCAAAATCAATTAATACTAGAACTGGTGTGGGGCTTTATTGCCCAAGCTGAATACAGTTGTATGATTAAATGCTTCATGGAGTTACACAGGGCAGAGGGCAGCCAACAAATTCAAATCAAACCAACTGAAAACAAAACAATCATGACATGATTCTGCCAACCCTCTGCTGCTCATCTTCTGAATGACAAAGGGGCCTGCAACATCTGAGACCATCTCTTTCTCTCGGAATTAATATCCCAGCTAGAATTTGAATTCCCACCATATTTTGGCTGTAACAAGAACAAGGGGAGCCAAACCTGGAGTGCTTCATTCTTGAAGGTCAGTGCATGAAAACTGAGGTTTTCCTCTAACCTGTGGCTATTATACAAAATCAATGACATTTATTTCCCACTGTGAATATGCAACAATTGCCACATGCCCACTCACAGAAAAGGCACAGAGTTCTTGCACTCTCTTGAAAAAACGCCATACTTGTGTGTGGTTCATGCTGTCATAAACAGTGGAATTTAATTGGGATACAGATGGCTTTAATTTTGGTGTTCTGATTCTCACAGCGCTAATGAAAATGCACCAGCGTTTCCCTGTTCTTTTTTCTTTGGCAGCTGCTAGGGGATGTGGGGCAACAGCCATAGCTGCCTCACATGGAACAAATTTGATTGCACCAACACCTCGAAGAGTGACTTGGCTTCTCCAAGCACCTGTGGCCTCAGCCCAAGTTCCTGCAGTCTGTGGTTACGAACAGGGCTGGGTACAGAGCTGATTCACTGCAGTGCCTTAAATGTGCTCCAGGCATCCATGTTTGAAAACGGGCATCAGCAGCAAAAGGCTCCCAGCACCCAAGCAAGCTCACCACGTGCTGCCTGGGGCTGTTGGTGTGTTGGGCATGCTCCTACAGCAACATTTTCGTAGCTGAGTGGATAGCATCAGACTACTAGATAAAAAGTGGCCTGATTTTTCAGAGCTCCTGAGCATGCTTAGATTTCAGCAAAGTCTTAAGGCCTTACACTTTGAACATTTCATTTTTCTACCTGCAAACCACCTCCTTTTATCCACAGCATCAGCTCTCCCATTACTAGTCCAATATATTTCACCGAAGTATTTCTGTATCTTTAGTAGGATAGCATTTTGATCTTTTTTTGAAGTCTGCAAAAAGACAGCTAGCAATGGGGAGAAGGGATGGGTACACTATGATCTTTTTTTTTTTTTTGTTTTTTTGTTTATACAGATGTGAAGAACGTAGGAGTGAAAACTCTAGTGCAGGATCCCAATAAGGGGGAAAAAACAGTCAAAGAAAAGCACTGGGGAAATTTCTACAGCAGCAGGAAAGATGAAGGAAGAAGCAACTAAGATGGTTAAAGAAGTTTGATAAAGGGACATAAGACATAAAGAATAAGACCTAGAGGGAAACAGAGAATATTAAAAGAATAGAAAAGTTGATTTATCTAGTTATTAAAAGATAAGTATGATATCTGGGACACATCCTTGTCGAGCAATTTCCTCTCTGTTCTAAACCTTTGTAAAATATAAAGTGTAGTTAAAATGTAAGAAGGGAATAGAAAGATAACTATTTACTGCTAAATGGTGGTACTCATGCTGGAAAGCCAATTACAAACATGCTCAGATTAGACAAAGGAACACATATATATCTAGGCCATTATAATAACTTACACAAGAGTAGTTCCTTGGCTAGTGTAAAAACTAATTTAGCCATGAGAAAGAAGATATCACTTGTCATTGCCTGTCCGTCTGACAGGCTCCGCAAACTCCCTTGCAATGCATCCCTGTGAAAAACAGTATAAACTCTCACTGTCCTCTCCTACATCTGCCGTTTTGGCTGACAGTCTGGGTAAATATCTATTTTCTTGGATTTCTCATATGGAGTTTACACAATCAGAGCCATCACCTTTACAGATTTCCTCAGAAACTCAACATCTCCCTTGGTCTGATTGAAAGGTACATATCCAGCCTCTGCACTCGAATTCAGCTCGCTCTTATTGTTACTTACAACCCAACTGAGAGATATCCAGCATTTAATGTTGATCCCCCTACACCACCTTCTCCTATCAGACAATTTGGGACAGCCAGGACATACATTGGCATAAAAAGCATCGTCTTTCTTTTTTTTTTTTCCTGAGTGACATAGAAGACGCATTATTTAAATCGCAGCTTGGATAATAATTAGGGCTAACACAAGATCAAAAAGATAAAATTATTAAGTTGATGAATTTCAGCAACAAGGGATGGGAGAAGACAGGAAATGTTAAGTGAAATCAGACGAGGCAAATCAATAGAGGTAAATGGAAAGTGTTCAAAGAGAAATTAATGTATGCTTGAGGGCTATAAGAGGCAATAACCGCAATTGCTGCAGTGGAGGAATAAGGAAGCTTCCTTCCCTTAACAGATTACAACAATAGGATGTGGCATGTATTTTAGATTAAAAAAAAAAAATCAAAGGCTATGAATGAAAGTAAAACCTTTAAAAGGTGAACAAACTTTTTTGAGAAAGGAATATCTCACAGAATATGAAGTATCTGGATGGTCAATTAGAACTACTGTCTTAATTTTTCTTTCGTCCCCTCCCATATAGCATCAGATCCCAAATCTGCTACTGGGAGTTTGGTGCTTCATCAGAGCAAAACAACATTAAAAAAGCCCTGAAATATGAACTCTTCGGAAGTTTATTTATTCATTGAAATCAAGCTTTTTTTTTGCATTAGCATTTTTGAAGTATTTTTCACACAACTGCGAACAGTTTCATGAGCTATGCTTTCTGAACTCAATAAATGGCAACAGTCTGAACTGCCTGTTAAATGTTAGGTCATTGTAACACAACCAGTGGATTCCCCAAAGCAAACAGGCAGGAAGATGACAACATACCATGAATATAAAAATGCTCTCAAGCTCATCACCATACAAAGCCCTTCAGAACTGACAGCACCCGTTCATGCAGGCCATGGTGCAGGAGAGATACAAACGCTTATTAATTTGTCAGAGAACTTAGGGAAAGCCAAATGATAGCGGGAGGTTATGGTCTGCCTCATGGAGCAGCAATCCAGTTTGTTGATTTTACTGCTTATCTGTTTAAGGGCCAGCGGGTGTGCAAATGCAGTCTAGAATCAAAATATGAATTTGCAAACATGGATTACATCCAATTTTGGTTCTAATTCTCAGCGGAGTTCTTACACTCGTTTGCAATAAGCTTCAGGTAAACGCTAGATACAAGGATGCCATGAGGAATACTAACCAGGGCCAGGGAGGATGTGGGCTGAGCTCTCATTTTGAGGGGAAGCTCGCAGCTAGAAGTGCCCATGTGCACATTAATGCATCATTTTTCTCTAATAGTATTTGACAGAACTATGTTGGGTGCTAGCTGAACTGAGTGCAGAAAGGAAGCCAGACTGAAGCCTCAGATGGTTAGCGTAACATTCCCAAAAGGAGAAATGGAAACAGCTAGCAGTCTTCTAGAGTAAAATATTTAAACAAACAAACAAGTGGTTTTCCCTCTTGGTGCCTGCCAGTATTTCATCTTGCTAATCTCTCTCTGAAATGCTAGAACATGTTTTGATATAGATTACAAAAATGTTAGCTGCAAAGGTTCTTGTATACTCAGAGGACAAAGCTAGCAGAGCAGGAACATTAGTTCAAAGGCTCTGAATATAAGTTGCTCTTGCAAACAAGTATTTTTCCTTTCCAACCCCACTAGTGAATAGAAGGGCATCGTGCGAAATTATGTTAACTTGTTTTTTCCAACAACTCCAATGCACTTGACCGGGGTGAGGTGGTGGTGGTGGGAGTTGGGGAGTTACAATGCTGTTTTAAAAGTTCATCGCACTAATGAGATTTGAAAGGTGTGTAGGAAAAAAACCCACCCAAATTTGTAACCTTTACTTCAGATGCTTCACATTGTTTTTTTAATCTATTTTTGAAGCACACCTCACTTCTTAGGAAAGATCAAAGCATCCAGCATGAGTAATTTTGACTTTTTCTCTATGACACTGGCAGCTAACTACTTCCTTCATGAACCTTAATATTTCTACTATTAAAAAAAATAAAAGAGTGAGAACTGTTGAACAAAGACAATGTGCTTCAAAGAGGTAGACTTGGGGAAGTGGCAGGTAATGTCTCCCTGGGAAGGAATTCTAAGGGAAAAAGGAATTCAGGTTAGCTCACAGTTTTAAAACAGACAAAAAAAAAAAAAAGTACAACTCTCCCAATGCAGACAAAAGATGTTAAGAAGCCAACATGTTTGCATTCAGAGCTCACTAATGACCTGAAAATCAAAACTGAATTGGACAAAAAGTTGAAACAGGACACATGTCTAAGGGAGTGTATAAATAGACAGTACAAGCATGTAGGGACAAAATCAGAATGGCTGAAGTGCAAACGGATTTATAACCTAAAGGGCATCTGTCATGGTTTAGCAAGGAGTTGCTTTTGCTTAGTAACAGGGGGAGCGGGTTGCAGTGAAGACCGGGTAAAAGTTTTTTAGACTCTCCCCTGACTCCTGGGTTCAGACCCACCCCCGGCCTGGCTGGGCCAATCTGGCGCCTCTGCGATCAGTATTTAGGGACGGGAATTTGAGGTGCGAGGCAGGAGGTGTAAGAGTGGTACAGGATGGAGGCGACCATGCGGACCCCACAGTCGGAGAAGGAGGAAGGATGGAGCATCAGACCAGAGACCCCTCTGCAAGCCGTGGTGAGAGTGCAGCCGGTACCCCTGCAACCTATGGATCAGCAGCAGCAACTTCATGTGAGTGTGCCCGGACGGGCCAGAGACTGTGTGGGGGAGGCGGTCATGGCACAGGACATGCTGGAGAGCCTGTGCACCGCAGAGCAGCCCCACACGAGAGGCAGAGAGGAGCAGCAACTTTTGGGACAAATGAGCATCGGTACAGCCCGTGCAGGGCTTTGGGACAAATGTGCGTCGGTGCAGCCCGTGCAGGGCTGCCATGTGTGTGTGGTACCTCACGGACTTGCAAGGAGGACTGGTGCGGAACCCACTTGCCCTGAGGTGAGACAAACGGCAGAAGCCACCAGGAACGGACTGACTGAAACCCCCACTCCCTGCCCCCCTGGGCCGTTCAGGGGGGACGGAGGTATAAAACACCGGGATCAGGGCTCTGAGCCCGGGAAGAGGAGAGGGGTGGGGAGCAGGTGGTCTTAAAGGGCTGGTCGGACTCTTCATCTCTGTACCATTCTGTGTTGTTTTGTTTTGGTTCTGGTTTTTGGGGTTTTGTGTTTTAGTTGGTATTAAATTGTTTTCTGGTTTTTCTTCCCCAAGCTGAGTAGCCTGGTCTGTTTTGTCCTGCACCTTAAGCGGCAATTAAGCCCTCCCTGCCATTTAGCAATCCTTAAGTCTTCGGTACTTGAGGCTAATCGTGGTCTTTTGTTCCCTGATGGGCCTAAACCACGACAGCATCAAAAGCAATAAGAAAGATTTTATAAATAAGTTAGAAATCTGAGATACAGAAGGAGGACAGATCAACTCATGGGAAGAAAAGATGAGCACAAGACAGGTGAAATAGAAAAGAATGCAAGGCTGATACCTCTATTGCTTCATTTTCACACACAAAACAAAGTTGGTACTGACTAGATACTTAACATAAATTAAAACTGACAACAATATAAGTAGGGATGCAGGCTCAAATAGAGAACAGGTTAATGACTATTTAGTTAAGCTAGAAGTAATCAAGTCAGAAAGGCCTGATGAAATGTGCCCTGCAGTGCTTATATAACTAGCTGGGGCCATCTCTAAATAATTAGTGATTATCTTCAAGAATTTGTGGACGACAGGTGACATCCCAGAATATTACTGAAGGGCAATCAGAGTACCCTATCTTTTAAAATGGGGAAAGATCAACCAGAGGAATTATGAACAAATCAAAAGACAGTTTGAAAAACTGTAGAAAAAAATGCAAGTCAACAGATGTGCATCCATGAGAATAATATAGTGCCAAGGAACGGTCCATACATATTTGTCTGGAGCAAACAATAAACATCAAATAATCTGTTTTCCATTTTGACAACATAATTGGCCAAGTGGGAAGAGTAGATATAATCCACATTGACTTTAAGTAAGGCTTAAATATGGTTGCACACAGATCCACCAAAAGTAAATAAGGGATACAGAACAAAACCCCCAAACTACACATTTTAACTTCAACACATTAATAAAAGTAAGTAAAAATGTTGATAGTGAGATGACCTATTAAGTAACCACTCATGAAGGCTCATGAATATGTCTGGTTCTGTTCAATATTTTCATTAATGACCTGGCTGATGGAATTACCAGCCTACTTGCAAACTCCAAAAATGAAACCCGATTTTGAGTGGCTGTGCACACTTTAAAGGACAAAAGCGTCATTTGAAGTAATCTTGATAATCAGGAGAGGTGGTCTGGAAACAGTAAGATGAAATTCAATAAAGGCACCTGCAAATTATCATACTTAAATAAAAAGCTTAATATTCATATAAAAGAGGGATTGCTTGACCTGAAGTGTACTGCAGAAAAAGGATAGGAATTAATAGTGGGTCATCAACCTAATTAGTTACACTATCAGTGCCGTAGAAAAGTCAGGATAGTATCAAGTATTCTGGGGTGTCTTACTGGGAATGGACTGAGCAAGACACTAGAAACAACAATCTCCATGCTGAGCATGTCAAGCATTCTTTAAGGGAGAACCTTCCTCTTTCCTTCCAATCTGGCATTTTTATGATTTTATCATCAGTGCAGTGGCAACGAGTAAGATCCAACTGAGAATGGAATGCATTGCACAAAGCACTCTGCAAAGGTGAAATAAAAGTGTTCCCACTCCAGCGAGCTTGCAGCTTCAGCAAATAAGGCTGACAAAGTTCAGCAATGTGAGACATTGGAACACAGTCGGGAGAGCAAAATCTCTTTTATACTTTCTCATCTTTTCTAGGAAATTATTTTTTTCTCTTTAACCACATCCTGTGATTCAAATCCCAGGCTCTACTGAGAGCAGGTTCTAGGACACACAGTTCTTTAAAAAAAGCAACAAATCAAACCCACAAGACAACCTGGAAGCCAAGCTTCCTTGAGCTGCAGAGAAACCCTGCATGGATCTGTCTCTGACAGCTAAATGCTGCCAAGCTTCATGCAGACTCTTTCTCGTGCTTGGAAAACCCTTGCAGTGCCTGTCTTTGGATCCCATTTGATGATTTCCCTTCACCTGCAGGTGTCAGGATGACTTTGGCAAACTACAAACCCAAGCAAACACTTTGAGTTCTTGGCTCGAGTTTTAAATGCAACACCAGTCCTTTATTTAATGGGATGCCACCAATCCAGCAGCCTTTGAAATAAGCACCTTCTAACTAATAATGAGGCTTTAGGAAATATTGCTAGAAGACTACATATAAGCCTGAATGATGGCAATGAAATTAAAAGCAGCAAGACCTGTTGGATTGAGAACTGAACAAAACCCAAAAGCTTTCACTTCTATTTTCAGAATTGAGAGAGAAATATTTACTCATGAGCTAGAACTACTGTAAAATGTGTCTAAGATCAGGAGAGAACATAAAGTTTCCAGAGAGCTACTAACTACTTCAATTTTAGAGGAAAGAATTCTTACACTGTAAAAGTCTTCATGTAGGTACGAGTAGCAGCTGGCTTACGTGTTGTGAAGGTAATCCAGGAGTTATGAGACTAGGAAGATAAGGTTTTTCATGAATTTCTGTTGTGCCTTACTATCTCTATTTCCCTTGATGAAAGGCCAAATATGAGTCAACTTCTTGTGACCTCTCAGACAGTATTATCCAAAGGAAGCAATAAAATGGAATCACACATGATATTGAAACACTAGGCATGCTGACAAAGGCAAGTGGGGAGAAGGAGGGGAAAATCCAGCCATCCCGTGCTGCAGATTTACAGGCAGTTTGCCCAATAACCATCGAAACAGGTTATAAACCCAGATGAAGGTGGGAAAAGAAACAACAATTCAAACACAATGGCATGAATGACATGTAATTCCAGCTCAAGAAAACACACAGCTCAAGAAACCATGGAGCTGGGCACACTTTTCCTCCTCACCACAGGGTACAGTGTCTCTCAGCTGACACTGACATATTTTCTTTTCTTTAGACACAGATTTGCTTATGTGTGCTTCATAGTCTGATGGGCAAGGGGAAGGAAAATCCAATAGACAGAGCTCACTCTAGTCTCCATCTCCCTTCTCCCAGACTGGTTTTGCTGCTCCCTCTTACCCAGAATAATTCCATTGGGCTCCTCTGGTGGCTGCCAAACAATCCGTACAGATGTCAGCCTCACCTCGGGAAACACCAGTCTCACAGGTGGCCCAGGAGCTAGAAAGAAAAACAGAGATCATGCCAGCAAGCATTTCATGTCAGAGGAATTACAAGTTTTCTGTTCACCTTGCACAGAACACAGCTCAAGCTGTATCTCACCAAGAGTAAGCAAATAATATATAAAATATACATTTATTCTAAGGAATCTTGTCCATGGCCCAGTGTCTTCAGCACCTATAGACATCAAACATGACACAAAGCAATACACCTGTGAATTGCATTTAGCAGGATGCTCTGACAAAGGAGCTCTGACCTCTGTGAGAGTCATCTCCCAGCAGCACAGCCCCTGCAAGTTGATTACATCATCACGGGGTAGCTGATTACACACTGCAAAGCAAGGCACTGGGCTGCATTTACAGAGTGTTATCTGTCAGATTAATCCACTTCATACCTGTTGGAATTGAATAATATTGCCTCTTTGTGTCATCAGCAACAGCTTTGAACTGCTTTCTGATATTACATGTGCATTTTAAACACTTAGGCCTGAGCAGGAGAACCTGAGGCAGGTGGAATGCACATTAATAGGGATGGCTGGTAACTGCACTGACCATCCCAATTTCACAAGGTGAGGAGATGCTAATTCATACATTACCATCCACAAAATTTCCCCTTCAGCACAAATTCCACTTGCATTACCCCTGATGATACGTTTAATTAAGTTGAGCCCAGAGGAGAGGCAACATATTTATGTCAGGAGTATGGAGATGGAAGAACAATTTGTATCATTTGCCAATACACACTTAAGGAGAGAACTGCTATAATGGGGTTATCTAAAACAAACAGTTTTAAATATTTCTCATTATAGTCCGATATGTACATTTCAGTGAGTGTTGTTTCTGTCCCTGAAGAGTTCTACTAACAGTAATTTCATTTTGTTTCCTTTCAACCAAAAACAAAGTATTCACACAGGCCATATGCTGAGACAATGGCTAAAAAAAAAAACTGTCAGGGAGCTGCTGCTGTCCCTGTTCCCATCCCCGTTCCTGTTGTTGCATGCTTTCACTCCTTCCCTGCACTCCACAGAAAATATCTTGTTAAGCCAGAAACATGAATGTTTTCAACCCAACTAAATTACCTTAATGAAGTTGCTTGGAGAAACCAATGTTTATTTCATTACTGTTGTGAAAATGTTTTGATGACAAGAGAAAGATTTCTTCCCCTCCCCTCTTTATTGGGAGCAATAAAGAAAAGCCTCCCATACTGATATTAGCCCTTTAACACTGAAAAGGCAATGAAACTAAAAGTAAATTTAGCATCTGCAAAGCCAAATATATGATAAGAGTTGAACTAAATGTCTGTAAAACTCCTTGGTGAGGATGCTCCCACCAGACTGATGTACTCAGACAGCAGTGGTACAAGGGGCTCACTTAGGTCCCCTCAACACATCAGACTGCCCTCAGGAGTCCCAGAGCTCCTGGGAAGCACTGGAGGTAGTTGCAAATGGAAGCTCGTAGGATCATCTCCCAAGGTCAATGCCTTCTTCTTTTCAGAAAAAAGAAAAAAAAAGGAAAAAAGAAGAGATTGGATTACTGAAGTTGCAAATTCCATATCTCTCCTTCAGTCCAGTCAGGCCCAGAGTTATTTATTGCTTTCAATTGCAGCAGTCAATTTTTAAATTTTTGTTTTAAGAGCATGATTGAACTTCAATAGGAATTTATAATTGGGCTCTAAAAATTGTCTTCGACAGAAATTGTCTGCACTGAGCTTCCAAGTACAATTTTAGCAGATTTTTTTTCCTCTTCATCAGCTGCAGGGAAAGAGGAACTGAGGGACTCTGGTTTTCTGTGGTTTTGCCAAATTCTCAGCCCATGACCAATGGAATAGTGCTGAGTTACACTGGGTAGGGACAAAGTCCTTTAGGTTCAAAGTTGAGAAAACAGAGGTTTTTTAAGTTCAAATAGTTTTAGTTTGGGCTGTCATCTACACTTGCACCACTAAAAGCAACCAGTGTTACAAGCTTATATCAAATAAGGTAGTTATTTTGGTACAATTTAAACTTACCATCATCCTTGGTTCTTTCTATAACTGCAGGAGAGCTGGGGACTCCATCTCCGATCCGAGTGAATGCCAACACCTGGATCTCATAGAGCACATATTTCCGCAAGCCAGACAGCAGGAAAGACTGTGTGTGGTTACCTCTCACTATTTGGCTCTTTGGTTCAGAGTCTAAATCTTTTGCTTTGAAAAGTATCTGCAGAATAAATGTATACAAAAAAACAGAATGAAGGAGATTGTTAAGTGAAAACTGAGAAGAGGAGCACACATTTTAGACTCCTCCTTTTCCCCAAATATAAAATTTGATTATATTAACCAGCCATCTCTTTCAAAACCAGTGCACTTCCTGTATCTTCTCCAACAGACTTATGAATAATATAAACATCCAGCAGGTGAATAATAAATAACAAACGCAGAAACACATCCAAGGTAATGCATTAAAAATTAAATAAGCATCAAAGTACCATGGCATACCTTGTAGCCCAGGATGAGACCATTCTGCTCAGACTCAGGGACTGCGGTCCATGTCAGAAGAATCTGAGTTGAACTCACAGCTTCAGCAGAGACATTCTCAGGAGGAGCAGAGGGAACTGGAATCACACAGCATTACCAAAAAGCAGACTTAGGTAAAGACATACCAGATCATTTGGCTTCATCTCTCTATCTACTTGAGATTGTTCTAGAATACCATAGAACAGGATTCAAATCCCAAAGGATCTGAACAGATTCTAGATCATCTCTTTTGTACTCATTCAACACCTTATTTATATTTCATCCTGCTTCACAATTTCTTGCCTGTTCATCTCAGAAATCATAATGTTTGTAAAGAGCTTAACATTTAATACTACTCAGTGTCTACAGGTAGAGAGTAAATATAGACAGATATGATTACATTTCAAATTCTACATATATGCAGTTATTAGAATACAGTTTAGAATTGCTCAACTACTACAGAAGTCTGCCTCCTAGTATTTCTTTCACAGACATTTTATTTTCCTGTGTCAAAAGCTAGAGATCTTTATGAATGGGAGTTTATCTTACAGTGTGATCTGTTCTAACAAGAAGTTTTACGCCACCCTAGCTTCCTATATTATCTGAAAGGAAATTATGGCATCTTGTCTGGAGTTAGCAGTAATTTCAACCACTGGATTGCACTTCCAGTTCAGTAAGAAGTTCTTTAACCTCTAAGCCTTTTGATTATATGATAGTGCTCAGCATTTGCAATACATCAATTACAGCCGGATACATTAATGCAAGGTGTATTTTCAGGGTTGGATATGGTGTAAATGAAAGATATGCCTATTTCATTTATGTTGCAAAATTGGCTCTTATGAAACTAGAAGCATCATTAGAACTGATGGTACAGGAACACTGTAATTTTCTCTGACTCAAGAGAAGAGCAAACTTGCATTTTCTCTTGCCATTAAAACTCTAACCATCACACAACTGCAAGGTTTTGTAGGCAAGCTTAACAGCATGCCATGTTATGCAAGCAAAATTTGAGGCTATTTTTAAGAGTTCGCGTTTTATGCTGCCTTTTTGCATTTTTTTTTTCCTGTGGCATTTCCAACACCTGAAGGGTACAGTCTTTTCTAAAGCATGATACACCTGTCAGACCTCAAGAGACCATTTCACCAAGTCATGTTACACAAGCACTTATGGGCAGTAAGGCTTGATTAGGTCCTGAATATATCACAAAAAGAAGCACAAATCTCTGCCAAAGGTAATGCTTTCCTGGCTGTCCAAATGAAAAAACTGATCTGCTGTTTTGAAGGCGAACTCCCGAAGCTCCTAGCAACACGAGTGAGATAATGAGAGTGTGACACCAGAATTAATATAAATTGGAAAAAAAAAAGCACCGCCCCAAACCCTTGTGCACTCAAGGTTAACCACAGAGAGAGTCATTTCTGAAACAATTTCCCTGTTACCAATTATTTGGGACATGAGAGAGTACCATCTCACAACACTGCAGCAGACTAAAATTCAATATTTTTTCTCCTCCAACACTGAAGTGCCTATTTTTTTTAAAGAAAAAAAAAAATCTTCTCCTAGATTTATCCCCCACAAGGATATAATTACGTTAAAGGAAAATAGATTGCCAGGAGCCATGAATGTCTTTGGATGGCTGCCATAACTACATAATCTGTAGATCTTCACAATGAGCTACTCCCACATGAATCACTTCTGGAGAGAGAAAGGGTGGAGGTGGGTCACAGGAAACCAGGACACGTAGAGGAAAGAAGCCCTTTCCAACCGAATTTATTTTTATTTTATCTGGTTTGATGCCTTTCAAGAGAGAAAAAGTCTTTTAATTTTACAAATATTTATTTTTTCTTTGATCAGCAGCTACGAGATTTCCTGAATTCACAGAAGTCAGAGGCTGTGCCCAGGCTGGCCCTGTATGCGTGTGTGCTTTCAGGTGTGTGCACGATCACACTACTGGCAGTGGGACTTGAAAGCTAACAAAGGAGAGAATGGTCTACCTGAAGATTTATTAGCCCAGACTCCTCTTAATTCCCAGTGACAGCCAGAGCAGCTAAATGTCACCTCTCAACAGAAAGGAATCTAAGTCCAACACCTAAATGGCAAAAATACTTGTGTTCATTGAATGTGCTTTAATTCTTCAGTTCTTATATTAGCGTTGAGAGTTTTATTCTAATATAGATGTATGAATTCAGGACCTGCAAGTGACATTATGGATCTTACTGTTGCCAGTGCTTTTATCAACTAAGAGACTTTGATCGACCCTTTAAGAATGAATTGAAATGTAACCTTCATTTCTTTGACCCATCTCCTCTCACAGGATATGGCGATTCAAAGAAATGATAGTTTGCTAAGACTAATTAGTGGCTTGAGTGAGGCATACAGATTCCCTTTTCCTCTGCAAGCTCCCTTCTCTAATGCTGGTTTCCTTAACTGTTGCAGTAAAGACTTTGTTATAAGCTCCAAAGCCGAGTTCTCATTAGTAACCTGCAAGAACGGTACAGAAGCCAAGCAACAGTGTCCAAAAAAATCTCAGAGCTTTAATGAAATGAACTGGAAATACTGAAACTAAATGATGAGCTAATCCAGCAAACTGCCAGCTGCACGATGGACTTCAGAAGAGCAAATATAGGAAATTATAGTGTTACTGGCAGTGTGCTCTGGAACTTCAATAAGAACTCAACTTTTTAAGGTTATCCATGTTGGCATCTAAGATCTGCATCTTCTTTCTACATCTGACATGGCCATATTTGATATACAGCAAGCTATGCTGTTTGATGTCTCTAACTGGGCCAAAAGCAGTTTTAATAAGCTAGCCTGTGCTCTGGCTTTCTAAGAAAGCTAGATAGAGGGATGCAGTGGTTGTCTCCACTTTTGCAGGTCATTTTAGCTCAACATCCATCACTGTTTTCTGAAAGTAAAAAGTGGCATGTGGTACATCTGACATCAATTAAGAAGTGCAAATTTAGAGCAAGGTTCGTGGTAAAAGTAGCATAGCTGCAGTACACAACCATTTTGCCTATAAAATTAGATACCTCAGTCCAAGTTCTCAGCTTGTATAAACTGACAAATCCCCACAGTGACATTGGAGCACATTTGAATTATCAAGCGATGCTTTATCACACCACAGTTACTGCTTCATGAAGGTCAGTCTCTGAAATATCACAAGGGATTGATCCTTGCCATAAATGTGTGACCATGCTTGTATAGTAGCTGATTTTCTAAGACAAGTATATACATTCATGCAGCTGAATATTAGGAAGAATTAAGGCACTGGGTTAGGTGTATTTGAGATGAATTGTTTGAAAACAAGAGCATTTGTATCTAAAAGGAAGCAGCCCTGTCAAGGTTATTCTAATAAACAAGAGGTCTGCATTTTCTTGCTTTCTCTATATTTTATCTATCATTGTCAATTTATTGAGTAGAAACTGAGCTTGTTACTCTGCATCTATTTCACACTGCAAAATTTAGTGAGTTACTTAATTTGTAACTTTATACAAATATTTGGGAATGATACAACCTATTCTGTTAAAAAAAATCCTAATTCATCTCCCTCCATCTTCATCTGCTTGCAACCTTATCCTAGATTTTCATTTTAAGGTTTCCCAATTGTTTTTCAAGCTTGTGTTACCAAAACCTACAACATTATTTATTCTCTCATAGTTTCTTTAGTTTTCAATATGTTTTATATTCAAGAGCTTCAGAAACCAGAGAACACCTGTAATGGCATGCTCCTTTATTGTTAGCATGTGTGCTCAGCTACTAGTGCTATGATTGCACATCCTAGAATAAACAGAAATGCTCAGGTGCAGCTTTATTTTCAATAAAGATTTTGGACTCCAGTGGTTGCACTGTCATTAGATACCATGAGCTGATTTACTGCCTGGGCTCAACCTTCTTGGGCTTGTTGGAGAGCACAAAACACAGAACTGTGAGCTTTGCCAAAGAACTACCATGAGATCCTGGCCAAGGCATGTCTGGCTAGACCAACTTCCTTAAAACTCTCTATCTACAACATGGAAAAAGAAATATTTAGGACACCTGCCTTTAAAATACTTTTAAAATATAATCAATAAATGAAATTTTTTCTCTTTGTTTGGAAGAAAGGCCAAAAATGCTTTGGCCTTTCTCTCTGGTTTTAGATGTATTTTATTTGCATTTTGACCTCATCTGACTCTGTATACAGGTTAATTGCGGATACCATGAAGTTTTGTCAAGCAGCTTGTCGCTATGCCAGTGCTGCTTGTATATTCTCAATCTAAGAAGATAGTCAGAAGTCTGAGCCCTGACTTGCTTTATTCAAGATATCAGATGTTAGAATCAAAGCAAATACATGGAAAAAAACAAATGACTCCTTATGGCCTAGATCACAGCTTTGTGTTATTTTGATCTCAGTTTCTGTGCACCTCCTACAATCAGTTTCGAGTCAACTTTCTTTTAATACTGCAAGAGAAAATGCCAAATACACACCTAACCTCTGATCTTTAGATGCTGAGAAAGCACACTATAATCCTAAGGTTTTATGAAATCACTTAATCTTAGTATTTACTACATTTCAAAGAAGTGTTTGAAGAGCAGCAGAAAGGAAGAAGTGGAGAATGCAGTATCTTTTTATTATGATACAGAATACTTCAAAACTATTTTGTCTGGGTCATGCTATCTCTAAGTCCAGCACGAGCACACCTCATTTAAAATACCTCTGGCAATTGCTTTCCAATTACTGCTTCCCAAGAAACAACACTTTAATGGAGGGGGATGACTTTGTTTACCCTTCTCCTTGGCTAGTTCAAAGGATAGTTATCTGAACGAGCTGAGGTTCATACCCTGTGTGGTATGGAGTGCACAGATGTGCATATGTGTGTCTGTAAGTGTAGGGTATGCACAGGATTAAATCCCAAAGCCTTTTCTATGAAGAAAAATAAGGAAAAACAATAAGAAAAAATATCGGTATTGAACCTTGCAGAAATAGAGGTCACAAAAAGCTTTTATTATTGAACTTTTAAACTTTTGCTATTCACTTGCAATATAAATTTTAATTTATCATATGTGTGTAGGACAGGTTTGGAAATCAGATTTTTTTGGAAGTTAACAGCTAGACAGCAGGTTTAAGATCTGTTTTAACTATTGCACTAAGCTAACAATAATTTACTTTTGCTTAAGATTGAGAGTTTGCTTCTGAAATTTGAAGTCTCTCTGCTAGTATGGACAACTCATCAAGACAATATAGTGCCTGTGCTCCAGGTCTAAAAACAGGTTATGTCTATATGCAGGTTATGTTTATATAGCCTTGTACACACAATTTTAGAAGGCAGTTTTGAAAACATGTCATCAAGAGCTCAGGTAATTATTTTATTTCTATATGGGAAATCAGCTCTCTAAAATAACTTGTACTGTTATAGAAATATTTAGCGCTTGAAATTGAATTTCAGATAACTGTCACTGTGAGAAAATCTGCCTCAGCCTAGAAGTGGACAGGGAAAGGGGAAAAATGAGGGGCAAGAGAGCATAGGGGATGGGAGCAGAAGCATGGAAGACCTGCTCATTCAGAGAAGGTTGCATGCAAGCTTCTTGTTGTGTTGTACATATGGCTGCCAAATGAAGCAAGAACTGGGAGTGGTTTTTTTTGCTAAGTTTTAAGTAAATAACCTGAATGCTGACGCATGAAAGCAGAGTAGGACAAAACTAAATAACTTGATCAAATATCTGAATGTCTTTTTGCCTTCAGTGCATATAGAAATTGTTATTCTTTTTTCTTTCATTTTATATTTAATGGATCAACAAGCAAAAAACCACAACAAAGCAAAATCAAAGAAAACGGCAGCAAATGGCTAAAGTTCTTCACAGCAGACATGGTGCTTGGACTTACCAGACTCCCGTGTACGACCTCTTACTACTTCACTCCACGGTCCTGCCCCAATGGCATTGAAAGCCTGGATCTGCAGCTCATACTCTGTCCACTCCTCCAGATCTTCAATTGTGTATTCTCTTTCCAATCGATCATTAATAACCTTCGTCAGGATAGGAGACTGCATATCCACACGCCAGAACTTTATCCTGTACCCTACGGACTCTGGATTGCCGTTATACTGTGTATCGGGCAGGGGCTGACATATAACAAAGAGAAGCATGGTGTTTCTACACAGAATACATTGCCAGGGTTTTCCAAACTATATAAGCAAGGCTGTCTGAACTCATACAAGACCATAGGAAGGCAGAAAAGATCAAGAGGCTGATGTTCGGTTTTATTTATGCTTCATGATCTCTACATTTCTGTGTTGCTTGAAATTTTATTTTCTTTTTCACCTTAATTTTAAATCAAATAGATATGCTCAAAGAACTATGCCATTTTCTGTGGGTGTATCAACAGAGATAATACGAGTACAATATGTTTCAGAGCTTTGTGATTAATTATGGAAATGAATGATAAATTGCTGAAGCATGTGACAAATTCATTTATCGAACATTTTTTACTTTTTTTACTGACTCTCTGCCTACTCATTTATCAGCAGAGATTTATTCTAGTATTCTAACTCCCCAAGCAATTTCAGAGATTAAAATATGAAATAATTAGCCTACTTCATGAAGTTTAGAATTTTACCCTGTAAAGCTAAGTACATGATGCCACGGATGGCTGAGATTCAGTTCTGAATCACTGAGAAAGTTTGATACACATTAACATTTCACAGCTTAGAAGAATGGATCCCACAGGCAAGTGGGCTAGAAATGTAACTCTTATTCTGTAGGAAGGAAGGAATTCCCAGTTCCCAGGGGGACACAGGGTCACCTGCAGGTCTTGAAAAAAATTAAAGAGATTAAACTCTTTCAAATACTGATATTATTAAGCATGAAAAAGGTATATCAGGTCATTTTTAGCTGTGGTGATTGCTCCTCCTGAACTCTGCACAGTTTGACTCATGAAAAACAGGCTTCTAGGCAGCATGGCAAGGAAATACAATCTTAAAAATGTTTTAAAGTCTCTTAAAACAACCTTGAGTTAATTTTGATGGCAGTTATGTAGGTCTGGATACACTACCAAAGGTTCAACAACACGAGCATGTTACTCAAAGGGTAAAGCCATGAGTTACATGAGTCCTATCAAATGAACTTTGGCTTTTCTATGGATAGTGGGGTGATACATTCAAGTATGATATTTTGGTCTTTGAAGGTTCAAAATGAAGTGAACCATTCCACTGAGAAGCTGGGATTACTCCTTTTTAGATGAGAGAAAAATCCTCTTGTTTCTAGTCTTATTTTGAGTTCCAGCCACAATGAGTTTATGCATGGAAGAGCTAACATTTGGGCAAAATGAAACCTGTGCTTCATCAACTTCACACCACAATAACCCCAGTGGAAAATTCTGCTGAACAGGGGAGATGAAAAACCATTCTGGAGCAGGTTAATTGCCAAGTAAATCCCAATGAGGCAACTCTGCAGGTAACTGAGAGAGTCAAAGGGGCACAACAATGTCATCAATCACTGCATCTTTGCAATTAATCATTTCCTTCTATGTTTTATCACATAACTCCACACCCTTTCACATAAATCTTCCTACTGGGGTGTAATGTGTAAACTTTGATGCCTTTGTATCACAGATATTTAGTAACTGCAGGATGGTTGCCAATGGCCAGTGTGGATATTTTGTGCAAGGGAAATAACTAAGCCCTAGGAAACCACAAATTAGTTCAAGTATTATATTCCTATCCCAAATGTTGACCCAGACTATGGTACTAGAGAGTCTCAAAAGCCAAGGTTTTTACACACAGGCATATATTCCACTGATGAAGTGGCAGAAATAGTGGCAGTAGGCAATTTAAGTGATTAATAAGGCACTTAAGGTAAATCTCAGATTTCTGACTATTCTGAACAAGGAAATTTTTTTCTGTTACTCCTGATGTGGAACATAAGGATGAGGCACTCTGGAGTGCTGGCCCGAGGCCCTGGGTAAGCAGCCATATCCCACCACCCCTTCACCTCCTGCCCGGCTCACCACCCATCGCAGCCACAGGCTGGTCTCACTGGCTGTGCGCACGGTGACGCTCCCGGGGACAACGTCTGGTGGAGCCTGCAGTGTCTGGATGACCCGAGAGGGCTGGCTGAGCGGACTGGGACCCACCACGTTCACCTGCCGCATCCGGAACCTGCAGCACAGTAAAGATGCAGTGCATGCTCTAACAGCTCAGTGGAAGGTACCTCTCTTTCCAGAACAAGAAAACGATGGAAAAAAATACGAATTTGGTCTTTCTAAATGTTCCACAAAGGTTGGTGCAGGCAAGTCCCCTTTGTGTTCACTGTCAAATGCTTTATGGTAACTGCTTTCAGATCCTCTCAGGTATTGAAAAAAAAAATGAAAATGAGATTAAGCTTAGGGTCTATTAGAAACTATGGTATTTGTGTGAGAAATTTATGTTAATTATACCAAGCCTGATGAGCTTATGCTAGCAGTAAGTGATTTTCTTTTGCAATGCTTGTACAATACATTCAGAAAGGTATTAAAATATCAAACTTTAGATATTCTCATTCACTGTCAATATAAAAAATATACTAATGATAACATTTCCCCTCAATTACTGGTTGAAAGAGGCTGATTTATCCCTGTGCTGCATTTTCAGCCTTCCTGCACGAGAAAGATTAAGTTATTTAATATGGATATGCGTCTTTAAAAAATACCCTGTCTGGCTGAAACCATATCTTCTACAATAGAAATCCCTATTGGGTCACAAAAGACTTAGAGAAACCTTTTTTTTTTTTCCAGGAAGCACAATATAATTAAGATGTGCTGTACGTTTCAGATGCTCTCACCCATCACAAGCAATCAGAGGTATCCAGCACTTGCACATAAATATGAAGCCTGTGCATACTTAATTTTTGGACCTAGTGACTGAGCCTGGGGAAAGGGTGAGCTAGTCAACTGTAGTAGTTTTGCCTTGGCCAGGTTTTTTGATAGCAGGGAGAGCTACAAGGGTGGCTTCTTTAAACAAAGATCTGCCAGAAGCTTCCCCTGTAGCTAACTGAGCTAAGGCTAGTCAGTTCTAAGATGGACCCTGCAGATGACCAAGGTCTGGCCAATTAATGACGGAGGCAACGCCTCTGTGAATAACGTATTTGAGAAGGGGAAAAAGTTGCTGCACAGTTGCTAAATGGCAGCAGCAACAGGGAGTGAGAATGTGAAAACCTCTCCGCAGACACCAAGGTCAATGGAGGAGGGGGAAGAGGGTACTTAGGCCCTGAAAGAAAGACTACCTGTGACCTGTGGTGCAGCCCACAGTAAGGTAGCTGTGCCCCTACAGTCCATGGAGGCCACTGGGAAACAGAAATTCACTTGCAGCCCTTGGAGGAGTCCACACCGGAGTAGGTGGATGCCTGAAGGAGGCTGTGACTCTGTGGGAAGCTCACCCTGGAGCAAGTTCCTGGCAGGACCTGGGAATCTGTGGGGAGAGAGGAGCCCACGCCAGAGGTTTGCTGTCAGGACTTGCGACCCTGTGATGGACTCAGGCTGGAATAATCAGTACACGAAGGACTGTTCTGGTGGATGATGCACGTTGGGGCAAGGCGTGAGGAGCTGTCCTCATGGGAGGCCTCATGCTGGAGCAGTTCATGAGGAGCTGCTGCCCATGGGAAGGACCCACATTGGAGAAATATGTGAGAGACTGTCTTCTGTGGGAGGGACCCCACAGTGTAGCAGTGGGAAGTGTGAGGAGGCCTCCCCCTGAGAAGAAGCAGATGGCAAAGTCCATCTGTAATGAACTGACCACAATCGCCATTCCCCATCCCCTGCACCACTGGAGGGGAGGGAAGGAGAGTCTTGGAGGAGGGAGGGGTGTGTGTGTGTGGGGTGCTTTAAGATTTGGTTTTATTTCTCATCTCCCTGTTTTTATAGTTTATTAATAAATCAAACCTTTTTCTCCCCAAGTTGAGTCTCTTTTGCCCATGACACCAATAGCCATGCATCTCCCTGTCCTTATCTCAACTCACAAACATGTTATCGTATTTCTCTCTCTCTCCTATCCATTTTAGGAGAGGGAGTGATATTATATCTTGGTGGGTGCCTGGTACTCAGCCAGGGCTAAACAACCATATCACCATAGCAGTGTTTGTTTACCTGTTCTGAACTCCCTAAAAGAGGCCTTAAAGGAAACACATTAGACAAATATCATTCTTGATTAAGGTCTCAAACATTGGAACAAAATATAGAATAGAAGCTGGCTGATAAAGATGAGGTCTGATGATTAGCTCTCACGATGTATTTTCTCACTAGGAAGTGACTAAAGCTGATCAGAGGACAACAAATCCATTTGGCAAAAATTTCATAGGCTTCAAAATGTTATACAGGATTTCTCTACACTGAAACAAAATCCAAAAAGATCATATCTGTGCATTCAGGAGAGAAAAATAAGGAAGTAAGCTGCTGAAAAAAAAAAAAATCAGAGAAGAACTGGAAGTGTGAAAATTCCCAGCGTGAGATCACTCCAGAATTCAATGGATACAAGACTAATGAGATTTAGCAGTAAAATAAACCAAAAAGTTTAATAGTAGAAAAAACCCCAACCACCTCACACAATTCCTCATTATTTTTCACCCCAAAGACATTTCTCCATACCCCTGATAGGTGTGCAAGTCTCTCTTACTTTGAGTGGACATTGAACATTGAACTCTGGTGTGACCTGCACTTTACTATTCACCTTTGCCTTTTCAGCTTTAAAGTTCCAACTCTACAAGGACAACAAAGTCTTTTAAATCTGAAGATAATTTTCCTAAACCTCTGCACCAGCAATCTCTGCTCAAGATCAAAAATTTTCAAAGACCTTTTAGTAAAATGCTTAGCTCTTGAGGGTCAGGTGTAAAACACTACAGTGGAAAGTTTGCGAGAAATTAAATACGTTCCTAAGGGAAGAAAATTAGTGTGCCAGCACTGAATTGGTTTTAAGTTGTATGAGTTTTACTTGGTTGCTCCTACTACTAGCTGACAACAGCACATGGACTAGGTAATAGGCCCTTCAGCCAGTACAAAATGGATAAGTTTCTAGTAAGCTGATGTAACACTTGACACTGTATCTCCTTGCAACCAGTTTCTACATTAGCAAGCTATTTCATGAAAGTATTTTTCATTAGGATTGAGTACCTCAAATTCTCAAATCTTGTCTATAGTAAAGCAACGCATCACTTGAATTGAATTGATTTAAAAATCAATCTCGTTTAACTGGGGCGCACCCATAATGTAGATTCACTTCAATCAGCTTAAGCATTGCTTATATCTATTAAGCTTAACTTGGTAAATTCTTATAAACAAAGGTTTCATCTAACTGATGATACCAAATTATTAAGCTAAATCAATAAAATAGTGTTTAAATGGATGTAAATATGTAATTACAAGTTTGCACCGGCTTAACTACAATTGATTTGTCACTGACTGATGTTACACTGGTGCTCCTTTTAAGCCGAGGGAAGTCACAGGATGTCAGTTACTTACATTTAACTGTGTATTTGGATTTCCTTTGTAATGTTACGAACTGTATTTTATGTAAATTACAATTACCAATATCAGACAAGTAATTTTAAGTATAAACTATGAAAACAGCAAACCGTTTCCCTTTTATTCAGATTATAAAACACAGCCAGCTGTTTCTGATTAGGAAAGCTGTTCCATGCTGCTATTTACGAATTTTTTTTTCATGCTGCAGCTAATTACCTGCTGTTCTTACCTGTAATGAGTGTAAGGAGTAAGGTTTGGTACCTCCAGCACCTGAGCATCAGGTTCATTCTCCACCTCATGAAGATTCACCCACTCTTCTTCATCACCCAGTACACCAACCTGTATATGTGAAAAGTAAGAGGAAATGGGAAGCAGAGTATATATATATATATAGATATATAAAGAATTACATATATAAGCTTTTTTGCAATGTGTGTTATTACAGTAGTGGAAGGATAAGGGCTTTTAAATACATATTTTCCACTTAATACTAGTTTTTATATGACAAGGTACTAGCTATTTGTAAAATGACAGCACAGCCAAATTAGCCAAGTTTCCTTGTGTCTGCTGGGACTTCATTGGGATCCTCTGATAAGATTGATTCCAGAAAAAACACCATGAGAGTACAAATACCCTGTTCAATCTTGCTACCACAATACAAAAGTATCAACTAGTAATATTACAAAATGAAAAATAGTCTTGATAATAACTCGCAGGAACTGATGCATACTAAGTAAGTCTCAATGGAGGAAAAATGCCACAGAAATGAAAGCAGAGAAACAAGAAAAAAGTCAAAGAACAAAACTGATTTAACCTCATCTGCTGTTGTACACTTAGTCCAGACTTTTCCATGTGTGATCCTTTGTACTAATTAATCATAACATGTTGTCTACCACCATCAGTCAGCTACAGCAATGTCAGAAGGAACAAAATGGTGATGAGAATCAAGACCATTACTTCCTATACAGCTTTCTGGAGATAAAGTTAAGATGAATCAGGACTTAAAAGGAAGACAAGGTAAGATAGGAAGGATAGAGTCTGAGCTGGGACCGTGGAAGATGTAGGCAGGGTTGTGTGTCTAAGAGCTGCAGCACAGGTTTGGAGAGGTGTCCATAATTACGGGCTGAAGGATATTAGAGGGTACATAGGAAGATATTCCCTTTAGTGTCTGTCTATAGACTTAATATCCATGAAGATTCCTAATCCTTTTTTAACCTACTGACATGATCTACTGCCAGAGATTGCTGTGGCAACAAATTCCAAAAGCTTATGACCCACTATGTAAAGAGCTATCTCCTTTAATCTTTTTTTGAACAGATCCCTTACGAGTTCTGTATACTAGTTACAGCCACAGACACTGTCAAAGCAGGCAACGTAGCCAAAAGTATCTAGCATACCCCAAGTACTTCAAATAGAAAATTATGTTTCATTCACTCTTTCATTTTTTTTCCCTTCAGCAGAAGCAGCTTGATTTATTTATAGATGTTTTAGTTCTTTGCTCACTCAGGACTTGATGTGCTGCATATTTATGTTTGTGCATGAAGAAATGACACAAGGAAAATTAGGCCAAAGAAATAACTTTTGCATTGCACTGTGAAAAGAAGCCTCTGTGATCTTCCTAGCTGAGGACTGCTTTCATGGAGGGATGTGATTGTGCAGGTCTTGATGGACCTTTCAGTCTTGTTGGTTATCAAGGATACTGCCACACACCAAATAACATATAAAATGGATGTCAGTGAAGATCATGGGCCTTTTAAAATTCCCATCCCCAAGTGAACTCCATAAATTGTAGTAAACTCCATGGATGCAGAAACCTAAAGGAAGCAAGTTGAGTCAGATCTGCATGGTAAAACAGAACAGCCCTAAACTGAACCCAGAGAACAGCAACAACAAAAAAGATAAAGAGAATTTAAAAAAGAAAACCCACATGAACAAAGAAAAGAAGACTTGATTTCAGACAAGAAATCAGAGAACACTTTTTGTTAAGAGTTTTTGATTAATGCTGTAAAAATCTATACTAAATGCCTGTGTTTGCAGAACTTCCTCTTAACAGCATCACCTCAAAGTGCTGCAGTAATTGTATAGCAACAATCCACAGTGCTTTGGTGGCTGCAAATAATTTCCAGTAGTGACTTTGTCATCGTTTTATATTCTAAGAACAGTAAGAGGTTTTAAAAATATTTCTTGCATAGAAAAAAACGCAAAACACAAACCCAAAAAGACCACAGGTTTCAATCATTATGCAGCAGCAGGTAAGTCATTAGTACACATTAAGGACCACATGGTTCAGACCCTGAGGCCCACAGGGCTGTGAACAATTGACATTGACTCAAGCTTGAGAGGTGTCCAAAACCCCCTGCCTGTTTTGCAGCTAGACATTTACCAGCTGGCTGCAACGGTGGAAATATTAAGGATCTTTTACTGACTGAGAATCAGTTAAAGCTCTTCTGTGTCCAGGACTATGGTGAGACCCTCAAAAGCCATCGCAGAGACAGCTTTCTGGTTGTGAATGTTCCCTCTGGTAAGAATGATGGGTGTAGCCTAAGAGGAAATAGGAGATGCCAACGAAGCCTGTCATGTTGGTTGTTCCTATGTTCAGCTGCCAGCCAGTAAACTGATAATGACTACATGTACTGAAAGGTGAGAGACCCTGGGCAAATCCCAATTAGCCGCTTTTAGATTAATTTTCTGCCAAAAGGCAGCAAAAATAAAAAAAATCACCTACAGGTATAGTTTTGTTATTCAGCTAAAGTTTTTAAGAAAAAATAGATTGGGAACTTGCTTTAGCTAATAATACCTTGTAACATTCCCAGGATCTGGGGCCAGCATTTGGGAAACAAGCAGTTAGATCTTGTACCAAAATCAGTAGTATATTTAAAAGAGTACTGTTTGTGTGGGGAGATTTTCCAAAGTAAGATGAATAAAAGGTGGACAGCCTGGGGACTTCTGCATGACCTCTGACTTGTGTGGCCAAGCAATTCTAGGTCAATGTTACTCAAAACAAGTTTAATTTATTTAGCAATAGTCTCAGAAGAGAGCCTTCAGCAATGGATTTCTATATTTTTAATGTCTGCAAGATCTCTAGCAGATTCCAAGTTTCAGGCTCTTGGAGGAAAAGGAAATTATTTTTGCTGAAACACTCTGATGTCAGATCAGAGGAAACGTATCAGTTTCAAGAATCAGAGTACAAAGGGATGCCCAGGGGGCAAAAAGAACTATGGGCGGTGGTAAGGATAAAAGAGTCCTTTGAGGGGCAAGAGAGTCCACTATGAGCTGTTCTGCATAAAATAAAGTCAATTTAGAGGCCTCTTTCTTGTAGCTGTATTTTGGATAACACTTTGTACAAACTTCAGAAGAGGATTATGTTTGTTTGCATTGTTTTAAGAGGCAGATGAGAACGCCGACTGCTTCTCTGCTACTACCAACATAAAAACTCCTTAAGAAATGAACTCTGCATCTTAACAGTTCTGTGTACAATAGGGCCACAATCCCCAGGACTGCCACAGCAAAAACACCTATGTCCACTGAGATGCTTTGTATAATTCTGAATAACGATCAGTCATCACAAGTTAGCACAAATTCATTCCCATCTCTCAGCTGTTCCCAAGGCATTACATTCAATAAAAGGGCATATTCATTCATTATTGCAGAAATGAGACAGTATAAAACAATATTGGAAGTGATGTCAGGACTCTCTACTTCTCTATGCATTAGATTTTCCATTTCTAAAAAGGAAAATGTTACATATTTTAAAGTGACTTAACATTTTCCGAGAGAATGCACTTCATGAGCAAAGCTGCAGAATTGTGACTTAGAAAAAAACCCCAACAGTAAAATTTGCAATGAAAATACCAATTTGTTGCAATATTTTCAGACTGTAATGCTTCCAAAATTTTGAACAGTTATTAAGTACTCACTGCAGGAAAGGAAAACACAATGTTTCTCTATATTATGGAGGTACCCCATGTTCTACTATAGTTCAAGATATGTCAGAGTTTTCATTATAGAGGTCCATAACTCACATATTTGAAATCGCTTTGGGAGAAATTCAGTTCACAGAATGTCAGCCTGGGTGCAATTTTTTTTCTTACAAAATCCTTAAATCGATTCAGCCATTTTTGATTTAAAGATTGGCAAAGGCATAAAATTGTCAGACACTTTATTTACCAGCTCCAAAGGAAAAATGACACCAAGAGAATCACCTCAGACAATGGATGAGTCCTATCTGGGTCACTGACTTAACCCAGAAAACCAGGTAAATTCACAGTTAAAGTTATAACATCTTTCCCAACTCACAGCTTTACAAGTGAATACAGTGATAATACTTTAAAGGTTTTAGTACTTTGAAACTCAGGTACTGCTCACCATGATGCTCACACAAAATCTCACAGAAAGCAGAAAGGCTTTCAGCAAATCTCTCTCTATTAGCCCATATTCTCATGGCTCCATGACTTGCAGTAAGTGGCCTTCAGCTGTTCTGCAGGTCTTTTACTGTCTGCACAATAACATTAATCACCAGAAAAACACACTAAACTCCGCAGAAGTTGCTGCAGCTCTCCTAATCAGCTACTGGAAAGCCTGATGCTCTGGACTGAGCACCCACCAAGGCTCAGTCATAATGATGTAATTTATGAACTTCTCCTAACAAAACCTTGAGAAAAATACAGCATGAGCAAAATAAGCTGAAACTGGATAGCAGCAGATACAGTGCAAACATGAAACCTAGTGAACAACAGCAAGGATTCATAGTCATTCTTGGTTGCAAATTGACAGAATAAATGATTACAGTATATAACTACATCAGTGTGCTGGATGACTGGAAGAATTTACTGAAATTCTTTGGGGACCAGCATGTTACTTGTGAGCATCAATGTCTCAAGATAGTTGCTGCTGGTTCCCCTGAACAAGTGTCAGCAGAACCTTTATATTACATTTGACTTTTTTTTTTAGATTACATAGTATGTAATGGAAAACCAATGTTGGAAATATTTTTTAAATAGTATTGGTACAGATTTGTAGTTTTCTGTTTGGAAATCCATTTTCCTCCAGTCCTCTAAGTCTAGATAGAAAGACAGAAAAGAAACAGCTTAGTGATTATTAAGGAATCCCTTCAGAAGTACAGAATGTAGACTCACTAGAAACACAAAAATGAAATTTTTAATACTTGGTAATTCACTATCTACCAACACTAAAATCTTGAAGACATGATTCTCCTCTCATATTCTTTGACATAATTGAAAATTAGTTCCACAGTGGCTCCTGTGAATTTACACCTCAGCACAAAAAAGCAGAAGCCAATGCCAGATGCATAAAATTTCATGTCAACTGGAATTCCCAGCTGTGTTTTTCATCCAAATTGTTCACGAAGTATCAGACTTCAAAAATGGCACTTAGCCAAAATGGAATACTTGGAACATTTTCTAGACCTGCCCTTATCAAGGAAGATTTCTGCCACATAAAGGAACAAAGAAGAAAAACGCTTTGGTGGCAGATTGTTTGTGTCAGGGAATATAAAATAGGTGAACTCTGTAAAGACTCAGGCATTCAGAGTAAAGGGTACATTCCCAGAAGAGCTGGAAGAGAAGACAGTGTATAAGAGATGCCTAATGCAAAGCTACCACCCAGCTGTACAAAAGGAGATACAGATGAAATGCACAATGCTATCAAGTGTGTGTTTGTTGGCAATGATTTGTCATGAACTCACCAACAACAGAAGAACAGCACGGAGGAAATAGACCTGTATGAGAGATCAGCTAGGTACATCTAACATTCCTCCTTTCGGCTACAGATGATGTTGTACAAGGTCTAAGTAGACCACAACATATTTCTTCTAAAGGTGTGAGCTGTTTTCAGCTACGCTGTTTCAGCTACTTTGTGCCTTGCTGCAAACTTTCAGAAAGGCTAACGGTCATAATATTTGCAAATGGATGGAGATGTAATTCCTATATCTGCTTGGACAGAATCTTTATTCTCTAATTAAAATGATTAGCTGCAAAGTAAACTAGAACATACAGATTAGTGCTTTATAGCTAAATGCGATCCTGTCACCCGGCAATACCACCTGTTTAAAACCCTAGTATGCAAAACTTCACCTTAAGAGGCTTTTAATTTAATGCTAAGGCATGAAACAATTAACAGTGTTATTAAAAGAAGTACATGCACCGGTGAATGAGAGATATAGAGGGAAAAAAATGCTCCCTCTATTTCTGTTTAGAAAATACTGTTGTAGGCTGGGTATACTAACACAGTCCTAGTCTATGCTAAAACATGGACGTAGCAACAGTAGTCTGCCTCCCAGCACAGACACATCACTGCTTAGAACAGACAACATGAAAAGCATAAGTGAACACTGGGGTGTCTCTGGCAGCTGTCTTGTGAAAACTTGCATGTCTCCAAAAGGCAGGCAGGAAAAACTATGAAGTCCAGAGGGCAGGTGAAAGCAGCTTATATCCAAGACTGGATGAAGGCATTCCTACCCAGGTCTCTGTTTCCATTACCATATTCTCAACCCTTCCTCTTGCAGTGGTGCTTTTCTGATCACATGTATAGCTTGTGCAGAGTTCTCAGTCTGGATCTCATTTGCTCTTGTCTGGATCAAGTCTCATAACAGCTCTGGGTATGATGATACCCCAATCAGTGCATGCAGACAGCAGGAGTAAGTAAGTTTTGGTAAGAGTAACAGGGATGAGGTGAGAGAACAGGAGAAAGACGATGAGAGCTCCAGATTAGACTGGCTAAATGTCTTTCTGAAAGAAAAAGAGTTTGAGCGGAGTGCTCGCAGTAGGGGGCTGTGAACAAAGGATTATATGCAACTGTCATCCTGGAAACAGGATTTGCTGTATCCTTAAGGAGTCACCAATGTCTCTGCATACCTGAAAAGACTTCTATAAATGGCATTAACAAGAATTTATTTATTTATTTATTTATAAATCAGACTCACTTCTTGTGCCAAAGCTGAACAGTGAGGTATGATGCAGAAAAAATTTACAGGCTAGTTGTGGTGAAAAGAACTTCCCAGATTCTGCAAATACTTTAGTTGTACTCCTCCAATTGGAGCAAATATTCCTGGATTTGGAATCTATTGGAATCACTAATCCCTTGACCTTTCTAGCAATGTATGAGATGTTGACGGGGGCTTTTGAACAAGAAAGATCTTCTCGTCCTTCCCTGCACATCAAGAACCTTTCAACCACTGTTTGTACCCAGAGCTTTTCAAGGATGTAGATGAACTTCATGGTAATTATTATTGCATTTTTAAAGCATTTACATTTATTCCACTTCAGTGGCATTCTGTAACTCACAGAATTAACAAATTCCTAGCAATACCAATGTGATGCTCCAGCACAAAAATGTTTCTCAGAACATGCCGAGTCATCATATTATAGGATTGCAATGTTTAATTCAGTAATATGCAGTAACATGTATGTAAATGGTACAAAATGTACCAATTTGTTTGCAACAATCTCATTACTAAGTGGTTGTATCAACATGTCTAAGTGGTGATGGCAATTTAAAAAGTCCAACATTTGGTCTTAAAAACAGATATTATTTATAAAGATCTGTGGGTGGAAAGGAAGAAGCAAAGATCAGCTGTCAGAAGAACAAACGAGGAATGTATAACTCTTCCAAGGCATAATGACAGCAGAAAGAGGGATATTGTTTAAAGTTGGTGAAGAAGAGACTTCATCTCATTAATATCTAGAGGCTTGGATAGAAAACCTCAGTATATTCCATTACAAGATAGAAAAACACACTCAGCTCATGAATAATGGTATCTTTACTGTTCAATGTAATTCTTCCTATCTTGACTCTGAGATAATTTCAAGTTCGCATTTGGTTTGAAAACACACATAATAGAACCTAAACACAGGTTTCAAATCCTTTTTAAAATAAACAGATGAACTTTAGCTCTGCTGTATGTTACTTATGGTATATCAGATGTTCTGAACAGAAACAAAGCTGCTTTACAAAAATCCATGTGAATTATTTAAAGGATAAGCATTCTTTTATATATATGTATGTACACTATATATCATATTTTTCTTTTGTTCCTTTGAACATAAGTTACAGCTCTCATGTGAACCTTTTTTCACTGGATACCACACAGACATTTCACAGCTAAGCCTCTTGAGCTCCCTTCCATTCCAACTTTTCCAGGACCCTCTGAACAGCTACCATCAGGCCATTTAATGAAGAGCTTTGATCCAAAGTGAAGGAAAAACTGGAATCCAAACAGCAATTCACTATTTATAACCCCTCAGAAACTTCATTAAGAGAGACATACCTGACCTTCGACTATCCACTTGGAGATGGAGGTTTTGCCATCATACCCCGGCCGGAACTGAAGTGTGGCAGAGCGAGGGCTAATGTTGGAAATCACCAGGTTGGATGGAGCACCTGGAAGTTCTGAAGAAATATAAGCACAAGTGAGAGGTGGAAATGCTCTTTGTCTAGAGTCCACTAACACAGGTTGATATTCAGTATTTCAGCATATAGAATGTCTTGGTAATAATTATAACACAACAAATAGCTGAGGGTTTGGTGGTTTTTTTTTTTTTTTTGGTTTTTTTTTTGCCAGTGCATTACATACAACATTATTATTTCTGCTGCTTCGAGGATGCATCACATTTTTACACCTCAAAGGAGCAAAAAAAGAACCCATTCACAGAATTTCCGGAGGCTTTACAGAGAGATCCAGACAGGCTGGATCACTGGGCCAAGGTCAATTCCATGAGTTTCAATAAGGCCATGTGCTGGGTCCTGCACTTGAAACACAACAACCCCCAGCAGCACTACAGGCTTGGGGAGGAGTGGCTGGAAAGCTGCCAGGCACAGAGGGACCTGGGAATGTGGATTGACAGCAGCTGAACATGATCCAGCAGTGTGCCCAGGTGGCCAAGAGGGCCAATGGCATCCTGGCCTGCATCAGGAACAGTGTTGTCAGCAGGAAGAAGGAGGTGATCATTCCCCTGTACTTGACTTTGGTGAGGCCGCACCTCAAATACAGTGTCCAGTTTTGGGCTCTTCTCTATAAGACATTGAGCTGCTGGAAAGGATCCAGAGGCTGCTACCAACCTAGTAAAGGATTTGGAGCACATCTCATGTGAATAACAGCTGTGGGATCTGGGGCTGTTTGGCCTGGAGTAAAGAAGGCTTGGGGAGACCTTATCTGAAAGGAAGACCTTATCTTTCAGGAACAACCTGAAAGGAAGTCGTAGCAAGGCAGGAGTCAGTCTGTTCTCCCTAGTAACAAGCAACAGAGCAAGAGGAAATGGCCTCAAGTTGCCCCCAGGGGAGGTTCAGGCTGGATGTGAGAAGGACTTTCTTTACTGAAATGTCTGTCAGGCACTGGAGCAGGCTGCCCAGGGAGGTGCTGGAGTCACCATCCCTGGAGGGGTTTAAGAGACGGGGAGGATATGGCACTTAGGGAAATGGTCTAGTGGTTGATAGGGCTGGGACAAATGCTGGAGTCGATCTTAAAGGTCTCGTCCAGCTGAAATGATTCTATGAACCTATGAATTACAGCTGCTATTTTAGGGAAGTGTGGTGGCTTAGTGCAGAAGGTACTTCCCAGCTTCAGGTCTGCCACCAAGAAGTCACCCACCAAGTCGCTTTTCTCTATTGCACTTCTGTTTCTCCAGAATTAAAGGACAATAATTTTTATCTACTTAGAGTACATACAACAGAAGAAGGCTAAAATTAGTATATGTGGAAGACTTTGTGATCCTTATATTGACCTATAACAGATGGGTTTTAAAGGGCATTTCTGATGCCTGAATTAAGTAGATTAATTTTTTTTTAAGATTCTGTTGCAAACAAAGAGGGTGACCTTCTATGAGGAAAAATCTGCAGTCACAATCAGATCTTTGCCTCACATCAGTCAAGCTTACAGTGGCATTTATATTTTTAATATTATCTGATTTATCAACAAAAGCAAGGCCAGGAAAGAGATTAAATATAGACCGTTTAGAATAAATTCCCAACAGTACCTGATTCATAAGTAATGGAAATTACTATTATAATCAGTAATCATTCATAATATTGTACTATGTGCAAATGCAACAGGCAAAAAATGGGCAGCTTTTTGGCTTGTATTTCAACTATACGTGAATACACAATATTTCTTGATTCCTACTTCACATTTATAGGAACTCTGATCAATAAACTAACCCTGACCCAGTAGTATAATGCTGTTATCTGGCTAACAATAGGGAACATGGCATTGATCCAGTCTACGACTTGTCACAATTACCTGTGATTAGGGAAAAGAAAGGCAGACATACTTCAAGACATAGAAAAGTAAAAAAATGCCAGAAAAGGGAAAAACTGGATTCTCACCAATGATGTACACTAATGGCTCCACTTTGAAAAACTCTACTTCTGTAACATATAATTGAACCGAAACTGGTTTTTTTTGAGTAAGAATTGGCTTTTTAGTTTGCTTTCTATACTGTATGAGGGAGAGTGTAGAATTTTATGGACAAAATGCAAAAAGGCAAAATTTACACATGCCCAAAGTGTAACCCAGACAATGCAGCACAAGAGTACCTCCTTCCAAATCTTTCTCAGGCCATGAGCCCCAAATCTTTTGAAAATTATTTTAGTTCCATTTACAAGTGTCCTCTCTTGGGTGACATCCTGTATACTACTTTTTGTAAAACCCTTTTATTTTCAATAGCATCCACACTTTATTTTTCCCCTAAAGCAACACTTTTTAAAATTGATTCAGATTTCATTCTTATGTTACGTTGTAAATTTCAAGAGATTCTGGTTTGTATCTGCTTTAGTAAATTTTGTATGTTCCTTCTGCCATCCCTACAACTTCTTTTGTGGTTGCATGAAACAGCTTCAACTTTCCAGTAATTTCAAATTGCAAGTGTGTTCATGTTATTATTTTAACCTGCTCTAAAAATCAAATATATCTTGTGTGGTAAAGAATTCCAGTGCTTTACAAAGAAAAATGTTTTTACTATGCCTGAACTTAAATAATTTGTGGTCTTTCGGACATAGAAACATGAGGAATTAGCCCATTTTAATTTGTTTCACACAGTTTCACCCACCTGGAGGCACACCAGAAGAGATGGTGGAGGATGTGACCCATCCGGTTCCTTTTGCAGTCATAGCTGCCACCTCAATTGTGTAGGTGGTGAGAGATGAGAGACCTGTGATCTTGTACTCCAGCGTTGTGTTGGGTAGCGTGCGGGCAAGGCGAGATTCATTCCTGCCATACACCTCCCAGGAGATCTGGTACCCTGAAAAATAATTCCACAGAAGTCAGGGGGCCATAGTAGTGCCCCCGGGAACTACTGTGGTTTAGATTTTCTTCTAAAGCACAGTTATACAATAATCCAGAGACTGGTAAATTCCGGTATCTGCAAGATTTGCTTGTGGTTAGTGGTGGTATGACTTGTTTCTTGCTCTACTCCATTGTGGTCATCTTTTATGAGAAGAAAGTTGAAATAAATACTGTCTAAAATACCCATATAATTTTGGGATTTTGTTATTTCCAGCAAGCAAGTAATGTAGATACCCCATGGGGTATCATCTGCCTATCAGATAACAGATAGGGGAGGATATGGAGCCTCAGACTTGTCTCTTTTGCCTATGATGATACAGTGTTTGGTATAAAACAGATAGATAACTGAGGGGTAATGTCACAGAAGGGTGGACTTTCATTCTGTGAACTCCATGAAGCAAATAAGAAGAAACACCAGAAAATATAGCAACATCTCACCAGCTGGAATAGCTAATTAAAAATCTATATGTGCTTAGTAGGGCAACTCCCTTCCCAGGCTGAAGTAACCTTCACTGCTGTATATCTGGAAATACTTACAAATCTGACAATAACAATCAGGCAGGAACATTGTGGGAATCTTCTAGGAACTGTAAAAGCTCTACTCCCCACTGCTTGTTCCTAGCACAAATCCTCCAGCAGGGTGAATCATTATCCTTTCTTTCAAAACCATAGTGTAACCAATGTATTGTCCAAAACTGCACACACCTTGACCTCATATTATTCTTCTATCATAACCAGGCTTTCCTTTTTATCACTTTTATAACCATTTGCCTTCCAAGAACTTTTGAAACTTTCTACTGTCTGATTTGCTTTCACCTCCAAATCTGCTTGTCCTTCTCCTGCCCAGTCCCATTTTACCCTTCTTTGAACACATTTGAACCTCACTGTTCTAGTCTCCAGAGAGTGTGTCTGAAAAGTTTACTTGATTGCAGCTTGCTTTGTGATTTGGCTCAGGGAGGAAAAAAAAATACATGTAGCTCTTGAATGCCTGTGAAATGGAAGTGAGTGAAAAGGACTAACAGAGAGGAACCCCACTGAGTGAACCATGCACGAGGCAAGCTGGCTAGAGAAATTCCCTACTGGGTTCCTGTTGCCATCATCTGAGATAAGGAATTCAGACCAGTTGGGGGGCTTGAGGGTTTTTTCTTTTCTTATCTTTTTTTTTTTCCTTTAAAAAAAAAAAAAAACAAAAAAACAAACAAAAAACCCCCAAACAATGATAACCTGATTAACATCTACAAATTGGCTTAGCAAAATACCTTATGGTATTGATCAACAGGGAAACATCATCAGCTGAAAGCACGATGAGGAAACTATTTCTGCAAGAGTTTGAGAGGTGTAATGTTATCCTTCCTCCAGTGCTAGCTGCCATCACTGACAGGGATTTTCTGTTAACCTATTTCTGCATGAATATGGGCTCAGAGTATTCACATAGTCACTAATTATATTTCAGAGAGATGGCGCTTAATCATTTCAGATACACCACAACTGCTTATCTGACTGAGCACTATCTAGAGGAAGGAGAAAAACTGAATGCTCATCTGGAGTCAGTTTTAAACGAATATCTGAATGGAAATTAATTCAATCAGAAACTCACCAATATCTCAGCAACACTCTGGTGTTTTTATGCTCTCTGAAAAGGCCTGAGAATCATTTACCAGAGGTTTGAGTTTAGGTAGGACATGCAAGATTACAATCTGTGTGAAGATTTGATGAAGCTTAAGGACTCCACTGCTTTTATTAATAGAGAGCGAACAGAAAGATGGCAGGTGACTGTCCACTCTATTTGATGCTCAGTGAAGAAGCACGAAGGAGTAGGAAACAAAAATGCCATCACATCGCTTTCTTCCAAAAGTCATGGATGCTACATTTGCTTCAGATAAGGGAATGTGGAAAAATGAGAATGAGTCCAGGTAAAGTGCAAATTTGCTTCTCCCTGCTTCCAGAGGACACACAGCCAAGTGCCCAGTCAGCAGAACATCTCTGTGCAGCCATGGATGGTGCAGAGGCTGGGTAAGAACTTGTGCCACAGTTCATCTGTCTGCCCAGGAGCTGCAGACAACTCTGCTACACCTGCTCGGAACCCTACACATGGGCTGGCAGTGGGAATCAAGAAGTCTCACCTCAGAATAAAACAAAATAGGTTGTTCAGAGCAGTAAGTAACTGGAAGATAAGGAAAGGAGCTTTCTCCCTATCTGTTCCTAACATATAACAGAAACTTTCATCCCCCACACACTAGTCAATCTTTTTTGAGATATCCTCTCCTCCACCTAGAGAGACTTTGGATATACATCAAATCACAGAATCATAGAATCTTAAGAGTTGGCAGGGACTTCAAAAGATCATCTAGTCCAACCCCCCTGCCAGAGCAGGACCACCTGGAGTAGGTCACACAGGAACTCATCCAGGTGGGTTTTGAATGTCTCCAGAGAAAGAGACTCTACAACCCATCTGGGCAGCCTGTTCCAGTGCTCTGTCACCTGAATAGTGAAGAAGTTTTTCCTTGTGTTTCTTTGGAACTTCTTATGTAGCAGCTTGTACCCATTGCACCTTGCCCTACGATTGGACATAATTGAGAATAGCCAGTCTCCATCCTCCTGAAACCTGCCCTTTATGTGTTTGTTAACATTAATGATATTACCCCTCAGTCTCCTCTTCTCCAAGCTGAAGAGCCCAGGCTTCCTCAGCCTTTCATCAGAAGGGAGACGCTCCACTCTCTTAATCACCTTTTTGGCCCTGTGCTGAACTCTCTCCAGCAGCTCCTTGTCCTTCTTGAACTGAGAGACCTAGAACTGGACACAATAGTCCAGATGTGGTCTCACAAGGGCAGGGTAGAGGGAGAGGAGATCCTCTCTTGACCTACTACCCACACCCCTTCTAATACACCCCAGGATGACATTGGCCTCCTTGGCCACAGGGCACATTGCTGCCTCATGCTCATCCTGCTGTCTACCAGGACCCCCAGGTCCCTTTCCCCTACAGTACTCTCTAAGAGCTCATTCCCTAGTGTGTACTAGTACATGGGGTTATTCTTTTCCAGATACAAGAATCTATATTTGCCCTTGTTGAATTTCATTAAATTTCTCTCTGCCCAACCCTCCAGCCTGACCAGGTCTTGTTGAATCCCTTGTGACTGTAGGGATAAGACCCAGCTTTCCCATCCATTAGCCACATAGTCTCTGTGTATTTATTTACTGAAAAAATGTTCACATACAAATTGAAGAAAAGGCAGAGGCAGCATTTACTGTTGGATATTTCACTCCCAAAAGTACAGTTAGATTCTAGTCATATAAAAAAATGCAAATGGAAAATACATCCATACATACCAAGCAGACACAAAGCCAAATGTAACCATGCATAACAAAAATAGATTTAGAAATGCTGAAGAAAGGAGCAACATCCACCGTACCCCCAAGTAGCACTTAAGCCACAATGACTGACAGATGGGCAAAACTTTAGGACATGTGGTTGGTAAAAATGCACTCTGGTTTACAGACGTGACTGCTGCCAGAAATGGGCACAGGGGAGTCCAGTCGGCCTGGGCTGAGTGTTTCCTCTGGCTTCAGTCTAAGTGAGAATAGGAAAGGTGCCACAGAGCCTTCCCGTATGCTTTGGCACTGCACCCTCTCCACAAAACGCTGCCTAACAGAAACTAATGACCAGAGGAGTTTCAGAAATAATTTTCTGTTGATCTGGAGTAAATTCTTTACAAGAGAGCAGTACACCCAATCACGAACTGTCCGTCTGCATCCAGGTCCTCATAAATCAATGTTTACTGAGAGAACGAGGAAGATACTGAAATTTACAGCAAGAGTAATGGGCAATTTCCCGGAGCGGGCTGGCTGCTGGCACCACCCTCTGTGCTTTCCCCCTCCTGGCTCTAGTGCATGAACAAGAAGGCCCAGTAAAGATATCAATGAACTGAAATGATGAATAATTGCCTCTCTAAGCACTCAGATCTGCGAGCAGCCCTCTATAAACCTTTGAGGTATGCAGGCCATGAACAATTTTGCTATTCTTTTCTTCTAAACCAAACGCAATTTGCATTGTTAAGGAGATTTCTTTTTCCTTATAAACTTTGCTGGGTATAGCTACACTGGTGTTTCTTCATGAACAATAGAACTTCTTGAGCTAAATTCTTTCTGAAACAATTTGCCCCAAATATAACACAGTCCATCATCGTGCTCCACCGGGTGTCAACCCATTCAAGGAGGCAAAAGCTTGTTCCTAGCAAAGAAATTCTGCAACACTAAGCACAGTGTTACTAACATCAGCCTACTTAGGCAGCTAGACTTGGATTTAGGTACCTAAATTTAAGCACTCAGGCTTGAAGGCTTTGGCCATCTTCACTGAATCGATAGTGCTCTGCTTTCAGAAGTCATTAGTTTCTGTTCTTGAACCACTTAATGTGTGTTTCAGGAAGGTTACTATGGTATAAAGGCACAAGATATGCATAAGGACTCCTTATACACTACAAACCACACAGAAGACATATGTAGAAATGGCACATGTTACAGATACGCAGAAAAATCTGACAATTGCAAGTCCTATCAAAACAATTAGGCCTGTCAAAGTTAAAGTGCTTCAGGAAATTAGACCGACATAACATTTCAACATTTGGGGGCCAGAAAGTCTCGGTGTTTTTAACCTGTAAAACACATTACATTTTTTACAAATTACAATGTTTTAAAATTTTATTAAACATGTAAATGCTCCCAAAACAAAACATTTTGATCCACGCGAAACTATTTTCTCCCTTCTAAACTATGATTTTTAGCTTCAGTAATTTAAAAGTTGGGAGCTTTTTTGCACTTCAAAACCTTGAAAGCCTTTGTTAAATGGAATGTCCATTCTCTGCAGCTGTTACAGTTTCCCATCTGAAAACAATATTGCCTCTGTTGATAGGAACTAGATTTTTTTTTCTCAACTATTTATAGCTTCTTTTATGAAGAATAATGAAGTTGCTGATGTTGTATCTACACTGGCATACAATAAATAGATAAATAACTTGTCAAATGGCAAGCTCATCATAGAGAAACAAGAGAGTTCTGGACCCTTGTGATGGTTTATACAAAATTAAGTAATGACATGCAAATTCTGTCATGTAGTCCACAGCCAGACCACTTGATCACAGATGAAGGATACTGCTGATTCCAGGCTTGCTTGATTGCAAACCTTAGCAATGCCAATATGGATTTCACAGCTGTTAACTCCAGGTAGGAAGCCCTACCTTTGGGACAAAGGCCAAACACCATCTCACAAAGTTTCAGAAATTTAGTAACACAGGTGGAGGTCATGGAAGATTTAACAAGACCAGAAACTCCATGGGGAGCTGATTCCTAAATAGAATGCTTTTTCAGCAACCACAATCATGAGCTGCCAGTAATTGGACCTGTACTTTCTATAACATGGCCTAGCTGACATTTCAATTACCCTAAAAAGGGACCAGGAAACCAGTAGCCAGTTCTCCCTAAATGCTCTATTACACAAACATTTTTTTTTTACTGCAATGATGCATTCGACCTCACACACACTTAAAAACCAAAGGAGATAGCAGCTGATACTTGCCTGTAATGATGCCATTTTTCTCTACAGGTTCTTGCCAGCTGACCTTGAGAGACGTGTCCAGAATCTCAGTGAAACTCAGGTGTCCTACTGCTCCTGGCTCTGGCAATCAGAAAAGGAAATCTGTTAACAGGAGAACCCCACTTACTTTTGATCTGATTCATGTAGCAAGGTTAGGGCTGAAGAAATAAAACCCTGAGCCAGGGCCAAGGGAAGCCTGCTGGAAACATCAGTGAGAGCTGCAGGGGAGAGGGGAGAATGCAAGGTGTTCAGAAGCACTCTGGCTATCATCACATAAATTACTTTATCCAGTCATCATCCTGACCGTGCAGAGAACTAAAGAGTGGCAGCAGGAGACTTGCATGCAACTTGTTCTCTGCCTCTCTTCTTGATCTAATCTAATTAGAACAATCAAATTGGCAATCCTGGAAGCAATTGTGTTTTCTGTTTTCCATCAGTGATTGTGTGCAATGTTTACCTGTGCTGCTGTGTGTAGCTTATTTGGCCTTAGGTCTGTAGCAACACCATCAGCACCCTCTCACCTGGAAAGAACCTTTTGCCTATGCAAGGTCAAAGCAAGGACAGAGAAACCAAGCCACTGCTTGGATAGGTACTCTCAAAACAACTCTAAAAATGTCCAACATAATGGCAACTGTCTTCCACAAAATGAATACAAGTGTGTGAAACTTTTAAAGGATTTTTATGCTGTAGCTCAAGAGCTCTTAAAAATTTCAGTTCCCTAGTGTGCAATGAAAGAGCATAAAATGGAATGACTGTCAAGAATATGCCATCCTCCCTCAATTTTGATCTTCAAGGAAGACATTCTGACTGATTTTTGATCCAACTGCTGTTCTGTCTTCAATCGATGTACTGGAAAAAGGAGTTTTTGTTCACTTTATATTCACTGTGCTTCTGTCACTGGATCTTTGCCCGAGTATCCTCCAGCTCCACTGACATCGGTTGGCAATTTCTCGTCTGCAGTTTCATATTTTGTTTCCTCTTCACTTTAGTCCAGTTTCTCATTCCCCTCCAGCTATGATAAAAAACCCCAAAGCCTGCCAGTAGGTCGGCTACAACCACATTTGCAATTCTGCAATCCCGGTGAGGAAAATTTCCAAATCCACTCTGTGTTATCTAGTAGTGAAGCATTACAGAAAGAACTGCTGATCTGGTAGTGATCTCAGGAATACCCAACAAGTGCAATTATGGATGATTCGGTACCATGTATCTGCAGACAGGCAAACTGCATATTCACAAAGCTTTACTCTAATGGGCTCCTGCAGTTGTAGTCCAATTTTAATGCCATAATGAAAAACAGGTGCAGTTTACTCCAAGCCATGACACAATGCTTCTGAGTGGATGTCAGATTTCATTTGACCTACAGTTCATCAGCAAACAGATCTTTGTCCTTTTTTTTTCCCTAAAGGATTGCCTAACTTTCCTACACAGACAGAAAAATGATCACCTGAGAAAATGAATGACTGTCCCTTTGAATATTTTCCCCACTCCCATTTAATCCCGAAGAAACTAGAGTGAATAACTTTCACTTCTCAGTCACCATGAAAACCAATGGAAGCAATTCTGAAGAATTAAAAAAAAAGTACAAGAACCTGCTCATCCCTACTGCTGATGCTCCTTGCATCATACAGCTGCACACAGCAAGAACTGGTTTATATGTTTTCCAAAATACATGTCTGGCTTTCTCTCATTTCAGGTTTCATGATGGAATTTTCTCGTGTTTAAAATGGCATGCGATCCCATCATTTCCCTGCGATAGTCTCAATGTCCTGAGAAGGCCCCTTCTCCCACTTTGTGCAAAGTCTTCTGCAGGCTTTCTTTCAGCAGCATCTTCCCAGATGATTAATTTGCTTGAAATCTTAAGAGTCTCATATCTTTGTTTTCTTACTCTCCTGTACTTCCTAAGATTAGCTGCAGGGTTTAAATGTTGTTGGAGGGAGAAAGACAGATGGATCTAACACAGACAGTCTTTGTCAAAAGCTTCATTTCCTTAAGAAAATAGGCAAAAAGTTAACAACACCCACACAGAAACCTAATGCATGTTTCTCTTCCCTCCATGCCTTTTGCTTTAACCCCTAGATAAACAAGTATGAGCTCATATTAATAGTTCATACAGATTTCTGGCAGTTAAATTGCTACCTCTGCTATCTTCTGAAGAGGTAAGGTTTAAGTCCACAATCTGCTCTTGGGGCACACATCCAGGCTATGGAGGAGACTAACCACAAAAGGAAAATCTGTTTGGAAGCATTTCATTTTCTTTATGTTCTTTCAAGGGTATCTCATGAAAAACTGGATTAGAGCACTTTGAGCCTGACTTCTGTAAATGTTAATGACAATCAGATTTTTCTTTACTGGGACATTGTCGAACTTAAAAGATGACTATTAAGGCAAATTCATATTTCTAAAAACAATGCCTGGTTTGACATGTTAGACATTCTTTAATTCTGATTTGGATTTGTAAATGTGCAGCAGTGTTTATGATGCTCTGTGACAGGAAGATACTGAAATGTTGGTCAGAGCCAAGATCAATATGGACACACAGGTGTTAAGGGCAGTTGCAATTTAGTTGTCTAAATTTGTCTGCATCAGACATACACTAGACTTGTTAGTCTCAAATATGTCTTGATCAAACACTTCCCAGAAGTCACAGAGGCCAAAACGTTTTCTGATGCAGGAAATAATTTATATGCTAAAATATCTAGCTCATTTTACTTCATCCTGACTCCAGTTTTGCAGAATAAAAGTTACATCATTGTTATGATCCTGGGTCCTTTACAAACACTTGTAATGTAATATAGATACATTTTCAATATATTGAATAACAGAAGGAAACAATCATAAATTAATCATTGACCTCCACAGGAAGTTCCAGTGCTCAGTTCCTATGAAGATCAATTCAAATTTATTTGGATGCCTGAGCATGGGTTTAAAAGCATAGAGTTCACAGACATAAACCATATCTTGTGTGTTAGCTGAACCAGACCATGAAACTTTCAGCTTCTGGTCAATGTAAAAAAGCTCATCCAGGTTTAGTTCACAATGAAAAAAACATCAAGTATCATTCAGTTGCCACAACCTAAAAAACCACACATGGATAACTGGCAGAGGTAATCAGTTGATGTACAGTAACTTGACAAGAGATCACAAACTGACTGTGAACCTTAGGTCAAATTTGAAGCACTCAGGTTTAAAAATTCTGGCTTTTTTTGCCAACTGAACAAAATGAGCACTGAGATTCTCTATCAGTGCTAACTACTCACTGTCTTCAAGGGTGCGCAGGAGCTGGGGCGTGCTTCGTGGTCCATCGCCAGGCGTGGTGAAGCACAGAACCGATGCATAGTAAGCAGTGTATTTCTTCAGGTTGGTGATGCAGCCACTGTGAACACCGTGAAAATCTGGAGCAATGGTGACCATAGTGACAGTCTCTGGAGCATCTACTGGCCATGCTAGAAGCTAGAAAATTTAAACATGATGAGCTCTCATTAGAAGTTGTGTCTATTTGGAATCAAAGTATGCTTGGCTGCCAAAACCATCCTAATCTGATTGCAAAAAAAACAAGCAATGCTGTTAAACTACTATCAGCTCCGACGCTGAACAGATGGATATAACATTGTTACTAAGATAACTGGAGGGATGTGGATAATGCTCACTAGTGATGGTAGATGTACTGATGCTGGGGAGGTATTGCAGTTCTCAATGTCTGCAACTGAACAATGCCAAAATTATTGCAAATTATTATTTGCATGACATAAGTCTTCTTGTATCCCTCTGGATTGTTCTGATCAGCCTGGACAGTCTCTACTGCTAAAAAGAACTTGAAGGAAGAAATGTACTTGCAGTGCTAATCTGAGATAATTGCTTTATCTTATTTTAGGGTTCTTTCAAAGATACCACTGGCTGAAGTGGAGGGTTGTGGGAATAGGGAGAAAGAGATGTTGGGGACACACATACCCCAGCATCCCTTTGACCAGCCTGGCCCAAAAGACTATTGCAATGTTTGGTGGTTTAGGGTTATCCACACTGTGTATGATTCAAGCAGCTCTGGAAATACAGAAAGAATAGAAAATGGTTGTAAAGATTATTACTACAATTTTCAAAGTGTGAGTCTCAAAAGTTAGATTCTTGGAGACATCTTCATACATTTCAAATAGCGTGCTTATCAGATGTGCTCAGTTCTTCCAGGCTGCACTCATCTCAGTGAATCTTCTGGGTGATCAATATTTTTTAGTGTAGAGTATCTTACGTGTAGGTACCTAAATGAGGACTTAAAATTTCATTTTTGGCAAATGACTGACATTTTAAAACTATTTTTGAAATCATCTCAACAGCTTAGGGATCTAAAGCTTTAAAGTGCTTATGAAATTTTTATTTTGTCCAAAAAATCCCTATCATGTGGCTTATATAAACATGTTAAAATTCTAGGCCTTACTCAGTATCTGCATAAATCGTGCTACTTGTATTGATTTTGGCTCATAAACATAAATAGATGCCTGAAATTAATGAGCTACATTTGCCACATTTAACCAATGTCTATAGTTTCTGATAATTGGGAACCATTGTTAGAAGACTATAAGGAGTAATTTTTTGGGAATATTTCATATTTGAAAAGGTGCACTTTACAACTTCTTGAACTGCAAATAAATTTCAAAGAAAAGATAAAAATGGAAAATGGTTGATGGGATAGTGAGTGTTAGTTTCTTTTCTAAATCACCTTTGTGGAATACAACTGGCCTTTGGAACTTTAGAGGACTAAACTTCTCTTTTTTGAGCATATTTCATTGCTTATTCTCTGGGAAATGTGCAGAAAATAAAGGCGAACATTTCTGTGAGCTAAAGGAAAAAATGGGCTTAATCCTTAAAGAAAGTGAAGACCTAGCTTGGACTACTGGTAATTTATAAATCATACAAAAACCTATGCTGTAGAAATAACTGACTGAAATACTCTCACACAGTCCTTATATTGCAATTCACAATCCCTGTGAGAAACAGGAATGGTGGTTGCAATCTACTGCAATCAAAGAAATCAAAAGAAGAGAAATTTTATCATTTGAAGTTTTCACTGACTACTGACAGATACAAATCAATATTTTAGTTTTTTTATACCATTGCTAAAGAAATGGACACATAAATTGAGGGTAGATATGTGATGGGCCTAAGGATCTTTAGACTTAGATTCTGTTTGAATAAAACAATTAATAAAATTCTGAAATATGACTTTTGCAAATCTGACTGAACTCATTATGCTTGGACTTGCACCAGAAAATTACAGTGCACTGCAGTCCACTGAACCCCAAAAGTGCTTTTATTCTGCAGAGTCTGAACAGGAGCCAAGTACTACTACTGTACTGAGGTTTCAGGACATACTCCTGCAGCACTGTCAGTCACCTAGTCTCGAGAGCTGATTTTATCTCTGGGGAAAACGGACATAGACAGTGTCTACACATATCCAGTACTTCGGCACTGGGGTTCTGAAACCACCACTGTACTTTATGAGAAATATAGAGATCTGGGCAAAATAAGTAAGACTCCCATGTGTACCTCTGTCTCAGTTTCTCCATCTCTTTGAGACATTCTTAGAGAAAGATCTTCTAAACCTTCTTAAATCCACCTACAATCCCTCTAATCACAGCTTGTCCTCTGAACTACACATACTTAGCCCATCCAACATTCCTTTGCCCAAAACATAAATCAACCTTCCTCCTCCCTGCTAATAATACATTACTGTCTTTTCTTTTCCTGCTCTTCAATTCCTATAAAATTTATCTTTGTTCTTTCCATGAATGTTGTTTAACCCTTTGTTTATTATACCCACTGTTGCTGAACCACTGAGAAGTTTCTGTTAAGCAGTCCTTCCAAAGAGACAGAAATAAACCCCTCCAGCTATCTTTTTAGCATACACTCCACTGGTCAAAGTACCAACAAGTGTTCTGTCAAGCACTCTCTACTCTGCGTACTGTAGTACATGTTGCTAGTTACTTATGGTAGCTTATGGTTACTTATCATGCTAACTCTGTGTCGTCAAGCATGATTAATAAATTACACATTCTTATATCTCCCAAATCATCACAAAGAAAAATATTTAGTTTGATTGTCTTGCTTCCTTATAAAATGAATGAGAATTTTTCATTAAAAAAAAAGCTCGAGGTTGATTTTCCCTGACACATCATCATTTCTGCTGCACTGAATATCCAAACTGTTGGACTCTAAATTGCTTTTTACCTTTGGAAACTCTCCAGGTAAGTGACAAAAGTATTAGGACCTCTAGCTTATGACATATTTCCCTTTTCAGAACTTCCATGCAAACTTACTGCAAATGTTAGGAGCAACAACTGCTCACTTCTGCCTTCATTTTACTCATGTAAGAAACATCTGAAAATACACAGTCATTTTGGAGATTCGGAGATTATTAGATTCAACTTGTAATTGTTATATATCATGATTGTTAAGGTAAATGTTATTTGAAGTTACAGAAATATTGTTTCTATTTACCTTGTATCCTTGGTTAATACCATTGATGAACTGTTGGGGTGGAGGATTCCAGAGGAACTGGATAGTTGTGGAGTTCACAGCTTCAATTTGTACATTCTGTGGTGGAGCTGTAGGCACTGCTCGCAATCATCAGAGAAGGACATAAAATAAAACAGAGGAGGGATGAGGGGACAAAAGAGAAAGTTGAACACAGAATGCATAGGCAAGTGACAAATTAGTAACAGCCTTGAGAGATGGATGCACTTCTTGTGAAACAGTTGGCAGCAATGATTTGGAAAGAGGGGTAATTGTTTTAATTTCTCGTTTCTGTATTGGAGATTCTTTCAAGAAGAGGGGATGAAATGATTTCTGCAGCTTCCTATTGCATAGACGAATTTGTCTTGAAGGCTTGAGACAGAAGCTAGGTAATGATAGGTGAACATGTCTCTTTCAGTTATCGATGCTGCCACAGAGAGCAAACAGTTTCAGAAAGAAATTTCTTGAGTCTTGTAATACTGCACAATTCCCCAGATCAAATAAACAAGCATGGAATCCACACAATTAAAGTTCTAATTGTAAATTATAGTCCAACAGTAGCATCTGTTTATTATTTACTGCTGCTTAAAGAATTAGGACAACTCATATCACATGTAATAAATATTTTTCTTGGGAATTGGAGATGTTCTCATTTTATCTTGACATGCTATTCATTCATGTATCTTGAATTGATTTTATATATTCTGAGCCAATACAACCTCTAATCTACTAAAAGTTGCACAAACATTTTATGCCAAGTGTTTAATTAGATGGGTGTTTTCTCCATACAAAAGAAAGTATGGAATTTAAAGGCGTTCTGCCTTCACATAACAAAAAACGTCACCTAAATATTTTGCCATTTAATATAATGTCTCTTTAAATAGCTTCCAGGCAATTTCTTCAACTTATTGTTTTAGAATGTCATTTCTATAGTTCTCAGAGGAAAGAATAATAATAGACAGGTCTATTTTTCCAAAATTACTAAGCTTACAGCAAGTTTAAGAAGAAAACTGCAATTTGAGTATAAAAATATGGACTAATATCCTTTGAAACATAGAAAATAAGTTTAATAAAGCTTCACAAATATTACTATTGGCAGTCATGTGCATTTTTATTCTACAAAAGAGGAACTATCCACAAGTGGTTTTGAAGACTGGAAAGCTTTGTTCCTTCTACTTCCAAGGGAAAATTTCTACCAAAGCCCAATGACTTATGCTTCAAAAAAGTATTTACAATTCCCACTGAGAAATGATGGTTTACTCCATACTTTTCAAAAAAAAGCTAGAAACTTATGAATCTTCAAAGTGGTTTTGGAAGATGAATCTTTCTATGGAGAAGAAATCAAGACCTTAACTACAAAAATGCAAAAATGCTCCTTTTTCCGTATAAGCTGTGTTTGTTTGAAAGAGACATAAAATGGCATTACTCTTACCTGGTGTACGAGCTATAATAAGAGTGCAGCCAACAGAACTAGGACAGTGTACACTTATCAAAGTCATCTACAGTCTAGAAATATCAGCACAGACAAATGGAGAAATCTTCAAAGATGTCAGGTTTGAAATGACAAGAATATCCACTTTCATGCCATGTCACTAGAACTCCCTGATAACTTCACCATGGCTTGGAAATTTAGCTCTGCGGATCTTTTAGCCACAGAAACTGTGTATTATTCAGAATTTTCCTGCTCTAATTTAAAACCTGATGTCACAATTTATGAACTATGCATAATTATTGAGTTCTGAAACCAGAATTTATCTGATACTACTCTAAATTTTCGTTAGAGTCTGGGCCTTACTTCCTGCCATGTCTCATAATTCCCTCTATGCTTTTGGAAGGTTATAATATTATCTTAATGACCTGTAGACATCATAAAGTTTTTGTAGTTAAGAGATTCACCAAATCATTCTGATATACAGTCATATATATTAAAGTCACTCTACAGTCATAATAAGCTGCTTTGGCTACAGTCCCCTACTAAATGTATTTTTTCTTATTCATGTTCCTGGATGAAACTGTTTATTATGATAACCACAAGATATATTCCAACTTGCTTTTTGTGTGCAATACTTAGTATAATCAATGGTTAATGTATATAAGATTTTCTTTTTAAAAATCAAAGTTCTTACTTTCCTATGTATTTGCATATTCAGGTAATGTAACTGCCATAGATTCGTAATTGCAGAGGAAAATTTTATAAGAAGTCTTCAAGTTATCAGAAAGTCACCTGGATATCATTGATAGACAAATCTCTTCTGCTAGGAAGGTTAAATCAGGTGACTATGATCCTCTCCTTTTCTTTCTGTTGAATTGCTACCTTACAACTCTATTTATATGTGCTAGGTTCATTTTGAAACTCAATTCTTGTACAGGAAATCTGTATGTAACACATGTGCTGCCCACCGACAGTGACACTTGAAGAACTGCAGAACTCTGAGAGTGGTAGGAAGAGTCTGTGCTTTCCAGAGCACAAGAAACACAAGAGGTGACCTAAGAGTTAACAGTACAACCACTTCTACCAGGACTCTTCACCTGCCTTCATAATTTTCCTGAAAGGGATTAGCATGCACATTGCTGCTTTATTTCTGTGAGAATTATTTTCTTTGGTAGAGGATCTCATGGATGTTGTGCAATGAACAGCAACTTTCCAATGACTTCAATATCACAAGGGTTTTTTTCTAAGGGTCCGATGACTGATGAGTCTTTTAAATGCAATTCAAAATATTGCAAATTTTTTAAGAGAGGAAAAAACTTGCATCAACCAGGTTTTCATTTGCAGTCCTTATAGTCCTCAAAAAAACCTCAAGAAAGTACTTGATGATAGGTTTATTCCAGTTTTAGAAATGTGAATAATCAAATGCACCAGTTATTTCTTTTAAAAAGGGAAACACTTTTCTTTCATTAGGAAATAATTTCCTGAAACAAGAATAAACCATCATAGCACAAAAAGTATCTACTACAAGAAGAAAAATGGTAAAAAAAAAATTGAACATAAAACATTCAGAACATTGGAAATCCTAATTTATATTACAATTCCTCTTTGGACATCTTTATTGAAAAATCAACATCTGCATCTCAATGAATGCATTTAAAAGATGGAAAGAACATGATCCATCTGATATGCACAGGCTTAATCACACTGTAGTAGACATAATGTAATACGTTTTATATTTTTAATCAGTAAAATATTGGCATTATAATCTCAAATTTTCCTCAAAGAGACAGTATAAAATTCTTCTTTTATGTCTTGATATTAAAGAATTCTTTGGGTATCTGAAGAGCTTTCTTTTTTTAAATGCAAAAAAGTTTGACAGAAGTTAAATCAGAATTGACCTTCTGGTCACTTCAAAAATATTTTCCAAGATCGTGGTTAATAAATTACTGAAACTATATCTGTCCACATGAAGGATTTTCTAATTTAGTGGTAAATATCTATCTTTTTCCTACAAGTTTTTTCTTGTCATGTGGTACACAAGCTACCAATGTCAAATAGGTGTTTCAAGACTAAGCCCCAAGTATTTATATGCTCAGTTTTTAAACTCCTACTCTTTCATGTTTGCAAGTATTCCTAAACCATCTTGCAGTGGAGACCCATCTGGGAGCCATCCCAGAACTGAAGATCAAATTGGCCAGGCAAAATCAACTGTTACTTTCTTCCTGATAAAGTTGACATGGTTGGAAATCTGTTAAGAGCTCAGCTCCTGGGAATGCAAGTTAATGCACAGCATTCTAAGTAGAAAAGGTCATGGAAGCACTCTAGATAAAAGCCATTAAAGGGTTTCACTGATGAGATAACAAAGAAGAGAAGACATTAAGATTAAGCATATGTACATGTAATTATTCTGTCTCTAGCTATGTGCAAATAGCATGTAAACCCTGCAGAGGTTCTGACAGCCAGACTACTGGTTTTAAATATAAATCTTCAAAGGAGGCTTGTGGAAAAGTCTCCTACTCTTCTGGAGCTCCTGACCTTTGAGGTGACAGCTTCCATGTCTCAATAAGGTAGGCTCGAGTCACTGCAGCTTTTTCTCTGTGTGAAAATTTGGATGTTTCTTTAATGCACTGGCTTGGGGTGCTAAGCTGCACAACCTCCTTGAGAGCAGCGGGAAGAGTCTGCCACAAAAGCAGGTGATTCTTCCCCTGAAGCCTATTCCCCTATGCTCACAGCTGACATCCTTTGCTGGCCAGGAAACACCACCTTCCCTTCTGACATGCCTCTCACAAGGCCAAGATTTTAACTCTTCACTAACAGCTGAAATCCAGGGGCCTCACTGAGAGAACTGCTAACTTCATAACCTTTGTAAAACCATTTAAATAAGAAAAAAAAAAAAACCACAAAAAACCCTCACAAAAACCCCTCAGTAGATGCCCAATGAAACCTTGCAGCAATAAAACTGAGGTATGCAAAATCCAGCCACTACAACTCCAACCTGTTTCTGCACAAGAAATGCCCAAAATGGCCACAGATGCTCCAAGGCTGTTGGTGGGTTTCCCCAAAGGAAACAAACAAGGATCTTTAAGGTGTTTTTGCCAAGAAAGCCTAGGAGAAAACTAAAAGAAATCTCTTTTCACTGAGATTAATTGATAAGTTGCAGAGGACACTCCTTATTCAGAGACTCCTTTTTCAAGCTTATGCCCTACATAAAGTAGGAAGCTTTCAGTTAACCACGTTTTCTCTAATTCTTCTGTCTCTGTTTTATAAATGTCTCTGATTCACCTCCTACTGCCTGAGCAAGAAAATACATTGGATCTGGCAGAATAACTTGTTTTTATCTTTCTCTCTCCACACCATCAAGATCCACTAGTCTTGCAACTCTCTCACTCTTGTATTCAGGAAAGGCCTTGTGCTCAGACTCTCCTGGCCTTTCAAGGTGTCCATGCATAGCACAGAAGAGAAAACAAAACTATGTTTGAGATCTCTGAACTTCAGCCCATAAGACTGGCTTTTGGAATGCACATTAGACACATCAGACACATCACTTTAAGTAGAAACAAGAGTGGGTTAATGTCAAATGTTAAGCAAAGAGTCTATTGACAGTTATGTCTCTGCTTATAAATCTTGCCTTGCCTAAATCTAAAGAACAGTGGGAGTTTTTCAAAGAGATAGAAGTTAATAAGTATTTGTGCTAGAGAGACAAAATGATAGACCCAAAGTAAAGGGTGGAAGCTTCTGCTTTCTCAAATCAAACCGCAGGAAAAGGTAAACATGTCCAATAGTACAGAGCAGAGACAAAATCATCACCATCCAGAAAGATATTAATACATCTCAGAAAGCTATTCTTGTATGAAAAGGTATCAGGAAACTTCAGGTTTTCATAAGGCAATGAAAAATACCAAAGGACACTGTTTGAATAAGTAAAAAATACCCTATGCAGAAGGCTGGCACAAATCCCTCTGAAAAGTAACATCAAAGTAAGGAGGAGCTGGAGAAACTCTGATGAAGAAAGACCTATATATAGAGAGCATCAAAGGATTAGGTTGAATATCACTCTGAAAAGACTTTCAAGATTTAGAGACAGTCAGACTGTTTGACCCTAGTGCTAGGATGTTCAGTGCTTCGCCAGTAAGTCCTTCTGACATTTTATCTAACTGACATTACGTGCCAGTTTCTTTACGAGTTCAGATCTTTCTTGTGAGTTTGGCTACATTCTAGAAGTTGGTGAGTTTCAAAGAGCTTTGAATAGATGATTAGTTATCAGTGGCTAAAGCAATGCCAGAGGATTAATAATAAGGGATTAATAGACTAGTTTCTGGTATAAATCCACAGCTTATATGGCCAGTCAATATTTCCTATGACAAAGATGCCAATGTGCTGATCTGCTCCTGCCAACGGGCTGATCTGCTCCCAGTGTTCATTTCCTGCCAGGCTTTCACTGCATAGCACACTTGATTAATATGAGGTGTTTCAGGTATTTTTCATCTGCAGACAGACAGGTTCTTGCCAGCACAGCTCACATCATTTAATGCATGTCAGAATAGAGGTGGTGGTGGTGGTAGTAGGAGAGGGGGATGGATGGGAGTGTATGTCTTTGACATTTATCTCCACTTGTATTAAAATCAGAATATGATTTACAAGGCAGTTTTACACATGATTTTTCTTACTCCTGCTGGTTTGGTTTAGGAAGGACATTCTGGAGCAAGAAGCAGCCACTGGCTCTTCCTGTCACTTCCCAACTACAAGAAAGATAAAGCAGTTTTGGACAGTAGCACATTACATATGGAGTCTTGATATTAACCCAGTTTCAAATGATACTGATTCCAGGTAGTTTCCCTTTTCAACTTTAAATGTAAAAACCCTTTAAGCTCTTTTAAAATAGACTATATGCCTTTGGTCATCTGCACAGAAACTCAGTAAGGCGTTCGTTAGGAGATGGCAGCATCTGTGAAGTAGTTATTTACTGCTATGATTAAATACTGATATAAAATAAATCAGAAATATCCACTTTTTCTTCCATATCTACCCACCATTGTGCAAGTTACAAACTACATAAAGACAAACAGGCCATTGCAGGTTGTCCTGCAGTCCAAACACACTTGCTGATTAATATGAATGCAGGACTGACTGCACTTAATTTATAACAGAGGATTTATACCCTTATAAATGACAATAGACAGCCAATCAATAAAGGATGATAATAACAGCACATAATATCAAGGGAAATTAGAGTCAATTGCAGTGTTTAGGAAAAAGAGTGTGAAGTCCAAATCTGAGTCTTAATAGATGGAAGGTTAAGGTGCTATGATAGCTTAAAATGTGCAAATAAACAAAGTAATGAATTACAAGTATATTCACAAAAGACATTCAAATTCTGTGTGCAAACTAATTCTCAGCAGAGATTTGGTCTTTAGTGGAATATAAAACATTAATCCTGGCTCCAAGGAGAACACTTAGAAAAACGTTTCAAGGTCTGTTATGAATACTTTCAGAAAGATGTTAAGTGCATCTAGACCCCCTCTAAACTGTGAGACTTTACATGCTCTAAGACAAAATACAGATAGTTTCCTTCTTCAACTGTTGTGGTTAATTAGTGTTGCATATGAGTAATCTTTTCTTAAAGATCTTCCTACACATCAAACCGTATCTAATCATGTTATAATGTGCTCCTAGTAACAATTAACAAACAACTATATATTCTTCGCTGATTGTAAATTAAATGATGTACTGTAAATCTGCATTTTTTTAAAATAGTTTAATTGTTTTATGATCAATAAAGTAGAGACCATGTACTGTCAAGTGCTCAGAATCCAGAACAACCCTGCAATTATGGGAATATATGAACGCTTTAAGGGCCTGGTACTTAATTATCCTATGGATTTTTATACCAATCTAGAGGTGTAAACATGCCTTACACTGGTTGTAAAAAGTAATTACATATCCTTTTGTTGATGTAATTTATACTGTCCTTAAAGCACTTACCAGAAAGGTGTGGCTGAGCTGTAGCATAAAAATCTGAGCTTTAAAGATCATTTTGTTGTCCTCTTTGCAAATATCTGCACTATTCCTGAAATGATGAAAACCACTCCCTCTCCACAAGTTGTACTTCTCTCCCTACAGTTTTCTTATAATTTATTCAATTTTTCTAAAACAAAGTATTTTGTGACTATCAGAACAAATGCAATGGGTTTTCTCAGCTTGTACCTACTATATTGCAAATGTGGCATATTGTGCATCTGGACCATGGTATACCCATTCCCTTCCATATTCTCTGTGACTCACCTGACAGGGTAACCTCAGTCTATGCCTGTCACGTGTCCTCTAAATGTGTTTCATGGGACCCCAGTTCTCTTCAGCATTTCTATTTATTACTCATGCTGTTGCCAACTCCTGCTTGCAAGTGTGGGTCATATGTCATCGCAAGGGTCAACAAAAATAGATAAATTCTAAGTTCACTCACTGCTTTCTCTACAACTGGGACATTAGCTGAGTCTTGCCTTGTCTGTACTTAGGCTTTGAAATTTGTAGGTGTTTCCTACCACAAGCTGCCTATCAAATTTGCAAGTTGTTAGGTGGGATTATCAGAGGATGCATTTCCTCCTTAGGAAATTATGCTATAAACTGTAACTATAAAGGATATATGGGTCTGATTTGCTCACCTCCTTGTAAAGTGTACTCTGTCACAGGCCTGCTAAAAGCTCCCAGCCCAGCTCCATTGTAAGATGCCACCTGAATTTCATACTGGGTCCAAATGATGAGGTCTTTCACTAAACAGTAGTTAATTTCTGCACTGGTGATGTTCTTATACTGGTATTCTCCAGGGAGGCCGGCCAGGCGATACCTACCATATGGGAAGAAAAAATGCTAGTTAATTAAATGCTATCAATTATGGCAAATATGCTGCCTAGAAAAAGAGCTTCCTTTGTGAAGAGGCAATATGCAAACTTTTACAGCACAATTATACAAAGAATAATGAAAAATAATCAGAAAGAACAGAGTAACTCCTGATAAGACCATATCATGTTTGGCTGCTATAGTATTTATAATCTGATCTCACCAAGATCACATGCTCAGGGCTAAACAAAATGGGTATTTTATCCTGTTTTATAGTTGCAGAAAAATTACAGTTTTTAAAATGTGGTGTTTTTTTTCTAGTAAAAGTTGTGGTTTAGTAGAAAAAACAGCCCAGGTGTGATTTTTACCAGGGTACTACTGTAAATCAGCTTCAGAAATATTTTTTTCCTCCTCCTCTGAAATCCTAAAAAGAAGAGCTCAGAGGTCTCTGACCTTCCAGAGGCTCGGGCATTGCTGTCTCTGTCTTCCACCAGGATTTATTTCACACTATTATTAAAATAAGGATGGAATACAGTTGAGACTGAAGAATTGGTTAAGCATAGGAATTCCAAGGTTGTGTCAAATGTTATGCCAAATACAGATAAGTGGTAAATATCCTGACAAACTTTCTTCAGAGACACGAGAAGCTGAAACACTGAATATATTTTTTCCATGTAAAAATTGTATTGCAGAAAACAGAGCTCCTTTGAAGTGTCTCTTTAGGCCGAGGAACTATGTAGAAGAGCTAAATTTATAGAAAACAAACCAACCTTGCAAATCTGTGAATGTAATACTGTTTGTTTTCCTTCCTTTAAGAAAATAGTACAACGAATGCTTACAATATGCTAATTCACAAAAAAAAAACCAAAAAAACCCAGAAAAACAGAGGCCAAGAGAGGGGCACAAGACACTACTATTTCATGAAAAAAGACAAACATGGAAACTTCTGTATTTTTATTCACCACACAGCTTTTATGCACTCTTATTCATCTTTTGCTTCACAGTAATCACCAAAAGCTTATTGACACAGAACAATTTCATTGACATCTTACAGTCTGATTTTAAATTCATCTAAGGTAAATTGGTGCAATTTCTATGACTAGACACCTTCGTGTATTGCAGCTTTAGATTTTATTCTAAAGACTTCTTATGAAGAGATCAGTTCTTAATCACTGACAACCCTGCTATTTTCTTCTTTCTTGCCTGACCATATTTTGGCATACTGAATATTTGTAATGCTACACTGTTGTGATTCCATTTATGAAACACAAATCGAAATAAAGAAATATCAACCTTGAGCTGAGCTTATTGAATTTCTTGGTATTTTTCTACTTTATGCAATATCTACCTTTTTTGTTCTTTTGTCTCCTGTGAAGGCTGCATGCTACCTGGCAAAGTCAATTCATTGTGCAGCAATGTTTTGTCTCACACCTAGTAGACAAGGTGTAGAGTGCTCCTGTGATCTAATCTATTATGCTGTTAGCATGGCAGTCCTCTAAACGCAATACTGCCAGCAAGCAAAAGGGCAGAGGAAAGAGGCCAGTTCAGAAATGTCATGTCTTCATGATTTTTCTCTCCATGGACTTTGATGTATACTCCATATGACTTGTGCAGTGCACCTTCACTTTTAAAGACCAGGTGTTCCATCAATTTAGTATCTTGCATGTCTTGAGCATTCGGTCTCTGGGATGTTTTCATTTTTTTATACCCTTATTCTATAGAAATCAATGCAGGAAGACTTTTCTTCAGTGCACATGGCTGTGACCATACAATTCAAAGAACTTGGAAGAGTGATCTGATTTATTACCTGGGACAGTTGTGCTTTTACATGTTAATCTTAAATTCCTGTCGGATAAATGGCTTCTCTGCTCTGTATTCAAGACAAAGTATGAAGACATCAAAAATCTTCATAGATTGAGCATAATTAGTATGATCGCTGTCTATTAAAATGGAAAGAGATGTAATAGCTAGGATAGGGATCTATTATGTTGAAAGATGGTGTAGAAAATACTTCAACATTATTGAAAATACTACATGGAGAAAACAGAGTAGATTGCCAGAAGTAGGAGGCTGTGGGATTGTTTTCTCAAAGGATTTAACGCTGAGACTGGGTAAGACTCATTTGGAGAAGCAAAGGAATTAATCCTATCAACAAGTACATCATCTTGAAGGAAAGAACTGTACAAGCAACACTGTTCCCTGTGCAAATAGGTGCCCAAGTCTCATGACAAGATTCTAGTGATAGAAATTAAAGCACCTTTTCCCACCTGTCACTGATGACTGGCACAGCTTTCAAACTGAGTCCAGTTCTTAAAACTGCAGGCACTTGCACAGGTGGTTCACCACTGTAATAGGCTCTGTGCCTAGGTGACAGGGAGATTAACAGACTTCAACGTTGCCTGCAGAGAGAAAGAACTTTCCAGCACTATTTTGGGAGCTCACCAGCACTCTCAACAACACAAGAGCATTTCCATCCATGCCAGCGAAAGTAGGAGCACAGCATGAACAGGATGTTGGCATTTAAACTGTAGCATTTCGTTATCTTTTAGCAAGTCTGGAGGACATGGTATTAAAAATGTCAGCAGTCTGCCTACAATAGGCTCTAACTATCACTTAGAAATAGATACGTAGTGGTGCAATACCTGGGAGTTTCCCACAAGAACTCTAATTTAGATAATGCCTCCTTTACTAAAGGTGTGCCCCTAGCTGGCTGCTAGTACCACAGGATATGGAAGATGCCAAAAGAGAAGGTAAGTTGTAGCTGAATTGGGTAGGAGAATAACTGAGTTGCAAAAAATTACAAAAGGGAAATGTCTCTTAGAGTGGCAACACCCTTTCCAACACAATAAATCCCGTGTAAGGAGAAAGACTGAATGTATTCAGGATTCCAAGTTACCTGCCTGAATCTGTTTCTCCTTAATACAGATGGGCCTGAAAGAATCTTCGTCAGCTGACTGGTTTTCAAAACAAAATCAAGGACTGAAGTGAAGCATCCGTTCTGTCATTCCCTCTCTCCATTTTGTTTGGCACAAAACTAAAGTTCATTGATTCTATTCTTGCTCTTCCACAGTGCAGGTGCCCTGTTGTGTCTTTGATAAATTTAATTAACCTTTCTAGCAGGAAGCTGAGATTGTAAGAAGCAAATATACATCTGCAATGCATAGGCTACACTGTACCAAGTTCCCATGTGAACACTTGTAGCACTTGGTGAGTCACTTCACTTTGAAAGTGGAAAAAAGCTATGGATGTTTAGAGTCACCGTAGGGAGCTAGTCCACTTAGGCAGTCCATTCAGAGTAGCTAGCAGAGACTCCAGTTCACTAAATCCCTGGTATAGACAGACTAGAATTTAAGCATTTGCACCCTTGTGGCCACTTGAACAGGGGTGTTTTCTCATCAGTAATAAACCAGGGCAGCCCCAGCATTTGTAAATAATAATATATTTAATGGAATTCAAAATAGACCTCAACATACTCCTAAGTCACACCATTCTGAATTCCCTTATGCACACATAGATCTATCTCCAGACTTTCCAGGATAGTATATTACTTACCTTAGAATGTAACCATGAAGAACTCCATTATGTTCACTCTCAGGAGGAGGTTGCCACTGGACCATGATAGACTGATTGGTGCGCCCACTGGCCACTATGTTTTTAGGTGGGGCACTGGGAGGCTCCTCTGGTAGCATCAGCCTAAGTACAAAAGAATGTGATGGATGTGAGGGTTGAAATAAATGATAGGTAACATTTCTACTTCATATATCCACTCCGTGTGAATCAGTTTCTTTTATCAAAGTCTGATGACTAGAAAGAAATATAACACTGATCAAACTGCTGAAGACATCCATGAAATAGTTACAACAAATCAACATAATAGGAAATCAGTTAAGCAAGCAACAAGACAGACAGCTGAAGTAACCTTATTCTCACTGAACCACCCAGGCTGCTACAACTCTTTAAAAAGATTACAAGCCTGAGTGAGTTGGAGCTCAGGTCCAGTGTCTGTGACTCCTTCCAAATTGTTTCTTTCAGCTCTTTCAATATTTTTCATATCAAACTCCTACATTTTGAAAAAGCCATTTAGAGTTCAGCTGTTCTGCAATTCAAGCTCACAGCAAGCTTTAGTTCACAGAAGAAGGGGGATGTGTTTGAAACTAAATTTGATGAAGCCATCCTTCTATGTTGCATCTGGGTGAATTCCAGAAGTGACACTGCAATGATTGGGTGAATGCTGTATTTCTTTCCCGGACTAACTGTTGTGGCTTAGCTCAAAACCAAATCAAATATGTCCGAGACTCTGCTTAACTGGTACTCTGGAAATACGAGGGCACCTCTCCTATCGTGTGCTGATATCCTGCACCATGCAATTGCCTTTATCACCAATCACTGGCAGCTGCAGAGCACTCTCCAGAGGCCTGGGTAATGCTAACTGCTCTGTTCATCAATTATTGTGCAAAAGATAGCTCTATTTTGTTAATTCACAAACAATCAGCATTTTTTTTCCTCTAGTAATTCTAAGTTATTGTACCTTCAGTACACAGATAGTTTCTTTTTACTGTACCTGCTGGTCTCAGAGCTGTACTGGCCCTTTCCCACCTGGTTAACTGCACACACACGAAACTGGTAGGTTCTGGCTGGAGTTAGTCCACTCACAGTGACACTGGTCATCTTTGGGTCAAGATTTGATAGGTGAACCTTCCAGGGAGAATCTGTTGGAATAATTACATGTGAAAAAATAGGGACGTGCTTGTTAAAATCCCTGTAGAAGTGAGAAAATGCCTCTGACTGCTCAGTGCTGGTTTTCTTCAGAGCAACTTTGGGAAGAAGTTTCTTTTCAGCAGAAGAAACCTTCCTGTCAGCCCACACGGTTATGCAGATTGCACATTTGTCTACTGGAAAGTGATGCTGCACATGTCATGGCATAATAAATAAAAACTATATTCATTAACATTTTAATAAAAGAGGAAACAAGCATGATAAAGACAGATGGGCTGTGTATTTCACAACCCATCTGTTTGGCAGGCCATTACAACACCACACCCATGAGTGGCTCTGGTGGAAGGACTGTAATGAAATTCACAGTCAGTTTGGAATATCTTCCTACCCAGCTTGCAAGCAGGTGTAGAAGCGTGACACTCTCTGCCAAATCAGCCCTTTGCTGTAAGACCTGAGAAAGCTTCTGCTGCAGATTCTATATATCTGCAATTTTTTTTTTCTAGACATAATATATAGTATTCAGTCTAATCATTTCCTAGGAAGATTCCTTGGAATAAACAGCTCTGGCAGCAATATAGAACACTCACTGTCAGTTCACATATTTGACATATTGAGCTCCTCTGATGCCCAAATTACGTTTTCAAGTTTTCAAAGAGGTCAGAAATGAAACATGTTGACAATTAAATATCCTGACTTCTTTTCTTCATAGTCTGGTGTCACATATTCTCCCTGAAGTCATGACTGAAAGAGTCAGGGAGAGGTGACATTTGGTCTGTATTGCAACAGTAGAGCAGTGGAATCAGCCAATTTAAAGATTTGTTCAGTTTTTAAATAATACCAGCTGTTTTCATGCTCCCTGTTCTAAATTGCTAACACTTCTGGAAATTACTGAGAAGCTAGCTGTAGATTTTGGCAAAGTATCTGTGCATACTGCTCATCAGAAGTGCACTGCAGCTCCTGGCAGGTCACCTAGACGTCTGCCTGAAAATGAAGATGAGATGTCCCAAATGTGGATGGCCGCTAAACTTCACACCAAGATGTAAACCACTAATTTGGTGCTTTTCTGGCAGATTCCTCGGCAAGTTTAAGTCCTCTAGGGTGTGATGTCAGTTGGGCTATAAACACTGCATCATTCCTCAAAATATATCTATTAGAGTAACATTTTCTGGGAACAAAGTCTTTTTTTTTTTTTAATACAAAAACTGACAAAGCAGAATACTGGGAATGTTAGGGACATTTGCACAGCAGTCAAATTCAATCCTTGCCAGTTGTTGATAGTTTACCAACAATCACTTCAGCTGCAAGATCTTGATGGCAATTTATCTTAGCTGAACATTGAACTTCTTTTAGAAAGACCTTAGAATAAGAACAGCTATGTTATCTAGAAAGGCATGAGTTAGGATTTTTTTTTGACCTCTGATTCCTTCAGAATTTTATCAAGCTTCTCTCTTGAGATTTCATGAGCAACTGTTCACCTTGTTTCAGCCAGAGTGCACAATAACAAATAAAGGTAAGCTGAAGTTAAGATATGGCTGACTTAGTACATTGCCTGAAGCACCTTCCTGAGGAAAACGGAAAAGCAGACACCAAGAAGGAAGTCAAATATCCTTGTATGAGCTACTTGGGTACAGGTCCATTTTCTAGAGCATTTCATTTGTTTACTGCTAGTGTAAACACCACCTGAGAGTGCTTAACCCATGCAACTCAATGTAGTGAGCAGTTTGATTCAACAACAGGGTCTATTAATCTCTTCAGCACCTTGAGGCTTTGTTCTGTTTATATGCTGCATCTGTAGAATGCTGTATTTATTCTTTTTTCCTCTCCTGGTGGAAGATAAAAGATCTGGCAGGAAGAGAGATTAAACTGAAACTAATATAAACGAATCCTATTCATCTCCTGGGCACTCTGATTTGTAAAGGAAGGTGGTTTGGGGAGGATTTGCTTGGATACAGTGAGTGTGCAGAGTATCTTTCAAATTTAAATGTCAGGTCTTTTTTTTGACAATCAATAAACTAAACATTTCAAAAGGCTGTTCTCCCTCCTTAAATAAACAACAAAACCCAGAATTGTACAGAAGCTTGTTTTATCGAAGAGAAGAACAATTCTGACTACAGAAACATGCCATAAAATTTTCAACACCGACTCTCTTCTCTAGGGATGATTGTCACTCACTGGTCCCAGGAAGCCTGGAGAAGCTCCATAGTGACAAAAGACTTGCCAGGTCACGCTATTAAATAATCCTCTGTTAGATTGAACAGACTGTGCTAATCCTTCATTTAACTTAAGCTTCCCAGAATGTACTCTGAGCTTTTCTTGCTCTTCCACTGCAATTGCTACTGTCTGAAAAACTTGCATGTTGAGCTGTCTATAGTCTTAAGGATATTGAGTATTTTGAATTAACTCTGATTGCCTCTCCAAGTTAATTTATTGGCAACAAAGAATCTCCCAGGCTAGTGAGATGCTAGTTTACAATGTGATTTGGGTTTTTAGAAATTACTGTTATTCTGTCAGGAATTTTTGGATGCACTTGTGATACGTTTACTAACACTGGTTACTCACCAAGAGGTGTTTCCTCTATGTTTCCCTATCTACCTTATGATTTATGTATTCATTGCAAATTCATAAAAAATCATTTCTAATATGATATTGCAGATTAGATTTGTATTGCAAAAAGATGATTTTTGCAGGTTTGGTTTACACTCACATCTCCTTCCTTCTCCAGAGAGTTTTGCATAGAGAGTAGTAATGGAATTTACCATACTACTGGAATTTACTGAATTTGTCTTTCAAATCTTCATGACAACATGGTATTGCAATAAGTTCTAATAAAAATTAAATGGTTCATCTTTTGTTTGGCAGATGGGATGAAGCTAGAACACAAAAAGTTCTACTTAAATATAAGAAAAAACTATTTTACTGTGAGGGTGAGGGAGCCCTGGCACACGCTGGCCAGAGCGGATATGGAGTCTCCTTCCTTGGAGGTCTTCAAGACCTACCTGGACATGTTCCTGTGCGATCTAGGTGGACCTGCTTCTGCAGAAGGGTTGGACTAGATGATCTCTAAAGGTCCCTTCCAACCCTGCCATTCTATGATTCTAAGGTCTAGCAATGCCTTAAGAAAAAGTATCTTTTAACACTATCATATATAGATCCAAGTCACAATCAAATAAAAATCCAAGTCAGAATCATAACAAACAAAATAGTTTTACTTTGATTTTTGCAAAGATTTATGAACAATTTTTTACATTTGAATTTTCCTACCAAATTCAGGATGTCAACTTATAGGCTTTAAGTTAGACATATGTAGATGCTTTTCATAGCAGCTTTTATTGTCTTCTCATTGACACAATATGATGAATTTGGCTTATACCATTACATCACAGACCACAGATATCCAAGAGTACAATAAAACAAAAAGGGGTTTTTATCTTAATTTTACTCATCAGAATTCTTTAAATACATTTTCATTTCTTTGGTTAAAAGACTATTCAGAACATTTTTTGATTAATCTCTGAAATCTAAACCTCTTTGGAATAAAATAAGCATATCCCCTATCTATCTTCCAAGGTACCTTATTGGAATTCCTGGGTATATTGCAAGAGGGGCTAAACGGGTCATGAAACATCCAAAAATTATATTAGTGCAAATGACAGCAATGCATGGCACTATTTATTTGAAAATCCTATTTCAAATTAAGGTTCACACTCCTGGCTCTTTGTGGGCAGCAATATTTAATGACTGTGTTTCCCTGGAACTGTGTTTTTCAAATTAGATTATAAATTTGCCCCCAAATGTTTAAGGCCATATGTCTCAAGTCACCCACAGACATGGTCTACTGTGAATACTTGTAATTTGAGAATTATTGCATTGTGCCAAACACATTCATTTTAAAAATTAGGTGACTAGAGTCGTTCATATTTCCAGCAATTTATGTGCACGATCTGCCACTGTTTTTGCTTCTAATTAAAATAAGGTTGTTATATCTCTTTACTGGATTGATATTAATGAAAAGGAGTTCTAATCCATGCCAGGTGGAGTGACACGCCTCTCTGTAATGCAGCTAGTAATTAGTCCCCTGAAATTTACACTCATTATTTTGAACCCTCTTCAGCTATTTCTCTGAAACAGATACTGTTATTATGTATTCATTTATGGTATGTGCTTCAAAACATACAATGGATCCTAAAGCTATTAGAAAATGATTCAAAGCAAAACAGCTAAAAAAAAGAAAATCAACAAAACCAGGCTACATTTTGGCATCTATAATTGCAAAGCAAAATCCATGTTTTAAAACTCCACAAAGCCGCCTGTGCAGCTTTGGTAACTGAAAAATAAATCGTAATTCTGATGTCCTGCCCTAACTTTAACATATATGAAAGAAAATAGGGATTAGGATGTTGAGCATATTGTACTGCTGTTGGCAGTGAAAGAACTACAGACACGAGCAGATGAGCTCATGGAGGGCATACGCCAACTCCTTGACAGTTGCTCTTTCTGCAGCACAAACAGGACCAAGAGAAAACCTGAAAGGAAATTTTCTTTGAAAAACAAAGAGAGATTCTGCACAGTCATATCAGACAAATCTATACTTTTACAAGATCAAGTGTCAGCTTTGTTCACAAAGAGCACTTTGGATGGAGTGAGGAATAAAGGAAAGGTGGTGTGTTCCAAAGGAGAAGGAGGTCTGTGGAGACTAAATATTAACCACATACTACTGAGATCAAAATAACTCTGAAAAACAAACACTTCAAGAAAATAAAAACAAGACAGTGACAATATGCAGACATTAAAGTCAGCTTTCCAAACCAAAATCACTGTTGACATTGTTCTACTATTCTGTTGGCAACTGTAAAGCTGAGCAGTAATATATATAATGAGAGAACACAGCAACAGTGGAATATTCCAGGTCTAAGACTTCTCTCTGTTCCACTTCTATGAGAAACGTTTAGACATTATATAAACAAATCAAAGATGAAGATGAAAACTGAAAGGACAGTAAGATCTAGAATGTTTCTGGGAGTTAAGATGCCCAACTCACAACAAACCCAATCTGCGTTGGGTTTTTGTAGCTGTAAGCTTGCTGAAGTACACATACCTATGATTTGTGATAATGAGAGTCTCTCAGTGGTAGATTGCAATGTAATCAGCCAAAATTACTGGATCTATCATGGAGTGGAGCAAGGTTTCACAGGATCCTGTGGAGTTCTGAGAGATTCTGAGTACTATTGTTGATTTTTGCTGAGCCTTCGACAAATTTCGGTGAATGAACGATAGCGTTTTTAAAAAGATGGCACATTCACCTGATTCCTACACTAGAACAACAAAGGGAATTGAAGATCTTTCAAATTTCTCCAGGTAAATATGTAAATACAGCTCTATGTAAATACCTTTACATCATTTTCCCAGTCTAGGACTTGTCATTGTCAAAGCCATTAGGAAACACTAAACAGAAGGGTAACATCCTTGGGCTAAAGAACTGGTCAGGAAAAGCAAAAAGGCAGTTACTGGTGTTTAATCAATGGGAGAGGAAGGAGAAAAGAGCAGCAATAAGAAAGAAAATGGTGCTAAAAAGGTAAAGAGGGAGTATGTGTGCAAATATTCTCAATCATTTGTTACAAAAAGATCAGGATTCTTTGCTTGAAAAGGACTGTTTTTAAGGACAGCAGTCCCAGGCACGACTGGGAATTTCTGCTGGGATTAGAAAACTGTACTTTGCTTAACAGATGTCAAGATCATCAGTTCTGAGACCTCTGCATCGAAAACTTATGCACTCCAGCCTGAAAAGCAAAAAGGTTGTATGTGATCTGAAGCTCAAGTTTAATCTCAAGCTTTCTGTGCTGCAAAACAAAATGCTACCCTCTAGATAATCACAAATCAGAACTGTTTCACATTCAGTTATGCAGTGGCTAATTTCCACATGTCAGAAAAAGTGACACTCTTAATTTTTTCATCAAGAATCAATTGTTAGGCTTGGATCTCCAGCTCACAGGGTGACAGAGATTAGAAAGTATTGCCAAGGTGACCAATTTCCATATAACCTCATCTTTTCATCGACTCCTAAAGAGGCATTAGCAATGTCCCCGAATAACCTTGCAAACAGAGACAGAGGACCAGAAATACAGCATGAGAAAACTGTGGGAAGTGCCAGTTCACAATGGTCACGTTTGTAACCCATGAAGCTAGATATCTGGATGTCTTACAGTTAAACATCCTCCACTACGTACCTAAAAGAAGGATGAATCTCTGCACATGTAAGATAGTAACTCCTATTGACATCCAAGTTTAGTCGTCTGACAGACCACCACTTCCTTATATTATCATACTGCCTACATTTTTTCAGGTAAAATTGGGGTTCTGAATGTACCAAGATATCTATGAAACCAGAGCAAAAGAAAACAACAGGAAGAAATAAAATATGACTATTGATATTTTACAGATGTCAAACAGAAGCACTGAAGAATTGTGGCTGGCAATTCTGGAGGTGGGACTGAGGCTTTTCTGTATAGCAATACCACCATCTCTCTTGTTTAACTATTTCAGTGTGCAAGTAGTTGAGTGTATAACCAAGGGCTGCATGCACATTGTCTCTCATTTAGCAAACAAGACCAGTATTTTATTGGTAGGTCTACTAAAGGTGAGTCTGAAAGAAGGCTGAATAATTAAGAAGAACATCAGGTTGAGACATATTTGACTTCACTCACTGTTCTCAGATAGCTCGACCATGTAGTAAAGAACAGGGCTGTTTCCATCAAAGGGACGCACCCAGGAGAGCATCACGCTGCGACTGTATGAGGAATTTAGAGTGGCCAGAAGATTCTGAGGGGAGTGAGGCAGCTCGCTGTTAAGGAAAAGAGAAAAGGAGAAAAAACAGCACAGAAAAATCAATCTACATTTCATTCAGCTACAGCCTTACAGGCAGTTAAAGCCACACGACATCAGACTTGTATGATGATAGATACAGAACTACCAGCAGCTATTGTACAATTAAATAAATGAAAGACATCTCCGAATACTTCAAAATTTTATCCTATTTGGAAAAAAAAATAGAATTTACACTGAAAGTCCCAAGATTGATGCTCAGAAGAGCTAATGGAAATGTTGCTAAATGTGGAAAAAAGCCAAATTTCATATAGTTTTTGATTGAGACAAGTTGGTCAATAAATTTCCTCTCCCGTTTTTTTTTCCCCTCTTACCATGATGTCCTAGCAGTGTGACAGCAGTAATATGTACAAACAGTAAAGCACATGGGAGATATGATTTAACGTGGAATTTTTCATACTCAAGGAAGCAGAAGACATTGACACTACCCATATAGAGCTACTAATCAAAATTACCATATGTATTCTTAGGCTACAGAACAGCTTGATTTACTCGCGGATTCAGGCTTATCCTGTCATGGGTAGAATCTTTCCTTCCTATAATAAGGATTTTTTTGGAATCACCCAACCAGAAAATGTAGTGAAAATGCCTGCGGAAACCCCATGGAAATACAAAATGAAACATTAAAAAAAACCAAAATAAAACTGCAGCTCAATTAAATTGTGTAATTTCTCCACATAAAGGCAATTTGTGGAAAAACATTTCATTTGTACTCATTGGCTGTAAGTCAGAGGCTGCATAGTGCAGTGAGAAGACTAAATTCTGCTGCATCCCTTAAACACTGATCTGTATTAAGTGATAAGAGCCCTTCAGCCATTACACTCGAGCCTGATTTCTGCTCCTTATCATCCTGGTTCTTAAGAAGCACAAAGATCCTAGAGTGAAGGAAAGGCAAGAAGGGACAGTTCTCACCCATTCAATCTACTGCTCTTCCCTAGGAAAGCTGAGGGTGACCCTTCCTCAGCAAAACACCACTGCTAATCTGCTCTGGCCAGAGCAGAAAGCCACAAGGGTACTTCACATGCTTAATTTAAAAGCGTAGTAATTTCTGGTTGCAATGTATCATACTCCTGAAGGCTTACAGTTATTTAAAAACCACAACGCCTTAGTCACTCACAAAAGTAAATACAGGCTCTGGCTTTAAGCCAGAACCATAAATATGTCCCGGATTTGGGTTTCTACTGAAAGACTAAGGAACATATGTAGGGACAAAAGCAGTTTTATTATTTTTCTGTTAAAACTCTAAATGCTTTTGTTTACAAGTTTATGATTAGCTACACACTGTGGAGCTAGCATGGGGAAAAAAGATGGTTGCTGGAAGAGCCTAAGAGTGGTAAGAAAATCACACTGATAATGAGACAAGTGGAAGACATTCACCTGCCCGTGTGTTTCTAGGCTAGACATGTGGACGCTTCTCAAGGCTAAACCTGAGACTCACAGTTTTGTCTCATTTCATTTGACTTTAAATGCCTAACCAAATTAGCAGTATGGTGACCCCAGGCAAATGTAAATATGCAGGTAAATATGTAATGACACCTCAGTGTGCGATTCGGATCTTAACTTCATTAAATCACTTACTCAAGATGCCTTCATTATGAGGAGTTTAGACTGACTACATTCTCATTTACATCTGGGCATGCACCAGCCAGGATTCAAGACTTTTGATGCATAGACAGTTAAGACGTAGTCACTTTTGGGCTAGAAGAGACATTGGGCACAAGAAACAGTATGTGTGGGTTTAACAGAAGCAAATTTTGAACACTGGACTGCAACATTTTGGATAAATAAGTTTAGGGAAGAGGGGCATTGGAAACAAAGTAGGAGGGCAGCTGGCCTGCAAGACAATATGGTAGAATAAGTCTGTCATTTGAAAAATGTGGAGTGAGAGTTTAAGGCATGGCCATTTACCCAGAAACTACAGGAGCGTTCTACTTAATTTTGAATGAAACCTTAAATTATAACAAACATGAAACCCCCACTACAATCTATCATTATGTCCTAAGCAAGCTGGTTGGAAAAGTGTTTTTGTGATTAAGCTGGCAGAGGAAATTACTGAAGGAAAGAGAGTGAAACACCTTGTTGTGACATGGCTCATAGAAGTTTCAGTCCCTACTTCCATTTATTACCAGGCCCTGCAGGGAAGACCTCAGAGATAGGTTGTGGCTTCAGCTTCTTTTGGATGATTATGGTCATATGGGGAGCAATGTAGGGGAGATGGCTGAGGAGAAGCTCTCGGCAAACTTAACCTGATGTAGCTCCTTTTCTGGGAACTAAACAAATACTCCTAGTATATATTATGGATATTTTCAAGATGTGCATTTACTAATCTTTTTTCCCCCCTTATGTTTGAGAAGGGCTGAATTAACAGCACTTTTGAGGACAAAAGTTACATGACTAAGAAAGTCTTCACATATCAGTCTCTCAGCATACAAGTCTCAAAAGACTTTTGGAGGAGAGAGGATATGACCTTTTCCGTGTATTTGAAAGCAAAAACTGAGTTTAAATGTAAGGGTAATTTTGCTTAGGATTTGTGTTTAGTTGATTACTCTTGGATTGACATAAAATGGTAATCAGTCATCAGCATGAAGGGAATGGGCACTTTCTGTTCAAAGATTGAGTAGCATGAGCTGCAGCAGCCGTACGGTACACATATCTCCACTAATATGATATTCTTTAACCATATGTGTCCACATTGAACAGCAACAGATGGTGCTTACAGATTTAAATCCCTCAAGGCAAACATTACAAGTGCCTAAGAAACACACCTGGACAAAAAAAAAATATTTAAAACTACAAAGACATTTCAGCATAGAAGTGCACTTCTCTCTTTGTAGTATACAAATTCAGAGATTAATAAATAGTAATTCCTACTTTAGCAAGCACTTACACTTTGACTCCTCATTTGCTACCTCATACTGTGTGGAAGGGATGATAAGCGAGACCTGTACCCCTATCATGAATATTCATGTTCCCAAAAGACATTGTTCCTTCTTTTTATCCTTTAAGAGAATTACTTTTCATTGTTGCTAACATCCGAGAAATCATTGCAGGGAATGGTAATTCCAACTCTTATTCAGGGTGAGAAGTATCTCAGGCTAGAACTACTCAACTTCTGATACACCAAGGAAGTGGATGAAATTTAGGACAACAACAGACAGGGCACAGAACAACCCTTAATAGAACACTGGAAGCTTAATTCCATTCCTGCATTATCATGTTTCTATTGTTCATCAAAGCCCCAAACATGAAATAGATGAAAGTTTTCCAATACAGAATTTCTTAAGACTTCATTTCTTTGATGCTGATGAGTTGCATGAAGGCAAGTTTTCCATAACTTATTTTGTATGATAGCAAAACATGTATATGGACACATTTAAATCTGTAATTGATAGATAAGCCCAGGGTTAATGGCATAGCCACCAAGGTGACCTGAGGGGACTCTGACAAAGCAATTAAAAGAGCGGATTTGCAAGAAAAGAACATGAAGTCATTGTGACCATCTAGGAGAGAAATATTAGCTAGTTGCAGATGATAGACGTTCAAAACAGAAACCCTAATGTTTTGAGTCAGCTCATCACTGCCAGAGGGCAGCTGAAAAAATCACTCAGCAAACACATAGAGCGTTTTATAAAATTAGCTAAAAGCAGACTATTTACTGAGGGAAATAAACCAGACATGTTTTGGAGAGATTTCTGAGAAAAATGGTCCAACAGCAGGTAATTAGAGAGACTGTGACTGAAGAGGGGATTACTAAAAAGGCAAGGGAGATTAAACAAGTTTTCTTGACAGTTTATAAAAAGCCCCACTTCCATTTCATAAATGATTTCTTAAATCGAGGTTCACCATACAAGTTTTACTCAGGAGCAGGTGGCTCATCTGGTAGACCCGATAATGTGGTAAGAAGTCGAGGCAGAAAACCTAACAAAGCACTCAGCCCTGATGGCTTTGCTCATAAAAGTTTATAATGTTTTAAATTAAGAAACCTGTCATCTGTGGCTCAGGACTTTCCAGTTTCTCTTGCAAAAGTCTCCTCTCCCATTTCTAAACACAGGAAGGATTCTTGCAAGGCATCTATGAGTTTTGAGGCTGTTTTGTCTCTTGTAGGCCCATGAAAAGGTGGATTTTTACCTACAGACAGTTTGAGAAAGACTTTTGAATTTTATGCTTTCTTTTTGCTAAAAACACCTAAATTTTTGTCAATATTTTCAATGATGAGCAGATACAATTGTGTTCTCTGGATGGTATTTCTCTTTTGAGTATCAAGTGCCTTTAGACTCAGTGGTGAACCTTACTTATTGGATGACATCTCAATAGAGATCTTGGAAAAATAAATAGAAGCTTTCTTTCTAGAGAAGAAGGAATAATATACTTTCAAGTTCGTCATCCTTCCTGTTTTCACTCCCTGCAGTAAGGAAAAGAGATGAGCTATTGGAGCTGAGGGATATGGGATCCATACGAAGATAAGTTTGTAATGGGATGTCATTTTGATTTGTTACTCTGCATCAGTCTTAGTGATTTTATTTTTAGTAATTTTAGTAATAAAGCTATTTTTTATGGACATTTTGGGAAGAAATTGGAAGCAACAATTAAAGATACTCTATTAAAAAGAGTATAAAAATTCATGTATAAATGACTGACAAAGGCAATATTGTGCATTCTTGGCAACCCACTGCATTTTGTTTTAAGTGGTTAGCTTCCTTCTCCTGCTTTTGATGAAGACAGAACAATAATAGTTCCTTCTCTAGTAAAAGAGAATCAAAAGATGAACTTTCTGCCAGGAATAAACTGTCTATTTTTGTATTACATTGTCCTCCTCATATTTTTGCATAGAGAAAGAGCCTAGAATATTTTACTATATGTTGTGACATAACAGAGGCTTGTATAGGGCTTTGATTTCCAACAATGCAGCATTACCATAATTTTCAGTCACATTTGTACAACAAAGATATTCTTTAGTATGGACTGCAAACAGGCTGATATTGAGCAGCAGGTATTATCAGGCACAGATAGAGGTAATTCTGCATATTTTATATATATTGAGAACCCTCAGGCTAGTTTTAGCTGGAATCAGCAGTTTTCTGTCAGGTGAGTGATACACTGTGATAATTCAGCTTATGCAGCTTTAGGAACTTGTGTTTTCCCCTCTATATGTATTTCATTATGGTATTTACAGGACTACAAAAATAAGCTAAATGAAGCTGGGATGTTTCATAACATACAATTATTTTTGGGATGAAATACCATGACTTAGAAGAATGCAAGAGAAGCACAAGATTATCATCAAAAGACCTGCAAATGTTTCTGTATTTGCAGTTGAGAAGCTCTGCTAGGAGAAAAAAAAAAGTGAGTAAAAAATAAAAATCTATCTCTTGCAGAAGAGAAATATCCCTTGCAAATGTTTTACCTCGTGCAAATCAAATCAAGTGATGTACATGAAGAATAAACACATTTAGAGGGAAGACAAATGAATGAAGTATCTTGACTAGCAATTAGTTTCTATGCCCAAGTACCATCAGTGCAAAATTGATGAGCAAGGTAACCTTTGGCTGCACTTTAGCAAGTTCTTCATTAGTTTTCTGGCTTTCCTTTTCAAATATTTTATTTCTTCACAGATACACTGAGGAAAATGATCCATCCTGCTTGCACCACCAATGTATACCACACTGTGCTATCAGTCTATGTTCTTCACACAAGAAAAAGTACCTTTTTTCCCAGGCTTGTCTTCCAACAAAGGAAGACAAGGGAAGAAAAAAGTTTTCTTTCTTTCTTTTCACAGATTAGAAAACCGGGCTACTCAGAGATTAAATAACTGAAGGTCACCTTGAAGGTCAATGGTTTTGAATTGAATCAGTTTGAATAGAAATCAGTAACAAACTTCTTTGTGCCTTTGGAAACTTCTCTTGACATGACTAGAGGTAGAGAAGGAGTATACTGGTTCCTGGGGGAAAAAAGGTGGTGAGACAATTGGAGTTGTCAGATAAAGGTACATAGGCTATGATATTATCTGTTGGTAGGCTGCACTGGTCTGTAATTGGTTGAAAGGCCTCCTTTGAACATTTGTCTGACATTCGTGCTACTCAAGGCATTGAAGTGTAAGTGCTCATCGATGGGAATGTACATGCCTTGTTTGTTAATGTTCTGCACAAGAGAATTATCTGAGAGAATAGGGGACGTTACAGGTTTGTCATTCGTATACGAGTTAGAATTTAATTTAAGCTTTACTTCAGACATGTCCTTTCCACATATTTTCTTTTTCATTTCACTTCTGTTGTATCATGTATCTCTATTTCTCACAGATTTATGCTGCTGAGCCAAACAATATAATGATGAAAGCTGCAAAGGAATGCAATGTTTTTTGGCATTTTTGTACTACCTGCACCACTTCTTTGAAATAAAACTTTACAATTCCAAGTGTGATTGAGTGACTTATCAGTTACTGGAATCCTCTGAAAGAGAGAGTCTGATATATTTCTTTAATTCCTCCAGGAAAAGCAAGTGATAGGCAATCAGCAACACATAACGGGAGGAAGTGGAAATACGGGATAAAGAGCCAGTTCCAATGCCTAAAGAGCCAGTCAACATAACTTGAACAAGCTGGGCTGAGAGAAAGGCAGCCTCAGCAACATACACAAGATGTGTCTCACCCAGCTAACTTCTAGTCCAAATTTTATGGACTGTAAAACTGTTCATCACTGGTCAACAGGGAGCTGCAAGTAAATACATCAGTTGTGCTGCCCTGGGTTGCATAAGGCTGTTTTTTCTATTTAGGATTAAGAAATGATCAGACTGTTGAAGTGTTTAGCATGCATTTATAGCTTTGCTTCAGGTTTTAACATTCTTTTTAGTCTTTACTCCACAATTTTCTGCCTTCCATTCAAAAAGTGCCTCAGAGAAAAACAAGCATGGTTATATAGTAGCAATATATTTTGAATTGTCTTCTGCTCTTGGATTCAAACCAGCAGTAAAATGCACTCCGAGAGGAGAGCCGAGGAGTGCTTAATTAGAGAAAGAATGTATGACCGCTCTCTGAAAATGGGCATCTGATCTAGGCTTGGCACTGTCAGGATAAATGCTGTATCAAACAGTCCTCTGCACAGCAAATCTTGGAGGTGAACTCATTACAATGCCAACAGCAGAAGTTGCCATCTTCTCAGAGAGATCGGGCATGACCAGCAGAAACAGATGCAATTGTTGTTAAATTGAAGCATGTGGCACTAGTCAAATAAAAAATAAATTAAAAAGTCTACATAAAACATTACCTTTTTACTCATTTGATCTGCTACACACATGTACCAAACCCACAGTTGTTGCTTTTAGTGATAAAAATAAAATGAAAGTGCACTTCATTCCCATGGAATGACAGAAATACAAAATATGGAACGCCATAATGACATTTTTTATAATCCTTTTACAGAACTGAACTACACTTTAAACATTTTCTTGGTTTTATTTTTAAACATCCTTAGGAATAAGGAAAGGCATGAACACATTTTCTTTTCCCCCACTGTAAAACTATGTGTAAAGGGAATGCAAGAGTAAGCGATGTCTGTTCAAGGACCAGTTACTCCGATATACACTTAACAGAAAAAAAATAAAAGGAGGAAAGTATTTTCTTAAAACTTTGACATCACAGTGCAGCACCCAGGCTTTATAAGAAAGCCCTACACCATGGGATGGCAGAAGAATTCAGATTGAAAGGGACCTCAGGAGGTCTCTGGTCCAACTTGCTGCTCAAACCAGGGTCAGTCATGAGATCAGACCAGTGTCTTCAGTCTGGTATAAATGTAGACTAATAAGTGTCAAATAAAAATGTAGTAATTATGTGCATCAATCTACTATGCTTATATTAATACAGCTCAAGATGTTGTTAGATTTTTTTTGTTGCCAGGGCATATAGCTGGGTCACGTTTAGCTGCTGTCTACCAAGACCTCAGGTTCTTTCCAGCAGAACTGCTACTAGTCAGTCAGCACCCAGACTGTATTACTGCAAAAAGTTATTCTAACCCAGATGCAGATATTACATTCATTGACACCAAATTTCATAAGGTTCCTGTTTCAAAGTCCCTCTGAATGGTGGCCATGCACTCGGGTGTATCAATAGTCCCCCATCCATTTTGTGCCCCCATCCACAAAAACTTGATAAGTGTGAGCTCCAACATCTCCTCCAGATCCCTGATAAAGATGCTGAACTGGGCATGTTCATCACAGGGCATGTCCATCACAGTTCTCTGTGGTAGTCCACTTGTTACTGACTCAAGTGGACTACCACCTCCTAAACATTATTCTCTGAGCTCAAGCACCCAACCAGATGGATATATACACGTGATTCAGAGAAATGCAGCTACTTGGAAGCCTTCCAAGGCTCCAGTTACTTGGAAGCCCAAGCAGTATCACAAAGAGAGGACATTTCAAAGCCTTTTTAATTAGGAACAAATCAGGCTTAATTTCCCTTAAAAAAGCCCACATCAAAAATAAAACTTACAGACTACCCAGATCACCTAGAATGAAATGCTAGAAAAATGCCCAAGGAAATCTGAAACCAAGCATAGTGCATACTTTAGATGAGACACTCACATCACTTCTAGTCGAGCCATTCTGGAGTCATTTCCTCCAAAAGAAATGACCTCACAGGTATAGTCTCCAATGTCACCTGACCACGTCTGACTGATGAGGAGGGTTCCATCTTTCTCTACTGTGATCCTGGAACTGCTGGATGGATTTATTACAATGTTGTCCTTCTTCCAAAGATACCTGAGTATTACAACGTTTCAGTTATTAATTATTCATACTAAGAATGTCATGGTTGTTGGAATTGTGCTGTAAAGTATAAACTTCTTTCAGGAGCTATTTTAAAAATTTACAAATTTTAAGTTTTAGACCAGTGACCAGAATGAGAAATGAAATTCCATCCAAGATACCGTATCTTTTGTAAACAAAACAATACATTTTACATGGAAAAGATGAAATACACATATATATCTGAGCAATTAAGTCCACTTTCATCAGCATTTTAAACTAGAATATTATACTCTGCAATTAACAGCTGAGGTGGTGTCCCATCTCTGCTAAGGCTGTAATAACATTAGACTACCATAATTAGTAAAATCTTGGAATTACTGTGGCAAAGTTTACTAGAGATCATCCATCAAAACACACACATACTGACATGTCAGAGATGTGTGTAGCATCAGTAGTGGTCTGATGTAGTGGTCTCACAATTATTTGTATGTGAAATTTTTACACCTGTATTTCTCTTTCTTAAGTTCTTTCTACAGTTTACCCTTCTAGTGCCCTCCAATCTGTTTTTTGCATTTTCTTTAATTTGTGTGGCTTTCAGACTGCGTGAAGTCTCATGGCAAATTTATTTTAAAATTATGAGCTTCCTCTAAAGGCTGTAGTGCAAATTTTAACAGTTCAGGCTAATTTTGTTTTTTTCTACACAATTAAAGCTGAACATAGCCCCCCATTTATTGTTTCCAAGAACATGGACATCTCTTGTGTGGCTTTCATGCACCCCAATATAAACACTTCTGAAATCCTGTTCCTTCTATTTGGCTTTTACTCTCATTAAGTATTGGCTTCTGACAAGTTGGTTTTATTCATACTGTATTAACCTTGACAGTAAAATCATGGAAGGCTATATTGAAGTCATGAAGTGGAACATAGCTCATTGTAAATAATACATAGAGGTGAAATGGAAGATGGGATTGATATGATTAATGATACAGTGTACAACCTTAAAACGCAGTAATAAGGAGTCTGGTGTTAAAATCTGGGGTCCTAAAACTTTTCACCTAATGCTGTTCCTATAGATTATAAAATTAAGCTTGGATAAACCATACAAACAAGAATTGACACTACTAACCTGATTGAAATTCTAGGATCATGAGTTGCTTCACATCTCAGAGTGGCTGTGGTTCCTTTGATCACAGTGCTATCTTCAGGGGGGTGAACAATGAAAGTGCGATCTGAAAGGAACACAAGCCGTAGTTCAGGTGAAATTACAGCATTTTGACTTGGGCATTCACTCAAAGAGCAGGCAACTGAGCATTTGTCAGTCAAAGCAAGCAGGCTATTCCTATCTGAGTCTTTGCTGTGAAGGTTTCCCTCCCTCTTGATGTCATTGTGTCAAGAAGAGGTGGGACGCTGTGGGGTGCAGAGAGGCAAAAGCTGCAGAGGGCATGAGTCTAAGTCAGCAGTGATCTGAGTGGGAAGAGTCATAAAGCTGCACTAACTCTCACTTGTCTTGTGGCAAGCATCTATGGCAACTCTCTGAAGTCAGAAAACAGCAAGTATGTTTGTAATGCATTATGAATGATTCCAAACATACATTGAGTCAGGAAACAAGTCACACTGTTTCGAGCACTGAAAACAAAAACAAAGAAATTCTGTGCCAAGAATACACTAGATAAATATCCAGAAAGAGGAAAACTTAAATGGCATCCTACAATCTTGTAAAATCCAGGAAAGAAGTTAAAGGAGGAGGAGCTTCTCATAGTCTGAATTTTCCATATAAAAGATATGCTGTTTACTCAAATGTTTTAGAACATCTTTATTCAAGCACCTCCTGGAGACCCAGAACACAATAATTGCTGTAACTACAGCAACCAGATCTAGTGTGAAAGATCTCTATTATGCTTAACTCACAGTAGCAGCAGCAGATAGCATCAGCTGAAGCAGGTAGACAACTAGAATGAGCATAGGAGATATGTGGATAATGTTAATCAGTCCCAAATCCCTAAAGAGATAATCAGCGCCTACAAAATCAAAAGCTAACTCTAATAACATGGAGGTTTTAGCATTATTCCTGACATAATTTCTAACTTTATAATGGTGCGGTTGCTACACAAATATTAGGTTATATTCACTTTTCTTTTCCCCCTCCAATGCAGTACAATGAACAGGAACTATCTTTAATATATGTAAGAACTGTGCCTTAGAGAATTAATAGAAAAGATCTCTATTCCATCCATGCACCTGGGTAACATCCCATTTTCATTATCTTCTTGTGCATACCAACTCTATACTGACAATAAAATAAATATATTAAGGCCTATGACACAAGATCATCACAGTTACTGTCAGTACCTTTTTCAAGTATTCCCAAGTTCAAAAGGAAAAATGTTGCTGATTTAACTTGCACAGTTTCAGGATTCACAAATAACAAATATGCACCACACATCAGCAGAGTAATTGGCACTTCAAGTACAGGAAGGGAGAGATGGCCACAACACTTCTGTATTTAAAAATCATGGTGATGACGATGATTTTTATTCCCAGCTCAGGGATCATTATTTCCTACTTTTAGTGGGAAAAACCATGTTTCACTTAAATTTAACTCACTTAAGAGTAACCATAGGTGAACCTGTTGGATCAGACTCTTCCCCAACAGAAGAGGTAAAAAAAAAAAAAGATATCAAGGGCAAGTAGTGAAGGACAAAATAATTTAATGGGTTACCCTGTGCCATGCCAATCTGAAGCATGGGAGACTACTTGAAGTCTGCTGTACTTCAGTTTGGCTTCCAACCATGCCCAGAGCCATGAAGAAATACAAAAGTATAAGGAAAATCATAAGCATAGGAACTGGGGCCACAGCCTTAGTAACAGCGTGGACTGTTCTATAGGGCCTGCAGACTGCTGGAAACCAGCAGTAAACAGGCAAATCTACAAGAGAAAAACTCTGATGTGCAATGCAAGATTCTCCAAAGCAAAACCTGAGTAAAACTGTTATTGTGGTCTATTTAAATACACTTCCCTTCACAGAACATAAAAGTTTATATGCATAATTTTACAAACAAAAAGGGTATTTGTGATAGGTTTCCTAAAATAGAGACATTACTCCTCTTAAATCATACAAGTATCTCTATTAACTAGATAAGCATAATTGCTTATGAAAATTTCCGGAGCATACAACAAAAACTGATTAATATTTGATTACAGTTAGACTTTCAACAAAGCGTTATCCTTACTCCATACTGTCAGCACCACAAAAGCATTCAGAGCTCCTTCAGAGTTGACTGCACAGCAAGTATAATTGCCAGCATCCTGAAGGAAGACGGGTGTTATCTGGAGCCCTCCAGATTCAAGAAGAATGAATCGAGGAATCTGAACTGAGCCACTGGCTAAGATCTGGTTTCCTGAAACACAGAAGGGAAAACCCAGCATGATTAGTGTCACGTAGACTGCACGGATTAAGCACTGCAATTCTGGTTCTTCCAAAAGACTATTACAGCCTATCCAGTCCACTGGTTCACAGCAGCCCCACAACAAACCCTCTGCTTGCAGAACCAGAGAAATGAAGAAATAAGCACTACACAGATGTACAGAATCTTAATAATAGGAATGGACAAGAAAACGTGGATTTAAGCTTTTCCACAACAACTTAATAACTGTCTACCTTTTTTCCATGAGATGGCAGGTTTTGGAGCCCCTGATACTTCACAGGTTAGCACTGCAGTCATTCCCTCTGTAACAGTGGTATCCTCTGGAGGCTGTATAAATGCTGGTTTAATGTCTAGAATAAAAAATTTGAAAAACTCAGTGCATCAGCTATCAGAAAGATCCTTTGCCTATTATCATGGACTGCTTTACATCCACTTTTATAGAGCTGATCATGGAGAAGGACATGACAATAATACATGAAAACCTTTCAGCAGTAACTGTAACCTTTTGTTATGCATCTCCTAGGAATTTTCTAATTCAGTTTATTACCTGCATGGAAAATAAAATTCTATCAGTGCTTATACATGTACAAGTAAGATAACTTACTAAAAAAGGAAGATAAAGCTCAAAATGAGTGTTTGGGGGAAAGTTGATAAATTTAGATAAACAAAACTATTTTCTTTCATCTTTATAACAGAGTTTTTGAAGATGAAAAGCAACTTGAGAAAGGCATTAACTTTGAAAGTTAAATGTCAGCCAAAAGAATTTAGAACCCGAGTCTTATCCAAGACATTTTCCAAGTTTCTTTCTCTCTTATTTTCCCCTAGTTGCATTTTATTACAATTTTTTTTCTGCAGTTTCCTAGATATATATTGAACTGGGGCTGATCTATTTTCTGAGGCCAGCAGGAATTCTGGTTAGTAAGTGTAAACTGCTCTTGGGCTAAAAATCAGCCTCCTGAAGAGGAGTTAACAGCATTATAGAAATATCTGTTAAAAGTTGTCTTTAAGAAAGACTACTAGGATTTGTAGCTCTTCTATAGAGAAGAGTGTACTTCATTAACGAAATTATTCAATCAGATTTTTTGGCCTAAAAAAAGACATTTAACTTGAACTTTTTTTCTTTCCTCTACTAAACGTGATCGTAGGCAAAAAGTGGATAAAATGATACCATGGACAATCATGAAACAATAGCTCAAAATCAGAACAGAATTAGGTTAGCATAGGTCTAAATTATTTAAGTGTAAAGACAAAAGTATTTCACGATTTTTTCTGAGTTTTCACTGAGTTCTTTTTTAGTGTGAGTCTCTTTTTTTAGAGGAGAGTTCACCTCCATCCCTGATGTCATGAAAATCTTTTCTACAGGCTTCAGCAGACTGTGTTTAGGCCATAGAGGGAATTTTGAAGTGCCTCACAGCTCGGGCAGCTATGCTTGATGAAAATAAAGGTTCTGTGAGTGGATCTAAACAATCACAGAGCAGTGGAAAGATCTGATGGATGTAGTCTCACTTACAAAAATGATATGACAACTCATTGATCTCCTATCACAACTTCTTACTCACTAGTCACGTCCAGGTAGGTGTATGTCTGTATCTCCCCAGCTTTATTACTAGCAAAACACTGGAAGATCCCAGCATCCTGAGGACGCAGAGCATGGATCCGCAGCCCACCACTCAGCAGGACTTTGTAGCGGGGGTTATTCAGCTTGCTGAGGGGAACAGAGTCCTTATACCAGATCAGGGTGGGAATGGGAACCCCTATTAAAAAAAAGAATAATTTCACTATTAGTCTTTGTTAAACATGTTTTCAGTAGTCACAATACTCAGCACTGCTACTTTCCCACCCTTCTACACCAATTATTTCTATTTTTACAAGCTGCTTTTGATAAATTGAGGCTGGATCTTACATTATCAATGGTAATAATAGACTGCAGAACATGTGGGAATAAAACCAGCAAATGGTGAAAGGGGGAATGTTGAGAAAACATGTTATCAAATTACTTTCTTCACCCAATCGTATTTCATGCTACTACAAAATAAGATTTATGGCAATTTCAAGTTCAAAGTCAGAATCGTGCTACTTAAACAGCAATAGTGTGTCAATGCAGCAAGTCTGTAAGACTGTTTCATCCCAAATAAGATTTTTCTATGCTACTGTAGCTAAGATGTCAAAATAAAAAAGAAATGGCAAATTATATATATAAAAAATGAAATTTTCAAATGGCTGTATTTGAGTCTTAATTTGGCAGCTTAGTTTGAGATGATGTACAAACAACATATTACCAACAGTAAGATAGCTTTAAATTATTATTGTTTTTATTCATTCTCAAGCTTCACCTGTTTTTTGAAAAATGTAGACATTAGGAGAAACAAAAAATCCTACCCTAGATATAACTTACAGCCCTGTTTATTCCTATTTTCTTTCACGTGCGTGTTCTATAAACCCTGACAGTTATTTCGCGCATATTTCTGCTGCAGTCACATCCCAGTCAGATGAGATGAATTGGCTGTAAATTAGGTACAAACAGATAGTGAGGGTTCTCCTTTCTTCAAGAGGTGGCAAGGGCCTGGAATAGTCATACACAGATGTTCCCATCCCACTCCTATCAGGCGATATTTCACCTTTACATCCCAGAAACCCCTGACTGATCAGATGCTGAGGGCCCTATGCAGGGATCTGAACTGAAGCATTTTCTTATGCGATTGGAATAATCAGAAGATCACAAGGGTATCAAACTGATTTAAGTTCTCAGCCCCAAACTTGGCATTTTTGTAATTGATAGCTACTTATAAACACATATCACTTAAACCTCAGAGCTCCACAAACCACTGTAATAAGGTAAGGAACTATGTACTTAAATTCATGGGTGAATGAAATTTGCCGAAGTAGAGAAAAGCAGGATATCACAGAAGCATTAAGGATGCGATGTCACTGATTAATTGAGCATCTGCAGACAATCGATTTCACTGCAATGTTGGCACTGACTTCAGGTTCTCAGAGTGAAACCACTACAGGAAGATCTATATTATCATCATTACCATTTTAAAATCACAAAGTTAAATACTATAGTATTATACTTCCATTCATGTCTTCTCTCAGTGTAGTTTTTGTCTTTATACAGACAATAGCCATATTAACTTCCTGGAACGTACAAACAATATACAGAATGATTGAAAAACAACATTGAATTGCTGTTTTTACTTTTATAAACATGTAGCATTTACTACAATCACCTCAGATGCTTTTGTTCTGCTGATAAAATAAAATGTACTCCTAATCTAGAATTTAATCAACTCAGGAAGAAATCCACTATGTTGAGTACATTGTCTGATAGAGAATAGATGTGGTGTAGTAGCCTGCAATGGGCATAATTCAAATTTCATACAGCAGCACACATACAGAATTAGCGTAAATTTCCATGTTCAGAATTCTCGATGAGAGTGTTATTCATCTCTTGAAAATCCTCTTGGGCAAATACAAATTATCACTGAGTAATGAAGAAACAGATGATGCAAAATAGAATAGTTCTCCTGATACTGAGAAGCCTGGAAATGAATTCAAGTTTAAATAATAGCAACTCCATTTTCCCACACATTAGACTTGATAGGCACCTACGAAATAATGAAATCCTGCATTCAGGACACTCAAACCTTTAACACTGGTGTCATTCCATGAATCCCATTCTACTAACACTATTAGCAAACCTTCTGATCCTATAATCACTGTGAGATACACCTTCCTATCACCAACTCAGCTGACAAACTGAATATTACCATCTCTATTTTTCTACATTTCGGTTACGGATATCTACTTCTACTCAAAGTTATGAGTCTGAATAATAAGATCTTATCTAAGCACTCTGATGCCTGTCAGCAGCATTCATTTGGGCTTTGGTGATCTTCCCAGAGAGATTTCTCTTCCAAGTTGTATACATTTTCTTTTATCATTTTGCTACCTCTTTGGCTAGAAAAAATGGTTCAAACCAGCTTCCTTTCTTCTCCCCTCTCCTACTCCACAGCCTTTCCTTTCCCCACACCCTCAAAGGAATTTTGCTTCTTTTGCTCTCTAAACACTTCTCGTGAAAAAAAGTAATAAAAGAAGAAGACACTTTAAAGACCTTTTGGACTAAGAATTGCCTTACAGTTTGAGAGATTACAGAATGGTCTAAAGGACTAGTGATAATAAATAAAATAATTTATTCCTTAGTATTTATGCAGCTCTATTTATTTTTCACAAATTAATCTAGTATTACAAAGGAGAATGGAAGGCAGGAAACTGAGACACTGCTTTTGGCCTTGTCACTTTCTCCATAACCATGGGCAAATAATTTATGCAATCTGAGGTTTAGATTCTCTACCCATGAAACTGAGGCTTGACTCTTTGCCAAATTTCACATAAGGACCTGGATTAGAGACTCAAAATATTCACTGTGTCATTTTTGTTATTTATTTTTTATAGCCTTCTCCAGATCCCAGTGGACTACTGGGGAATCCCCAAAGCATCTTTCCATCTACTTGTCTAAACAGGTAGAACTAAAGGCCAATTAACTGTGCTCCCTTGACACCATCACTGCTGCCTGCAGCTCTTAGCTTTCTATAAGCAAATAAGAGAAAGTGTTTAAAGGAAACCTATTGAAAATGCAGGCAGCATCAGAGACTGCTAAAAGATATACAGCAGAGTATGGTTACTACGCAGTCTGATACACTGAAACTCCATTACAGGGAAGTAGAAAGCTCATCTGTGCAAGTTGCAATTTTATTTACAGTTAATCTCTGCTTATACTGTGAAAATTAATCTGTCTCTCACACGTTCCAAGTGCACCAAGACTTGGCAAATGGGCTTTGTGCACAGAACTTGATGGGATTGGGAGAAATAGATTCTGTCTTCCCATTTGTGGCAAAGGTACAGGGCAGCTTTGCAGTTCCCCTAGTGCTTTATTCTAGCTCCTAGCAGGAAGACAACCAACTTCATTTGCCCTGTTTTTAAATGTTGGCAATTGCTAGATCTGTATAATAATAGATTAAAACTCCTCTATGTTTAATACTAGTACCTGCCTCTTATAAGTCTGTGCTCTGAATACTTAGCAAAATAACCCACACAAAGGCACGTTTCCATACTCATGCACCACATTCATTAGCAAATTAGATATGCACTAGAAGACCTCAGCAGAAATGGATAATTTTATCTAGTAAGAATTCCCATATCTTCAATAAGACCTCATCTAAAGAGAGTGGTTATGAGTGCCCTATTAATCCCCTTGGGAGCTAAACTGTTCAAAGGAACAGTTAGGGTAAAAGGAAGAGTTAGAAGTCAACATCATCTACTCGATTCCTTCAGGTTTTGAGTGTTTTTATGCAATTCATGAAAATCATTTGAGACAGCAGATAGTTTTTTTTCAGTGACAGTGACACAGTCCACAGATTCATCAAATAGTTCTGTATTACTGAAACATTCTTCCAAAAAAAAACTCTCAGAACATTTTTTTAATCTAAATTTCTCCAATGCTACAACATTTTGTTTTAATTCTGCTACTTGAAAAATCTTCTCCAACAAAAAAATGCTGATATGTTTGTCATAACACATGCTGAAACAAAGTTGGTGGCATACGGCCAGAAGAAATGTCTTTCTAGTCACATTTTCTTCATTTGAAATTGTCTTGTCTTGGATGCTCTGGCACAAAACACAAGAGCAGCCCAAGGACAGAATGCTATTTCCACCTTCTTAGCTCCAATAATCTGTGCTTTAGCTATTTCCTGAGCCAGAGATTGCATACACACAGCTGTGTTTAATAGCCCTTACTGGAGTTTTCTTCCATAAATTTTGTTTGTTTTTCTAAATATTTTTTTATTTCTGATCTTAACTACTGCCTGGACCAGTAACCTCCACAGTTTATGTTTTCTGAAAAAGCACTTTCCTGTATTGTACATCTCCTACATGAAAATTTATCTGGGTACCTCCTCTACTTCTGGCACTAAGCAATCATCTTATCCTACTCACCTTCCCATATGGCACCCACCCTTTAGTCATCTCTTTCACAAACTCTTACAATCAATTTAATTTTTCATTATTCAAAAAGCACAGCAGATCTCTAATTATATCATTCCTACATGTGTCTATCTTTTCTGTTTTTTCTACGTGCCTTTTTCCAATAGAGGCTGCCCAGAGGGATTGTGGAGTCTCCTTTCCTGGAGGTCTTCAAGACCTGCCTGGACATATTCCTATGCTACCTGATCTAGGTGAATCTGCTTTGGCAGGGGGTTGGACTTAATAATCTCTAGAGGTCCCTTCCAACCCCTAACATTGTATGATTCTGTGATTCTATAAATGGTGTGAAATATTTGAGGTGTGGGTGCCTCATGGATTCATATCATGGCATTTGCTTATTTTTCCTCTATTCCTTTCTTCTCAGCACCTAACATTTTGAGTCACAGCTTGGCACTGAGCTGATGTTTTCAGAAGACATACCTTCTTTGAATAGTAATAGGCAATTTCATCTCTATCAATAATTTACTGTCCAGTGAGTTCAAATCATCAGAACCTTCTGCAACTCTTTCACAGTCAGTTTTAATGTTGACTACCTTGAATAATTTTCTATAATCTGCAAATATTATCGTCTTACTATTTACTCTCTTTTTGAGGGTACTTTTTAATGAGTATGTTTAACAACAGAGGTTCCAGCAGAGATTCCTGGGAAACTCCACAGACAGCAAGCCTTGTTTCAAAAGCTGTTAATTAACAACAAGACCTTGTCTCTTATAACCCGATATCTTCATTTCTACAAGAGCCTTTTGGTAACAGACTTCATCAAAGGCTTCTGAAATTCAAAATCAACCAGAGTGCCCTTACATACATGCTTGCTTATCACACTATTTGCAAAGCTTCCTTCTAGAAAAGCAGGGTTGATAATTTCCTATATAAAGCATTAAAAAAAGAGCTTAAATCATAGCGGAAATAATATGATCATGCAGCAAAGGCTAACTCGATGTGCTCAATTCTGGAGACAAAAATACCATCCAAACCAGCTGGTAGTTAGGTTTGGATTTTTTTTTTTTTTAATCAAGGATGTGTACCTTTTACCTCAGGATCTCGTGGTATTTTTATGTGTATTGATTGTTAAACTCAGCACTGGGGAAAGTGACACAATAAAAAGTTCAGTTGCTTGCCAAAGTCACGTAGCAATTCAGTGACATAGACAAACCTGCTCTAATCACAAGATTACAGTGCCTCCTATTTATTAAAGTGCTAAAATGTGTGCTGCTTCTATTTCTCTGGAACTAAATCTTAAAACCATTTTTTGTTTAGGTAAAATTCTAGATATTTGAAGCCTTTTATATTATTAAAACACCTGCCAATTAAAAACTGCCTGTAATAGTCCTCCTGCAGAATTCTTAAGCACACACATCAGAGTTACTTGTCAAAAATATTGCAAATGATGGGTTCTATGACCATACTTTCACCTCAGCTAATTTTCTGGCTCAGGACACTAGTCTCTGTTATATAGCAACAACTGAATAAAATACAGAATGCCAGAGGGAAAGGAACAGGAGTTGCCAATCCCAAGCTTGGGTAGTTGAGATCTCTTCTGGGATAGGAACTTTCTTCTCAGATGCCCATGGGCTTGGTGCAGCTGAAGGAACATGAGCCCCAGCTGACAAATATGAATGTGTTACCATTACTCATGTGAGTAATTGGAGGTGATCATTCTCCTGTACTAGGCTTTGGCTAAGTCACATCTTGTATACTGTCTCCAATGTTGGGCTCCTCTCTGCAAGAAAGACATTGAGGTGTTGAAGAGGATCCAGAGGTGAGCTACCAAGCTAGTAAAGAATTTAGAGCACATTTTATATGAGGAACGGTTGAGGGATCTGGGGCTGTTTAGTCTATAGAAAAGAAGGCTCAGGGGAGACCTTATCACTCTCTACAACTACCTGAAATGACGTTGTAGCAAGGCATGGGTTGGTCTGTTCTCCCTAGTAACAAGCCATAGAACAGGAGGAAACAGTCTCAAGTTGCACCAGGGGAGGTTCAGGAGGAATTTCTTTGCTGGAAGGGTTGTCAGGCATTGGAACAGGCTGCCCAGGGAGGTGCTGGAGTCACTGTCCCTGGAAATGTTTAAGAGACGGTTGGATGTTGCACTTAGGGAAATGGTCTAGTGGTTGATAGGGCTGGGACAGGTCTCTTCCAGATGAAATGATTCTATGATTCTACATTTTAACTAAACTAAACAGACTGTCCAATTCTCCAAGGGCAAAAGACCATCCCTTTCCCCTGCACCTGGACTGCGTGATAATTAACAATAGCGCAGAAGCCTCGAAAACCATTGAAAGTTTACATAATGTGCTTTCTTCAGTACTGGATATACATTCATACAAGTTTGAACATGTCTGCACACTCACCCATCGCCTGGCACAGGATATCCACATCTTTCTCCGCTTCAGCCAAAATCACGCTCTCGGGTTCAGACGTAAAATATGGTGGTTCTTTCAAATGAAAAAGCAAACAAAAGTAAAGGAACAAACCACAGCAAAGTGAAAAACATGATGATTTAAAGATACTCGGCATATGATCTCTCCACACATGTATTTAATATAGTGTGTCACAGGCAGACTAGTTTGTCTAAGGTTGTTTCTACTTGGAGGTGTTTTTTTTTTTTTTGGTAGTAAAAGCATCATAAAAAAGCCAGCAATTTTTTGCTATGCTGAGTATGAATTCCAAAGACTCAAGATAATGTAAGGCAAGATTTAAGGATTTGCACTGCAAATTAATACTCAGAGCAGGGGCTACTTTTCATTTTATAGGTCTGAATCATGGAACATTTTAATTCTTCATTCAGAAAGGCCCTCCCGAGAGGCTTATAAAGGTTTATATTTACAACATAGCATTTTATAGGATAGTTTGCTTCAGTATCTAAACCAAATTCCACCTTGTGAAAGCATGAAGCATGTCAAATAAAGTGCCATAGCATGTCACAGAGCTGACACCACAGGACAAGTGTGGTATAATTAAAGAAAATTCTTCTCATCTGTTTTATTTCTTGAAAGCAAACAGATTTAATGCTTTAATTGAAGTTATAGTAATAATCATAAAAATCCACACTTTATCATTAGGACTAAAGAAAAGACACTAGATGTTTAATTAAACAAAGACAAGTTTCCAGAAATTTTAGAGTATGCTGTCATGTAACTCTTTTTTCTATGCAGCATAAAATTGAAGAGCATCATGTCAAAGTCCCACAGGCGTTAAGGTTGCAGTAATTATCATGGTAAGTAAAAACTGTCATAGTCTGTTCAAATGCAATTATCATCTGAGTACTGGTTTTAGAAGGATTTTATTTGGTTTTAACTGGAGTTCTACTGTACCATAGACAAACTCCCTGGAAAGTTTTAGAAACTACAGAAAATGCAATATAAGTAGCTTGTAGTATCATGGCAGCTTGCTGTCATTTCACAGTGATTACATGATACGCCAGCAGGTACACATCAGGAAGCACCTGATCTGAACACAACCTCTCCTTTTCTAGCACTCCTTCCCACTACCTCCAATAAAATACTTGCTTAAATGTACAGAACTGGGGCCTCATTTGAGCACCAATGGAGATTACAATTTTGTATTCAATCCAAACAAAGTCAATCAATATTAGTCTTCAAAAGCTGTACTGAAGAGGAGGAGGTGAGTTTGCAAAATAGCCTGGAATACTCATTTATCCAGCAAAACCAATAAAACAAGCTTTCTGATTTATTATATTCTAATAATATACATGTGTTAACATTATTGATCCTCACAGCCTAAATATAAAGCTATTAACAAACATGCATAATAAGTTGTGATTTATTGTGTATGATCTCATGCGTTAATCTCAACAACAAATTGAAAAGCTGAAGATTTAATTGAAATTCACTGATGGCATGGTATTTGACATGTTTGATCAACTAAGTTGCTGAGTCCTCTGCAATTCATCTAAGTCTGTGATTTAACTGAGTATGCTCACTCTTCTCATGCCATTCTCCAAGCCTTGTCTGATGCTTTCCTTGTGCTCTCCTTTTCAAAATGTGATCTTTTTGTTCCAGACTTTTTCAAAATGTGATCTTTTTTTTCCCCAGACTTTTAGCCTAGCCTTACTTATCTATGTGTCTGTCTCTAGACACACAGGTACATGTCCATCTGTCCACTTCACAATAAAATTGGAATCTTTTGTTCCACAGCAATTTAATTTGATTGTGAGGGGAGGCAAAGGGGAAAGGTGGCCAAAACAGGTCAGCATCAAGACAGCATCCAGACACATCTCCCCACATCCATTTGTAGCTTCAGGCTGCTTCTATGCCTGTCTCCAGTCAGTGAGCTTCAAGTGTCTTGTCCTCCTTTTGGGGAGCTGCTGACTGCATGTCTTCTATCCTCCCTTTTATAAGGCCCTCTACCAAATTTCTAAACTTGGCAACCTTTTGCTGCCAGGTCTCAAACTTTCTCCCTAGATCAGCAACATATTCACACAGTAGTCATAAACTTGAAGATTTATCTTCAACATGAGCCCACCGTCCAGCTGCAAAGCATTTAATGTAGCCTCAAAGATGCTACTGGTTCCATGACCACCGGTTATGTACTACCTTTGCATACAGTTTCTGCAGTTACACTTGGCATATTTAGACAGTCTGCTTTCACAGTGTCTCTCCCCAAAACCTGTCCTACAATCTGTGCTCCTCCTTTGTAATCCCTTACAGGCTTTTATGCCACCTTCAAAGAAACTTGTTACATTAAGAGATGCTTAGGTGAGCAGGTATCAAGCAATGAATTACCTGACAAAGAACTTGAAGTTAGTGACAACTGTCACTTAGCAAACAGGATGTAATGTTATTACAGAAAGATTCACATCAGCTTTTTTTTGAAAGAAGCAGGGAGAAATGGAAGCAGATGAGACAGAAAAAGAGCAAACGGCAGAAAGATTCAACTTAAAAGCCACAGATAACTCTCAGAGGACTTTCAGGGTGAAGGTGCGCCAACAGAAATGGTTTCTAGTTTTCATTAAGCCCAGACTCACTTTTTCCCTTACACTAAAGCCTGCTCAATTCAGTTCTCACAGTCATTCCAGAAGCTGAAAGCCCTGACAAATGCTATAATTGATATAGAGGGGTCAGATCTTATTCTTGCATGATAAGCACATACATAGAAAATCTTCCAGAAGCAATTCTACAAATTACTGATTGTTAACTACCTGCATCTGCTACCTGGAGTTAGAAAAAAGTCTGTATGGGAATACAAGACCAATTCAAAAGGGAATTTTGGAAGATCTAGAATATCATATAGATGACAGTGCTGTGGCAAGTCTAGTGTACATGGCAAATTAGTCTTGGTGATTTAAAGTATGAAAAGAATCACAGCAGTACTGGTGTAGGTGTACTCTTAGGGCTTTGAGGGAAACAAATCAGTGACTTCCATGCAAGATGTGCTCCTTGTCTTACACTACCAACACAGATGCTCAAGAAGTGCTTTGCAGTGAGGGTTTATGACTTCAACAGAACTCAGGCTGCAGAAGAAACAGCTCTAGCTACAGGTGCTAGACCCCTAAAATCTAGGCTCTTCACTCTTCAAATGAGTCAGATGTACTACCTGCACATTAGGTGTGCTCCTGAAGGCCTGTAGGCCCAGCATAAACTGCAAGTGAAAAATTCAGCATCTCTCAAGTTGGGTGCTATACTCCACCTGGTGAATAACTATCAGAAAGAGGCCATAAAACCACAGCAATATTTATAAGGGTCAGTCAGATGTCATTCTGAAGGGGCATTCTGGCTGTCTATATATACGACTCTACTGCATATTTATAAGGCTTGGTTTGAATCACACAGCATGAATTTGAACATTTATTGTTGTAGGCAATAATCATGTGTTGAAATTTAATATGTGAGGTGAAAATACAATGTCTTCCGAACTGTATCACATGCCAAACACAAGCCTCTAGTCACAGCAATTTCTAGAAATGCCAGTAGTCTGTTGGTATCCGGTCAGACATTGAAATTCTTTTGAAATTACAGAATCACAATAGTTAGAATAGGAAAGAACCCATCACACTGAGTTCATCCCGCTGGCAGTGCAGCGTGCTATGCAATGCCAGGGGTTACATCTCATATTAGACTGAAAGATACTGTATTGTTCAGATATTGTATTAGTGTTTGACTGATCTTAACTAAAAGGTCAAGAACAAGCAAAGGCGAATATTTTAATACAAATGCATGCTTTTAATAGTCGTTGAGGGTTTCAGGGTTTGTGAGGTTTGTTTTTTTTTGCACTACAGACATCATTGAAAAGATAGCCTCTCTGCAAAGCCCTTGGGAGCCTGCAAAATTTGATAGTGTTCTAACTTCCCCCACGTAGAGTTACATGGTCACTGATTTTAGCATTCAAAAGATAGCAGTCAGCATCCATTACATACCCTTCAAGCTGCACTGCAGATGTGTGACCTAATCCTAGATACATACATGAAAGTCAGAAAGAACAGAGAAAGCCCCAAGGGCTCCTCCAAAGCTGAAATTCCTGCATCACTCACAAATTCAGGCTTGCATATTTAAGAGGAAAATCAAGCCTTAAACATGGAAGTCTGTCTCTAGCATTACAATCAACTAATTTATTTGGTGAATATCTTGTACAGAAAAGGGAACTGGAAACTTGAGAGTCCCTTGTAGGTATAAGGTCTGTAATTCCAGACTGTCCATGCTGAGAGAGAAGCCACATTGCATACACAGGTATAAAAGGTTCCTTGATGAAAGATTTTTCTTTGCACAAATATCAGGTTAGAACAGAAACAGATAAAAGGCACTTTTAGTTTCTTGCTTCTACCCCTACTCTGGAGCTGTAATCTGTGTGTTCAAATATCTTATAATAGTACAGGGAACACATCTCCTGTTTGCAGAACCAAAAGAAGGGGGAACTTCTCCTGAACATCAGTGACAGAACTGGACTTCCCTGATGTTCCATTACTTCATTGTGGCAAAGGTCTTGTGGACATTTGGGCTGAAGGCAACATGTCTGCATCCTTCTCAAGAAGCTCTGGGTCTTGCCAAACCAAACTTGTCAGCATTTCTTTGCTTTGAGCCCAAACTGAAGTGTAGGCAAGTCCAAAGACATTTTATATTATAGCTTTCCTGAAAATTCTTATTCTTTTCTTACACATAGTACAAGAACACAAGCATTACAATCTTTTATTAAGCACAATCTTCATGAAAAAATGATTTCCTCAAGACATAGTTTGTCGTGTTTCAAAGTTTCTAAGCTAGAGTCACAAGAACTATTGTTTCCAGAGATCTGAGCACAAGGTATGGAGGTGCCTAGCTACAGAGGAAAATGTGGAAGTTGCATATACATAACATAAACAATGGCAAGGCACAAAGAAGGCCCTGCAGCATCAAAACACTCTAGGAGAAATGCAGTGAAGGCAGATTAGCCCTATAATTCTTGTCAGAACCTAGCTAGGTGTGCCCTCCATGCCAACGTTAAATTGTTCTGATGTGTTCCTATGAAACTGCATCTTTCCTACATTATGGGAACTAGGGTTCCCTTTAAGAGAGAGACAAAGGTCTGCAATGCTCCCTTATCGTCCTGTTTTCAAAAAGAAATCTATCCAGTTAGGATGTAAAAACTCTCCCTAGAATCACCAAGATGAGAATAATATGTCTATTAACATAGTCTTTTAGGCACCAAACTGCTTAGAGAAGAATAGCCCTCTACTGCTCTATTCTATCCTATTCCTTTAGATAGGCCAACAAGGCTTTAACACTCAGTTCTGTACAACACCTCACCATAGCAATCCATTCCTTCTAATTGTTGTTCTCATCTTGTTCAAATTTTACTTCCTGACTGCATCTAATTTAAAGAACACTGTGAATTTCATATAGCAGAAGGGTTTAATTCCTCATTTTCTTAAGCTCCTAAAATTTATTATTTCTCATAGAACAATCACTTAAAAAATTACTATTGCAATTTGTGGTTAACAGAACTTGCAGAAACAGAGAAAAAGAATTTCAGATTAACTCAGTTTTCAAGTTGGTTTCTTCAGGGGAAGACTCCTTAAATTACTTAATCATCAAACTGTTAGTAATAAAACAAATGTGCTCTTATCTAATCTGCAACAAATCTTTCCCAAACTGTTACTCTGCCAACTGAGGAACATGCTACTCTTTAAAAATTTATAACAACTGCAGCTAATATAAACCAAGGTTTGGAACCACCCCAGTTTATCTTTGCTGGAACAATATGAAGATGTCAAAAAGCTCTTTGCCACATTCAGAAGAAAACTGTGATGCAGCACAAGACTAGAAGACTTTCTCCTTGCTTGTGCAGTCCAACTTTATTACATTAGAGATGTATATTTTCAAATATTATTGTGATTTTCATTTAAAAAGTCACATATGCACTCAGAAATAATCAGAAAAAAACTTCAGAGAAAATATTGTAGGTCACAAACAATACTTTGAACTGAGTATGTGCCTTTGTACTAAGTCTCTCTGCTGTCTAATGAAGCTCTTGTCACCATCTGAGCCCCCACACAAATTCTGTGACTTCCCTTAGCTAAGAAAAGCAAGGACTGATCTATCTCTACAAAAAGCTTTGATTAACTCAGTGTTTGTGATATCTTTGATGTATCATTTTATTGCTACCCTTATTCTACCTGTAAATAGCAATTTTTTTTTTTCTTTATTAGTCCACAAAAACTCTCATGGCCATATTACTGAGGGTCTGTATTTGATTTATCATGATAATTTTGAAACAAAACTCTTCTATTAACATCATTTATTTTTTCTGTTAGTTAAGGCCCCTTAACAAGTGCACAATATATTATTCTCTCAAGAAGTACAGCTCATTATCAGGTCACTACCAACATGTACAGAAGTATTTCATGCATGCAAATGGACAAGCAAGTACTCTGCAAGTACTACTCCAACAGACTATGAGGGATACACCACAAAACTCCTCAGGTTTGAATCTTTTCTGCATTTTCCTCTAGAACCCATGCCTTGACTAATTAAACAACAGCTAGATCCATCTAAGAATTCTAAGGATGAATACAAGTTATGCATTAACTACTAATCCTTTGATCTGGCTTCCTGTTTAGAATTAGAGATCCATCCTGCAGCTCAAGAAACTCATAAATAAAGAAATCTATCAGGCTTTGCTGACACGTTGAGTAAACACCTGCAACTGAAGTGTCTTGTTCCATCAGAAGGAAATAAAAGTAATTGGTAACCAATTTGTTTCTGCTTTCTTTCATCTGTTTGTTGTTATCTACAGGTCTTTTCATAACTTCATTCCCTGACAGCCCCCTAAAACTACATAAGAAATAAATAAAACATTTAAAAATAAGATAGCAGGTAAGCTACTAAAGTAAGGCAGTACTGCTAGTTTAATAAGATTCCCCAATGATTGTTTCTCAGTTTTATTGTAACTGTATTTAAGAATCTTTTACATTAACCGAGAGGCTGCTTTAAGTATTGCACGAGACTGGATTTGACAGCGTAGCAGCAAACTTATACTAGTTACAATAAAATCTTATGAATAAAGAAGAGTTGAAACAAAACCAATAAATAAGTGAAATCTGACTCTGCTCCTTAAAGGGAAGGGAAGTTGCAAGGTAATAATTCTAAGAAACGGTACACAGGAAAAGATTGGAACCAAACTTCATCCAGTAAGTAATAAATACAATAGAGACAGTGCTACAAATGAACTTGGAACAGAGCTTTGCAGAAAGAAGAGCTGTTTTCTCATTTAGCATGAAACACTATAAATTGCTTTACTAGAATAGAGACCATACAGTGGAGTCTTTAAAATTGCATTTTCAGAAGGCTAAAAGAGTGGAGAGAATTGTGTGCTGAATTCCCTCTGCAACACGCTACAGAAATGCATGTGCATGAATTCTGATCAACGCTGAGACTTGTATCATTGCCAGAGCAATAACCTCCTCAGGACACTTGCACAGTTATTACTGGGAGTATTACATAAAAGCTAGACTTTACACAATCAACTCTGGCTTAAAACGTCTTAATGTCTCTGATCTAAAAAGTCTCTCATTCTGAAAAGTCCTAAAAAACCGCTATGCTATGTGAAGTGTGCTAATTTCTTATTATAGCAGGATATGACACACACGGTAGCTGCCATTTCCAAATGACAACCTCCTTGCTACAGAAGCACTCCAACACAGAGGTGATGGTGGAAACAGGCAGTGAAAGGGCACCTTTGAAAATATTAAGTCCAAATTCCCCTTGGAGTCAAAGGTCTAGCACATAGTGTTGATTTTAATGGTGTTTCCTTCTCCTTTTTGTTCCCTCAGTAATGACATCTGCCTGCCTGTGTGTTCAGGAATGTCCTTGGCCCCCCAGCTGGCATTTGCAACACACAAAACCCAGCAGTGCTCCTAAAAAGCTTCTTTGGAAATACAGGTGCACTTGACATATTAAAACAGATGTAAGCAAGCTGGGAGTTAATCAGAATTGAATGCATTTATAAGCCAAGATGTGGAAGCTACCCAATAAGGATTTTACTACTATATTTCCTCAACTTCTGATTAAATGTAGAGTTTCACAGGGGATTCAGAATCATCAATGTTCCAAAAAAAATCTGTTTGATGAATTTATATTCATAGAGAAGAACAGCTGAATTAATTTGGAAGATAACTCTCCTTCACCTCCTTTGTTCTGTTCTCTGAAGAAAGGTTCAAATGTAAGGTCAATGAAATATTAAGATATCAATTTTATTTCCTATTATACCTCAGTCCAGAGCCTGTTTTACTAAAAAACACATTGCCTTGAGAATTACCCATTATAGAAAGAAAGGCTTTCGCTCTTGAGGGCTCCTCTGTGCTGTCTCTCAATTTTGCTTCACAGAAGTATATCCCCATATCAGCAGAGGTTGGGTTGGTGATAGTGAGTCGTCTCCCAAAACTGCTGATGCCGCTGGTGATCTGAATTCCATTTTTCTTCCAGGTCATGCTTAGTCTCTCAAGAGGTCTGGAGAGGTTTAAAAGAAAAAACACCACAAAATACAAAAAACCAAATCAAAAAACATGAATAAACACGTGTATTACAGAATAATCTAGTATGCAGTTATAAACAGATTATGAAACTTCTCCCTATCCCTGACATTCACTATTAAGAAGTAGATGCATATATAACTTCTACCCATCAAGATTACAGACTACTCAAGTGGCATTATGCAAGTACAGCTAATTGATACAGCAATAGAACTTAAGTGCTAATAATTGGATTTCTCTAAGCAAAAGGAGTAAATACTGCTATGGGAATCAGCTGCATGGGAAGTGCTTTCATTACAACTCAATTACCAAAACAGTATTAATCATATCAAGAACATCTCTGTCCTCAAAGGGGAAAGTGAACCAGTTGTCTCATCAGCCAAGGGCCTCAACCACTCACTTCTGCTGGAATCAGCACTATTCAGTGCCAACTAGATGGAAACATAGAAGGAACGCTGTGAAGCCTGTGGTGTATTATGAACAGCTGAGCAAAAATCACTGTAAAATGAGGGCATCTCTAATAAATTACTTGATAGGAGATCCTCGCTAATTGATTTACTAGGAAGCACAGACAACCTTTCATGTCAATAGGCAGTACAGCTGAAATATTCTTAACCCTTAACATTTCCTTAAGATGTTTGCTGATTGAACAAGACTAATTCTTTTCCTTACCGTGTGAGTAACAAGTGGGAAAATAACCTGCCTGTATCCTTATTTGGCTAGAAAAATCAATAAGTTTAATTCAGTAATGTTGGACAAACAAGATTATTCATAAGGTTAGTCTGAAGAGCAAGCATTCTGCTTCTATCATCAAATTAATAAAAAAGGAAAATATCTTCCTATGTCCTTCTCAGTAAAGGACAGTAGTTCCTTACAACCCCGCTGTGCCTTTTACAATACCTTGCATTGGCCACACACTCCAGGATGACTTCACTGCTCCCTGCTACAATGCTGGTATTGCGCGGGGGGATTACAATTACGGGAGCCACAGTGTCAGATGGGTCTACGGCACCTGCACAGGCAAGAAGAACCTCAGTGAAGGCTCTGGACATGCGCCAGCAGCCAGGGCTGACACATTCCCAGCAAAGGACTTTGTCAAGCAACATAGCTGCAAATTTCACTTTTCAACCTCACCGTGGATTTTAATCTCCTCATTAAAGGGAGATCTTCAGCATGACCATTTTTGACGGCTTTCATTATACTGTACAAACAGACTGTTTCAATATACTCAGGTTGGTATCATTCAAAACACATAACTCACAAGAACTACTCCCAGATGGAGTGCAGGGTCCATTCTCAAATAGAGAGCAAATAAATTAAGCATCCTAAAGGTTTTCTGTTGTAGAGCACTTTTATTTTTATCAAACACTTGCTGACTTATACTTTTAAGATCTTTTCATGTTTTGTTTAATCTTACCACTTCCATACCATTTCAAAAGAGTCTGCCAATACTCATGTTAGTTCTTTAAAAAGATTTTACACACTAGGGAACAAATATCAAATTAACAAAGCAGCATATCACAGCAACTTCAATCCCTTTTTCTTATCAGGAAAGTAAATAACCCAAATCTGTTACTCTTTTGTGAGGCATCATACTGTAAATAATTTAGCTATGCAACAGTCAGCAGACATTTAAAAAAAATGGTAAAAAGACTGCTTGTAAATTTTCTCTGTATACATTTAGTAAGTGAATTAAAATACCCATGTATTCACAGGTACTTTGCTTCAAGCAACTCATTTGGGAAAGAAAAATTAGGTATTTTTCTTAGCATGAATAACATAGTAATAAAATTTTCTAAAGATGTGGAATCCAATAAATGAATTATATGGAAAAGTAATGAAAATAAAACTAAAATGATGGAAAAGCAAGTTCATCAACTATTTTCTGCAAAGCAGGCTAACTCATGCCCATTAAGCAGAATGGGAAACTGGCAAACACAAAGTCTGAGCCCTGGTGTTTTCTTGTAATTCCTTGAAGAATAGAAAATGAGTAGATATTCTTTGCTTATCTCATACATGGCATACCAAAAGCCCTTTGCTTCTTGGACAGAAAAGGTTGGTAACGGGACTCAGAAAGTTCACAAGGTTAGCAAATTTCTGACAAATTTTTTACCTTTCAATGTTTTTGTAACTGACAGAAAATAGTGTACTATAGGAGATCAAAGCATGTAGCATGATTTTCAGATTTTAAGAATACCACCCACATATCTGAATAGGTTCAAGCATCCAACAATACAGTACTTAAGGATGTGGCAAGCACACCTGTCAATGTGCTCCATTGACCTGACAAATCATCAATATGCAATTTACACAGGATCTCAAAAACCAGGCTTTTAGTAGATTTTACTTCTGCTCAACATCATCTCACGAAATACGATGCTATCAGATGGCACATCTCCTTTCTAAGAAGCTTTCCATGGTGGTCTTATAGGTATTCATGGCAAGAATTTTCCATATAGTAGTAAAAACAAAATAGAAAACAAGCGTTGATCAGATTAGTATCTTGTTACTGATGAGAAGAAATAAACTTAGCATTACTGTTCACCACTACTTCATGCAAAATGAAGATTTACAACAGTAAATGCTAAAAGATCAACACACAAGCTACTAATTTGGCAGTAATCATTTCTCATCTCCATCTGGAAAAACGGAAAACCACTTGTTTGATTTATCAGCTCCCCTCAAGAATGGCTCAGTCCTGTTAAAAGCAGCTGGAGAAGAGAAGAAGAGAAGAAGAGCAGAAGCGGAGCCGAAGAAGAGAAGAAGAGCAGAAGCGGAGCCGAAGAAGAGAAGAAGAGCAGAAGCGGAGCCGAAGAAGAGAAGAAGAGAAGACGAGAAGAAGAGGAGAAGAGGAGAAGAGAGGAGAAGAGAAGAGAAGAGAGCTTTGTTTTAACCTCTTGGAGCTCATCATATGTGAGCAGCTCTTTGTGCAGTGAACAGATAAGCAGGGGAAATAGAACTGCAGGTTACTCCGCCAGTGTTCACCGCCAGTGTTCAGGAAAACTTAAGACTTCTGTGACTTTCTTACTGACCATAACAAGAATCTAGACAAAGTATGGGCTTATTTTTGTTTTGTACTATCCCTGAAACAAATCTATTAAAAGCAAGCTGTCGATAAAGACTTTGAGCGAGTGAAGTTACACCAATATGAAAGAGAGGGCTCTTCAGAAATGGCACTTATATTCTAAGTAATATACCTACAAAGGTAATCAACTCATAACAACCATATATAGAAAATAACAATGTTTCAAGGTATTATCTAAGCAGTATGTTGACAGCATACGTATTTCCATTTCATATTCAAAGACAGTTTAATTTCCCCTTTGCAGAAAAAACCCAACCACTTGCCATAATTTACTCTGGCCTCAATCCTGCCAAATAAAACTCAGCAGGGACTTTCCTTTTGCAGAGGCTAGTTTGCAGTTTTGTTTTGTGGCTAATGAAAACACCAAAGGAGGTATTTAGCTCTACTGAAATCTCAAAAATTTGAAACAGAGCTGTAAAATCTCAAGAAGGATGTAATCTGAAATCTGTATTTTCATGCTATCAGAGCTTTATCTTTTTGTAAGAAATTCACAGGTTGGAATATCAGAGTTGCCAGGCTTCTAACATAGACAAGGAGTAACACTGATTTTGCTTTGATGACATGACGTAGGAAATCAGACTTCAGTCAGACTATGGAAGGTACAGAGCTATTCCAAACAATCAGATAATGAAAAACTACCCAGACTTTCCAAGTTTCTTATCCTACCTGTCAATAAAGCCACTCCATCCATCTCCAGCCTCCTAATGCACTAAACTGACATGATTTTACTTGACTATTGCTACACTAAAATACAATGCAGAATGTCATTGTTAGTAAATAGACTTCTTCTTTGTAGAAAACAATTTAACTTTTTTCTCCTCTTCGCTGTTGCTTTTTTACTTAATCAGTTTTTCTAGTTCCAGTTTTCTAGGTTTCTGCTGTTTCCTCTGGCTTTTCATCACCTCTTCCTCCTCTGCCTCCCCTTCCTCAGGCAGCTTCTCTATATTGGTCACTTGGAATTTTCAGTTCTTGCCCACCCATGGTCTCCTATGGATGTTTCACATTACTTAAGAACCATTCAATTTCCCATGTATCCTTTATTTTAATGATTGACCTTCAGTTTCTCTGAAGAAAATATTTACTAAAGACATTGAAATGGGAGAGCAATACAAATTCATAAAAGAACAGGTTTTGTTTGATGAATTTGCTAACGGAGACCATCATTCCCACCCATATTTCATCTTTCCTGAAATAAAAGATCTTCTTTCTATCTATCTTCTGAACCCCTTGTCTCAGCTAAGAAAGCAAAGCAATATTAGGAAAAAACACGGACCCCAGATCATAGCCAAGAGATGCCTCACTATTAGGCATAAGTTATCTGCATGGAACTTGTAGGAAGCTGCAGAAACAAGGCTGAAAGGCAGTGAAGAATATTTGGGTATGTGCTCTTCATCTGATTCTAGTCCTTAATAGATGACAAGACAGAATGACTACCACAGGCAAGGGTACTAATCCAAACACGGAGTTTTCTCCAAAAAAATAGTATGCTCTGCTTTTTTTCACTTTATATCTATTTTAACCACAGCACTACAGTATTTCCAACCTTCCTTTTGCTTCTATACCTTCTCATTAGACACTGTCTGAATTACTACCAGTATCTACTAGGGCTCAGTAACTGAAGTGCAGCTTGATTATCGTTAACACCAAAGACTCTGACATATGAGAGGAGGGAGCTTATCTTGGACATGTTTCAGTGGTTCCCTTCCCCAGCTGCTCATGAAGCAGTTGGTGAACTGTGGCCATTTACAGCCCAGAATATTTAGGTAAATTGGTATCAGTACATTTTTTCCTTTTATATTCGAATTTTAAAAATAGACACACACAAAAAAGAAAAAATAGAAAAGAGAAGATGTTGGAGTTTTCTGTCCCTTTAAACATAAACTTCTCTGGAATTCAAGAATCTGGCAATCCTGCACAAAGCAGAGATATATTGAGGGAAGACAGACAAAAAAGAGTGAACACCTCTTGCATGGTCTATTTGTTTTTATCACCAGTGGCTGCACAATGCTGATCTAGGATCACACTGAAGTTTCCCCTTCCCTTCTCCTGCCTGACTATGAGTAAAATCCATCCCAAGTGTTCCATAACACTTTTTTTTTTTTACATACAGATATGCTGTAGTATTTTTAATCTGTTACTCAAATACAATAATTACATAGACTACTCTGTCATCTCTGAAAAGACAGTGGTTTTATCTCTCCACATCTATTGCCACGTAAGGTGCAGGGAATTTAAAATACCATAATTTACAGTTTATGAAGATCACACACTTTATCAGATTCACATGGGTGCTTAATTTTCCCAACAGAGATGAAATCTTACTCAGGTCGTATGATTGAAAATACAAAAGGTATCTTTCGCTTCAAAAATATATTAAAAATTAGGTTTTTTCCCCAATTTTACATTATGGCATGCAAACTTTATCTACATCTCTCTTTGAAGTGCAGAATATTAAGAGTATTGCTTCAATGGATGCTCAAACTCATCTCAGAAAGATATGGGACAAACCAGTCTTACTAGAAGGTGAGAGAAATAATTTATCTCTTGAAGAGACAGCTTAAATTCAAATTTGAGAAAAATGGCAAGTCTCATTTTTAGGGCTTGCTTATAGGCTTCAACCCTCTGTAGACATTAAATACAAACAGGGTGACCATGAGCAAGAGGAAGGAGAATTGACTACATAATAATCCAGATCACCTTCCTTTAACTTAGTATGGGATTGAGCCTGGAATGTGATGCTGACTGCTAGTCAGTCCTACCCTTGGTGGTAGTTACTACTGCAATTACTTCTCTGTCTCCTGTTTTTAGTGTAGGAGGCATCCCACAGCAATCGATACAAAAAATTGGACTTATTTCATATTATGAAATTCATCTGTAGGAGAAAAATGCTTCACAGAAAAGACCACCAGTATTCTACCCTCAAACTAATGGAGCAATGGAATACTTTAACAGAACTTTGAAATAATTTATAAGTTATACTGGGAAAAAAAGATTAGAAAACCTTCATCATAAACTTCCTACAGACTTTCAGATTTGCAGACTATGCAGAAACTTCTTTGCAGTTACTATGCAGGATACATGCAAAGCTTCATGTTATGAAATTATGGATATTTATATTATAAAAAAGCGGAATAGGAGGTAAGAGCCCAATATAGATAGCAAAAATATTATATATAAATAGTTCAACATTATGGCATCATGAATGTGCAGTCTCTGCCTGTGTAATAGAATACGGAAAAAAAAGAGAAATGACAATCACACAGCATCTCAAGATTGCTCGAGGGGAAAAAGAAAAACCCAAACCAGACTTTACAAATACAAACTACCTAATGGAATACATTTCAGTTTTTCCAGGCATGAACTGCAGATGGTCTGGATTATCAACCTGTAATGGATTAATGCCCCTTTCCTTTTCCAGTACAAGATACACAACAGGAATTGGATCCTAATCAATAATAGATTAATTTCCCCTCCTCTTTTCAGTAAAAGACTCACAACAGGAACTGAAGCCTGATCAACAGACTAGCAAATGCTGACAACCATCTGTGGGCACAAGAGAGAAGCATTATGCAAATAATGAAAAAAGCGTATTTCTCAATCATAAAACTCTATCCTAGAACATGGCCTGTCTATCTGTTCCCTACTTATTAGAGTGATTATTAGCAAGTTATACAACAAAAAAAGCATTGAGATAATAAAAGTTACCATTTCATGTTTTTACTTTTCTGGCAAGGACTGTATTTATTTCCAAGAAAAAGGAAATATGTGATGCTGCTGTGCATTACTGTGGGCTGTACAGGTCCCTGCTCAGCTCTCTAGATGTAAAGAAAAATTTTCCTGTGAGGATTCTTGGTCATATTTGTTTAGTTTGGTGAACTAACATTAAAACTCCAGATGGGGGTTATTCTGAGTAAAAAAACATTTGTTTATAAAATAATTAGTGATCTAATAACACAGGACTGGTATATGAAAAATTACATCTTTTCAGCCTAGTCATTTGAATCAATCACAGCAAGTGAATTCTTATATATGAGTCTTCATCTTGATCCCAACATCACAACATATCAATGAGTTACCAGATATGAAAAAGGTTTACAAAACACAATACAAGAAAAACAAGTTAATGATCTAGGTCAGTTACATTTATTGACTCAATATAATATGACTAAGCTTTGTCCACACCAGATCAAACATGAATCATTTCCACAGCAAGTAAAATAAACAAACAAAAGGTTAATAAAATAATCGAACCCAGAACAAAACACAGTAAGTAGATCACAAATTAAATACTCAATGTATGAGGAGAGATATGGTAAAGAGAAGAAATTGTAAAAGATTTCATCAACAACTGCTGAGGATAAATTGCATAAATTAGTCTTGGTTCAATCACCCACATCATAAAGTAGTGCTTGAAAGCCTGCGCATCTTCCTTTTCTATCCACCCCTTCTGGGCCTGTGTGATGGGCCATATATGTTACAATAGCACTTCTGATGCACTTACCTCTGAAAAGTAAAGTTACCCAAAGAAATTAACCTAGAAAATGTGTTATTTACCCAGTCAAGCTTGCAATTCTGCAAGCAGTTCATAATGCACTTAACTACAGGTATTTGCTGTTTGTTTTGAAGACAGAGAAAATACAGTCATAATTTAAGTAGAAATATAACAGAAACAGAACCTTAAAGGAGAAAATGGGAAAAATATATCAATCATGCAAAATGTATTGGCAAGAAGGCGTTTTATGTGTCTGGAGCATCCTACTAACTGGTTTTGGAGAAGAAGACAGCAAAGCAGCTCCTGAGTCAGCTTAGTTCCCTGTCTCTGACATCCCATCATGAATTCCCATTTCTGAATGTACGTGGTCCTTTGGCAAAAAATATTGAGGTTTTTTAATGCCACTTTTCTGGTTGGAAAGTCTCCTATAGCTGTGTTGTTCAACCTGTTAAAAACACTCCTAATTTCCAGCTTAAATGTATTCATGGCCAATGTACCCCATTTGTTCTTCTGCCAAAGCTGTCCTTTAGCTTAAATAGCTGTTTTCTCCCTCTGCGATGTTTATGTCCTAAAGTATTTATAGAAAACAATCATACTCCTTCACAGTCTTAATTTTACTTAGCTAAACAAGCCAAACTTTTCTTGTGTGACAGATTTGAAAGGATTCACTGAAATATATACAAACAAAAGAACAGGAGCAAGAGTAAGAAAAAAAACCAGCTNGGTCTGTTCCTGGGCATAATGAGACGCAGAGGCTTAAATGCAGTTGATTTACAAACCGAAAATGTGTTAATGTGTTTCTGCAAAGCACAATGACATGATGAAGGTGAAACACTGTTGTGCCCAGGGAGTGTTTCCCCTCCAGCTTGTCTCTCACCGGTTCTGCTCCATAGACTGGGACATGCATGAGAGAGCTGCATTTTTCTTCTTTCTGATTTTGCCCTTTTTCTACAGACCACTGAGTGCAGGTCACCCAGAAATTGCTATTTGGGGGTGAGTCCTCCACAAAACAAACTTTTTCCTCTTCTTTTTTACTACCTGAGGCTATAAACTCACTTTGTATTTTAGGACGACTTTGGAAATGTATTTCTAGTATTATCTCATGTAGTTTTAAAGAAATTAAACCACTGCTTAGTTAAACAGCTCCCTGTGATGATTCAGCAGCTAAATTCTAAAGCAGACCAAATTTCTGCTCCAACACTCTGAAATTCCCTTCTCACAACTCTGTGCAAAAAGAGCAATTTGGAAGTTCAGTCTCTGTCACTGACCTGACCTTCCCCCATGCACAGTGAGGGGTTTCTTTCTGCCTAGAAACTTATCATCCAACACATCATTAGAGCTTTTAACATGAAAAAATATATAGCCTCAAGCTATTCTAGCTAAAGAACACTCAGGTGGCTTTTCAATTCACCAGATAGCTTTAATATGGGCTACATAAGTGGATGGAGTGTGTAATCTTATTCAATAGCAGTTAAAAGGTAGGAAAAAAAATCCATGGTCTAGCGGTGGAATCTATTAGCCTCAGAGTCATCTTCAAAGTGATACAAGAAGCAACAGCTAGAGCAGCCTGCTACAGCCAGCCTGTGGGGCGAGTGGCACCTCTGCAGCCAGAACCTTTGTGTTTTAAGTATGTTTTGGAGTATACTGCTGATGTTTCTAAAGATTTTAAGAATAATTCATCACTGGAAATGATTTTGAAGAGGTTGTATATTTTTTACAATGCATTTTAGTGCATCGTAAGAGGAACATGATTTTAGACATAAACAGTCATGCATTTAGCACTTTCCTGTGCCACCTGATCTAGGTGGACTTGCTTCGGCAGGAGGGTTGGACTAAATGATCTCTAAAGGTCCCTTCCAACTCCTACCATTCTATGACTCTATGAAACAAGTGGAGGGATCTCGAAGTGGGTGCAGGAGACAGCAAGATTCTCTCCTAAGGACAAAAATGAACTTTTAACACCTTACAGCCTTGGTGCTTCACATATCTGGATATTTACCAACTGCTTTCTCAAAACAAAAGGTAAATCAAGCNAATGTTTCCAAATGTTTAAACAAATAACAGCCACATTTGCAACAGCTTTTTCCCCTTTGTAAGGGCTTTCATACAGACTGCAAGAGCTGTTAGTTTTAGCCCTAGGGAAAGATTAATGGAGAACTCAACTCTATCCACAAGATGACTTACACCCTTTTGTGTGTAGATAGTATTGCAAAGAGCAGCTTTATATATTTCAGTAGATAAAACAGAGTCTAAAATACAGGTTGAGAAAGCTTCTAAAACCTTGTGGAGAGTTTCCGGGGGGG
>WBNH01005925.1:237005-303462 GCA_013401255.1 Urocolius indicus
ATAAGTGGATGGAGTGTGTAATCTTATTCAATAGCAGTTAAAAGGTAGGAAAAAAAATCCATGGTCTAGCGGTGGAATCTATTAGCCTCAGAGTCATCTTCAAAGTGATACAAGAAGCAACAGCTAGAGCAGCCTGCTACAGCCAGCCTGTGGGGCGAGTGGCACCTCTGCAGCCAGAACCTTTGTGTTTTAAGTATGTTTTGGAGTATACTGCTGATGTTTCTAAAGATTTTAAGAATAATTCATCACTGGAAATGATTTTGAAGAGGTTGTATATTTTTTACAATGCATTTTAGTGCATCGTAAGAGGAACATGATTTTAGACATAAACAGTCATGCATTTAGCACTTTCCTGTGCCACCTGATCTAGGTGGACTTGCTTCGGCAGGAGGGTTGGACTAAATGATCTCTAAAGGTCCCTTCCAACTCCTACCATTCTATGACTCTATGAAACAAGTGGAGGGATCTCGAAGTGGGTGCAGGAGACAGCAAGATTCTCTCCTAAGGACAAAAATGAACTTTTAACACCTTACAGCCTTGGTGCTTCACATATCTGGATATTTACCAACTGCTTTCTCAAAACAAAAGGTAAATCAAGCTAATAAATCACAATTGGATGTTACATAAACTAGAATTGTCAGTTAATCATAACGTCCAGAAATACAAAATTCAGTGGTGAGACGAGCTGAGAGAAGAAATGAAGGAGGAAAGCTGAACTGAGTACATGGCTGTGTTATGGGAGGACTACTACTATTTCAGATGCTGCAATTCTCACCAGCGGATTATGATTTGCTGTCAAGCAACAGGAAAGGAAGAGGAATTGGAGACAATAAAATACTGCCCTCTATTTTCAAATGTATCTTCATATGTTGCTTCATTTTTTTTTTTTAATAAATGCATTTCTTAACTCCTTTGGCACAAATAAAATCTCACAATTGACAATCTAGTTGCTGCTTCTTGTACTTGTAACAAGTTTAAGCATAAAAAAGAGATATTGTTATCTATCCTCTACTGGACTTAAATAAAGAAAAGCATCTGCAGTGACTTTGGGGGAAATTATTTAAGAAATGCCTTCAAGAATTTATTTTATGACAACAATAATTGAAGCACTATTTTCAGAGGGAAGATTTAAGATTAAATATGCTCTATAGAGCATAAAACAAATATGTACAACTGATTATATGTGAGTTTCTAAGATCTATTGCTTTGTAACATTTTTAAAAAATAAAGCTGATGTTTTAGTGCAGTATATCGGAAATAGACACCTCTACCCATATACTGATCACCTGACAAACAGTCCCAATAAAGCTAAAATTAATTCTACATTTCAGTCAGGTGCTAAGTTTAAAGTGGCAGTTTTCCAGCATCAACTTAGATTTGGGAGAATGCTATCAGATACCTGGTAAATATTTGAAAATTATAACTATTATTAGATTTTAAAGATTTCGTTAGGCTTGGATATCCACTGTACCTGGCGGCTAGTTTAAAAATCGGTGATCTTCCTGAAAGATTACAGAAAAGAATTTAAAACTGCTCTTATTGAGAATAAGCCAAAGATATATCTGAAAGTATTCCTCAGTTACCTATCCTTCACAATGCAAGGAAAGGCTTTTGTGTCACAGACATTTGGTGCCAGTAAATATGTACAGGCCACCAAATCACCCATCGTTACCTAAAAAGTGCACATAAGAGACACTTAGTTAAACCCATGCAAGCTCATTTTTGTAGTTACTGGATAAGCGAGGTGTTGATCAAAGCTTTCTTCAAAAAATCCACTCTAAGAACAGGGATTAAAATTTGCTACATAAAAACATAATTTGAACTTTCAAATAAAAAAAAAAAAAAAACAAACCCAAACCAAACACCACAACCAAATTTAATAACCTCTTCTCAGATCCTAGACACCGCAGGCATGGAACAATTTGCAAAGGTTTAAAGGAGCACACTTCTAAAGATATTTATAACATTGAAATAAATAGACAGTTTTGTTCTTTGTTGCTGAACTACTATTCAAAACAAGATGTACTCACTGAGCAGCACTTTAAGCTCAAGGTCGACTCTTGCTGCATTCTATTTTTATATACATGCATAAGAAACATGATTTAGGATCCAGATTGTTACCTTACTCCCAAAGGTCTGCTATTCTGAAGTCTGTACATAGAGAGAGAGCAGATCTGAAAAACAAGATACCCCACAGCCTTCTTCAAACAGATAACTCAACCAAACATATGGAATGACTTGTCAAAATAATATTTTGAGAAATAGGTTAGCATGGGCCTCAGGTCCACTCCATATGGTCTAAAGTTCTCCATCCTCCTGACCATATCATGCTACTTTTTTCCAGTTACTTCCATAAAAGGATACAATCCTTAATAAAAGCAGAGCTGTTCAGGTCATAAAGATTCAAAAGCAAATAAAATGTCATTTATATATTTAGAGTACTGTAAAATAAAAAAGGGGGGCAAAACCACTCACACAGCAGAGCTCACAATCCAAACAAATATTTTTCTATCAAAAGAAAGAGTTTTTCTTCCTCTTTATAGCATGGATGTTCTTCTAAATAAAGTGCAGCTTTCTCTTTGCTGCCTTTGTGATTATCAATCTTTGGTTATTTTATAATATAAGGTTGCCTCAGACATCACTAGGGAGAAAAATACACATTGCTGTATTTCCTCTGTAGCAAGAACAAAACAACTGTGAAAGCAAAGAATGTTCCAAAAGAGCAAACAATAACCCAGCTAAAGAAAGTCTACAAATGTATTCATTCAGAAATAATTCCACAGATGGATAAGCATTTAATTTTCTGAAGTGAGAATAAACCAGTGCCTCTCTTCACTGGAAGATGGAATAGGTTTTTGTATCTGCCTATTTATACACAGTACATAAATGCATACACAGAGAATGCTGCAAGTACTGTAAAAAGAAATCTAAGGGGAAGTTATTACTCAAGGCTCTTTGTTAGTATTTCTGCAGCATGGATAGTGTCAGCATTGTTAAAAATAGTTAGTTGTACCTTACTTGGCCAGTACAAATGCTGTTTGCATTAATGTACTTATGATTTCCTATCTGCTGCTCCCAGATAAGAGAGGAGTTTAACAGCATGATGTCTTTTCGATCATGCATTGACTTCTTCCCCTCTCAGAAAAGGGCTGGGTCACTGTTTTCAGCTGCATGGATGGTAAACAGTCTTGCCTGCATATGACAGGCACTCACTGCTTTGATAGTGAAAAACAGAGTCTTATTTCCACAGGGTGCTCTTGTCTCCATGCTCATCCAAAACTTTGCATTTCATCTTGTTTCTTATTTGAAATTTCTGTCATCATAATATGACATTAGGATGTCACAACAGAATTACAGTTAATAAGGAAAATTAGGGGAGTAAATGAAAGATAAAATGAGAAAATGGTACATTAGGAAATGCAGCATTGTCTAAGACATGAATTTAGACATCATTGAGATACAAGTGACATCTATTTTGTTTTGTTTTAAAAAGAAATAATTTCACCCCTAGGTTTAGAAACACACTGTCACTTTCCAAAATGTCCTTGGGTTATCAGTTTGAAATAATTGGCAATGTGTGATTAGGCAGAACACGAAAACATTGTTAAGATTTAATCAACCCATTTTATTCAGATTTGCCCTGAAAATAACACTTAAGAATATGATTCTGCTATCCAGATGGTAATGGGCTGTGTTAGTGCAAAACTATCAAACATCAGAGCAACTAAAACACTAAGAAAATGTTGCAGGGTCCACTTGACAACAGAATACTGTCACTTGCTTTCTCTCATGTACACACATTCTCCTAAAACTACCTACACAGAATGAAGAAGAATGAATCACTTTTCAGTTATACACACCTAAAATGTATTTGGGTATGGATTAGAATACTGCTAAGCAACGACAATAAAACTGAAAGCCGTGATGACAAGGACAGGCTGTACCTGGCACCTGAAACCTGAACTCTGTAGGAGATGCCCTTTAGCTTGTAACGCTGAGCTCATTTTGCCCTGTTCTGCTCCGTGACTTCTGTTCAGTTTTTTCATAGTGGTATTAGTTCTATAAACTCACTGCATCTAAATCTGTCTTCAATGAAAGAAAATACTAAATGAGTACATCACACATTATACCAAAAGCTAGTGTTAGCCTTGCTACAGGCTACTGGAAACACCCTACAGAGTGCCACATCATTGATCTATCTCCTCTCACCTCCTTTCTTTCAAGAGTAATTATAAAGAAGAGATTAAGGTGTGATAGATTATTTGGCTATTCTGGAGCCAAGGAATTTTACAGTATAGACCAAATCTAAGACAATAAAACGTGTTACTTACTGAACCACAACATCTCTGACAAAACTCAGAAATACAAGCAGCTTTTCAAAACAAACCATAATCTCTCCTTCCTCCTGCCTCCAAAGCCTGCAACCCCAAACAAAACAAAAAAAGACGAGAAAAAAACCAAAGCCTAGTGATATATAAAAATAAAAGTACATCTGAAGCATTTTTGACATTTCTCTATCACTCTTAAAAATAGTAATAATCTTGAGCTATTGAAGTCACTGAAAGAAAATAAAAATCAATGCGTTTTCACTTAGCGCCTTTGAAAAAGAAAAGGATTACTTGGTATTTCAGCAAAATGCTTTAATGCAGCTTTGCAACAGAGCCCATCATAACTTACAAACAAAGCTCTTCACACTCCAGCATTTACTGTACCCTAGAACTCGATACTCGGAAAGGAATAAAGGCAAGACTACACTTCCCAATGTAAAATGGACAGAAGGGTTACTGGTACCAGTACTGTGTTGAGGCTACACACCCTGCAGTGTTCTGGAGCTCTATAAACAGCTCTTCCCGTGCTCTTATGTGGTATACACATAAGGCAGGGATTTCAGACATATTCTGAGAATTTTGTACATTTAATAAAGCAATTTATTTCACAGAACATGAAAATTGTCTTGGGTTTATGCTTTCCTTGCTTGGCATGTAGCCTCAATCCAGAAAGCAATAATGCACAAATTGAGGGTGAAATTTTGTTGTTGGTTTGGGGTGTTTTTTTTTAATAACAGAAATGAAAAAACATTACAAGCTTCAACTTCAATGTGTACCAAAAGGTTTTGAAATGTAGATTTTTAGGTGTTTGAATTTCCCCCTTTTTTTTTTTTTTTGAGTGATCACAAATTTTAGGTTTGTAGCCATGGGCAGAATAGAAATCTGATAGACATGACAGACATTCAGAATCTTCTGCAAATAATTTTAAATTACTCAGAGCTGTCTTTTAAAGTGGTAAATGGATGAATCTCCCCTTATTACACGGTGGACATAAAATGGTATCTTTTTCAAGTGAAATGTGAATCACTCATAATAATTACTAGCAATAGTCAAAGACAAGAAGAAAAAATAGTATCTTGCAAACAACACTGTTTCTTATATAGGAGAACTAAAGTCACCAAATATGCTTTAAAAGGAAGGGTTTGAAATGCCAATAATTCTTCTGTTGTTTTTGTTCCCTCTCTATGCATACAAATGTATAAAAGTTAAAACTCAGAAAACAGGGAAAGTGGAACATTCAAAAAATCTGATTTAATTCTGCACAAAGCCTTTATTCCTACCATTAAAAAGTACAATTTATTACCACTGGAAAGCATAAGAAGTAGAAAGTGCTCTTGAAAAATAATAACTGCTTCTACCAGCACACCAGAGACCTCTAGAGAAGATGGAGGAACCATTATCTCCATTTTACATGTGGTGAAAATGAGGCAAGGACAAACATTACTGAAATGAGGCTACAGCAAGTAGAAGTCTGACATGGTCATTACGACCTTTTAACATTTTTGGCTATACTCAAATATAGGATGGAATTTTTTTTTCTTTCCAATCTCCAGCTGGAAGAAGATGCTAGACAATATCCATAGGGATCTTGCAAGCTTTGAAGCTGTCTCCCCTTCTCATGCTCCCTTTCTCAGTTGAAAGATTTGTTAATGTGATATGGCAATCTAAATGAAATTCTACTTCAATTTTCCAGACAATGCTGGACAGTTATTCAAAGAATCTCTGGTCAATAGCAGATGGGGGAAAAAAACCCAATGTTTTCTTTCAGGTTTTATGACAGACAATACCAGTATGAGAATAAACAAGGCTATTTGCATTTCCCAGAGTTATTCATAGACTCACAGAATAGTTTTGGTTGGAAAAAACCTAAGTGTGACCTGATCTAGGTGGACCTGCTTTGACAGAGTGGTTGGACTAGATGATCTCTAAAGGACACTTCCAATCCCCACCACTCTATGATTCTATGAAAAAACCTTTAAGATCATCAGGTCCCACTGTTAACCTAACACTGCCATGTCTACCACTAAATCTTGTCCCTCAATGCCACATCTACAAGTCAACAATCACAGAATGGTCAGGATTGGAAGTGACCTCCATAGATCATCCAGTCCAACTCTCTGCTAAAGCAGGTTCATCTTGATCAGGTCAAGCAGGAATGTGTCCTGGCAGGTGTAGAAACCTCCAGAAAAGGTTTGGGCAGCTTGTGCTAGGGCTGCTTCACCCTCAGGAAAGAAGTTTTCCTCATGTTCCAGCGGAACTTGCTCTTTTTTGAATTGTGTCTGTTATTCCTTCTCCTCATGCTACAGAAAAAAAGACTCACCCCAACCTCTTGACATCTGCCCTTTTAGGTATTTATGAGTGTTTTGATATTTCCCTCAGTCTTCTCTTCTGAGGCATTTTTTGTCCTGGCACTTGTAACTTGGGAGCAGAGACCAACCCCCATCTCAGTACCACCTCCTATCAGGGAATTATAGAGAGTGAGAAGCTCTCCCTTCAGCCTCCTTTTCTCCAGTTCCCCAGCTGCTCCTCATCAGACTTGTGTTTCAGACCCTTCCCTAGCTTTGATGGTCTTCTTTGGGCAGTTTCAAATTGTTTTAAGCTGCCTGTAGCCTCTGGGACATGTTGCTACACCAATTTGAGCCTTAGCTAGTATAAGCATTACAAATTAATGTCTAAATCCTAGATCATAATGTATGTTAAGGTTATTCAAACATCATGTTATGTTCTAGTGTTAAAGATACGCTTTCCTAACTCCTCAGTCCCTACAGTAATTTTCTGCCATATCTTTCTTTTGTACTTTTTCAAAGAGACCAAATAAGTATCTTCAACATATTTAAAAGTATAAAAGCAAAATGAAAAACAGTCTGAAACCTTGGAGAACATGGAATCAATAAGTCTGTAATTCAGCTACAACCCATCACTTGGGTCTCATTGCCTGCATTGCCCTGAGACTGAGACAGCAAAGGAGCCTGGAGTAGGAGACACTGCTGTTCTCAAGTCTTTGAACTGAGTCCTTCTAAGATGCAAACCAGCAGTATCTTTTTGCCTTCCCAATTTTCTCATGAACAAAGATCCAGTCTATGTCCTAGCTGCTCTTTACTTCCATGAAGCAGGTGGAGGTGTATCACCTCCAACTGCAACAGAGGCCAGTGCTCAGATTAGAGTGCACCACAGTGCTCTGCAGCCTTTTTCTCCCTCCTGAGCGTCACTGCCTGTGGTCAAGTTTAGCTCTGACATGGTGTATTTGTACAGCCCTGGATGAGACTGCTGGAAAAAACAACTAACTTGAGAGCTGTGTGAGAAAGATCTATGAGAAATCTCATACAGGTCCTCCACTCACTGACAGAGGAGCCACATTTCAACTCAGGACTCTGGTCCTTGCTTTACATACCTTGTAGTGATGCTTGCCCCCAGCATTGTACTTTGCTGACTTGACCTTCTGGCTTTGTGCTAGACCTGCCCCATCACTATGGATTTGTCTGGTGACGACTGGACTATTGGGCATACCCCTTCTTCAGTGTAGGACTGTGTGCTTTGTCAGGGGGGATCTTGCTGCTGCCTTACTGTCGATCTCAGCTCTTGACTTCCCTCTTGCAACCAGTATGCCCTGGCTGCTTCCTGACAGCAAGCACTCAGACACCAGGCTCAGGATTTGAGACACAGTAGTAAGATATGTCAATGTATGTCTTAAAACCTCATTAACTTATTGCTCAGACATAGTCCTATCAGTAACCACTTGGATGAGAAGCTCAAAAAAGTACAGATGATGAAAAGAAATACAATAGTATCAAAACAAACACATAAAACTGAAGATCAGCTACCTGACTCCTGAAAAAGCCTAAGTCTGACCTATGATTGCCAATGGCAAACCATATCTCTTGCCTCAAAGAGCATTCTTCTGAAAACTAAAGAAGAAAATGATTGGACTCAAAACTGTTAACTTTAAATTTACTTTCCAGTCTATGTTCATCATTGTGATCAATGACAGACTACAGACAAAAAAGTTTAGATGAGGTGCTGGCTAAACTGCTCTTACTTTTCTTATCTTTTGAGTGTATTGTCAATAGCTGGATGAGCACATTTGGAAATAATAGGCATAGAGGACAGGACTACTGGTGTATCTCTGGTGAACTATGTATACTAATGATATTAAATGCTTTGAAGAATATTAGAGAGGTCTCCAGGTTAGGATTTTTTTTTTATTTCACATAAAAATAGTTTCTGAAGACATAATTTAGGATGAGTTTTCTCCTTAATCACTTGATTACCTCAACCAAAAGTTGGAATTGGGACAGGAGCACTTAAAGAGCTTAAATGACAGATGTCATCCCGTTTCTGAGACAATGGTAAGGGATAGTTGAGAAGGAATGTGACTTTCTCTTTAGAAAGAATGAAAAAGAAATTGAATTTTCTCTCCATAACTTTTATATATCAAGTTTCTCATTTGTCTGCAGTGACACATTCCTGTATTTCCCAGAGGAAAATATTTTTTTCCTTGAGGAAGGAAGAGTGAAAGATAAGGTGAATCAAAATGTGTTAATTCTTTTAGTTCTTTCAAGGACTGCTTTTTCTAAGGAGGCAACTTGATGAACCCATCCATACAGATGGCCTTTTTCAAGGGTCTTGTACCTACAGATTATCTACAGGTTGCAATAGAGCTCTCTAGGCCACTGGAAAGAAAAGGAACACATTAAACACAGTGAAAGGGACACATTAAACACTGTACTAATTAGTACATCACTCCCTGACACTGAAGACTTGATTTAGCAATCTGTCAGAAAACTATTCATTTAAGGAAGGAATATTAATCTGGATTTGATCTAGATGCTCTCCATCCCTCTCCAGTCATTCTCTGGCCAATGAGTTATTCCTCTGGTCACCGACAGAGCTCACACTGAGCCGTGTCACTGAAAACACACACACACACCTCTGTATACATTTGTACAGCTTTAGGGTGGAGTTTTTTAGTAGATCAAGGTCTATAAAAAACAGAGAGTAAGCAATATCCTGAATGTTGAGGATGCACAGAATGAGCTGCCAAGTTTCACAAAAACTACTCCCTTTCATGAATATCTTTGCTTTGGGGAGAAAAGTCTTTTAAGTAGACACATTATTAACTTACTAACTTTTACAACAAAGGCTAGAATTCTCAGCCCTTCTCATAACATTTCAGGAAAGGCATCCGGAGATGAAAGCGCATGTTCAACAAAGCACAAATATGTGTTACCATTATTTGACGATCAGCTTCAGGTTAAACCTGTCTGCCTTGAAACTGGAGATTAATAGTGATAGCTTCTTTTAATGACTGTAGAAATGCTACAGTGCCTGCCAATAACAACTTGAGCAATGAACAGGTTGCTATAGAATGTATTGTTTATGCATCACTGACTGCAATCTCTATACAGAAAATTTAATAGACCCTTTTTTCCCTCTCAGCAAGCTTATGTGGTTGGGGATTTAGAACTGCATTATTCCTTATGACCTGACTTATTTATCATGTCAATCATAGTAATGATGTGTCAAAATTATCACAATTCTGAAGCTTTCCCTTTATCATCATTTTGAGAGTGTTCTCTCTCAGCATTATAAGTACATATGACTGAAGAGACATCAGAGGCATAGATTTCATGCATGGCTCTCAAAATCACAGGGTTAAATAGCTACTTCTAGAGCCAAAGCACCATGGAATAACTTCTTCTGTTTTTCTTCTAATTTAGCTCTTGCAATAACAGCTAGAAACACATCTGCAACTGCAATTAAGGAGAAAAAATGGGGAATAAAACTATACAGGGTCAATTGCCAAGGGTTGAATTAAGATGCTGGAATTTGCAGGCCCTGACCCACCTAACACCATGCAGTTAGCCTTCTGATACCACTAGTCAAGAGTTAAAATTACAACTTCAGCAATTAGTAAGACTGAAGAATTGGACAAACAGGTTCATGAGATTGTCTTTCCCTATCTAAATAAAAAGCTTTGTTAAAGATTCTAGTTAGGGAAGGGAAAATAATGCAGATGTACGGATTGAGCCCTTGCTGAGACAGAAATTGCAGAAAAGTGTGCACACAAGGTCACAGTCAGGTTGATGAAGGTGACTGTCTCAGGACCTCAGGTGCAGCATTCCTCAGAGCAGGTTTTTGAACAAAATACTGGACTGCATCAACACCAGGTTATTGACTCAAGAGAAATCAAAGGATGAGAAATAGTTAATAATAGTAGTTCTGTCAGAAGTACAACATATATTCTTCTGGTTCAATTTTCTAGAGCCTGAGGTCTGAAAGAGATGGAAGCTTCTTTGAAAGGATCTGGACAGCATTCTAAATTTCATGTACCATAAGTTTCTCTCAGTCACCGAAGATTAATTCACCATTTATTCTGTAGGCTAGCAAGAACTCAGGAAGCAGGGAGTGCGTGCTGTCCTGCAGGAGAAAGACGGCAAAGCCCTGTTCCCTCTGGGGCTTGTAACTGTGGCTGAAACCATTTTTAAATGTACTTACAGTCAAAGACAGTTTTAACAGGTTTGAATGCACACCTAACATTGTTACATCCTGAAATATGGATTGTCTAACCAATAGCCTGTATTGCAGGATAATTTTTGCTATGATAGCTGTCTGAAATGATACTAAAACCAAGCTAACTCCAGACAGGTTGAAAAATGTGTGTCAAGTACAGTTCTGGCAGCATCACCATAAAAAGCCTTTTGGAAGTGTCCAACCTATGGATGAGGAAAAATATGTAGCTTAATAAAGACTAATAAAACAGAAACAGCTTGTTCTGATAAAACTCTGATGGAGCTGCAGTACACTTGCTGCTGAGTTACAAGGGTGAGCATGTCTCAGGGGACTCCAGAATCAATAAAAGAGAAATGATGTGGCCCTCCACCAGGTAGAGTTAAGACAGGCAGGTCCACAAAATACACTGAAAACAACTGCCAAGAATTGCTTAGGAGTAAAACTGTAGGAGGAGTTACTTATTGAAGCAAGATTTAAAAATATAACATCGCATTATTTTAAAAATAACTATAAATTAGTATCTATAAGAGATCTCAAAAGAAAAATAAGATTTTTTTTTTCTAAAGAAGTTAACATTTACATTGCAATAGAATAAATATTTTACAATTTAATATGTGTAGAGCGTCTGCTGGTACATTGGGATGTTTCCTTGGGAAAATAAGTTACAACACAAAGGCATTCTCATGTTGCAGATTCACTAGACTTTTAAGCCTCAAAATGAATCCATCCTCATCTCAGTGGAAACCTGACTCCTTAGGATGTTCTTTTGAATAATTGGGATTGTAAACCAATGCAGACCTGACCACCAGCTTACCTACCATTTCTGGTCATCCATACACTAACAAAACCTAATGTGGTCACTATTTTAGCGTTTAGGAAAGGAAATCTTGGAAGTACACTTCCAATTTCTAATTAAAAGAGAGATTTTCAAACCTGTACTCAAAAAATAATATTAATTCTCAAGCGCAGAGACACACCCTTGCACAGAAACCAAGACTTTTTTTGTCTCTATACAAGTTTAGAAATGTGCTACTAAATATAGGCATAATGGGCCAGATCCTGAGCCAGAATATTTTGTTACTGATCCACTTAAACCCAAGAGACAAAGTGATTTACTTTATCTTATGATTTTATGTATATCTTTATTTGTATATAAATTCAGTCATGGTAATGACATCTCTTAAAGAAACACTGTTGTCCAGAGTGAAGGAATACTTTGCTGAATAAGTAATGCTTGACAGAAAGTAAATTTTTCAGAATATGGTTTGAGAGGAAGCTAATGGGCACTAACTAGTACTTGGTTGGAGTTTTCAAGTTAAAAATCACAAATGCCTGCTTCACCAGAGAAGAGTTTCCAATGGCAAAAGCTGGTGATGACCTGCAAGACAGGAAGGTGTCCCTGTCTATGGTAGGGAAGTTGGAATTAGATGATCTTTAAGGTCCTTTCCAACTCAAATCATTCTATGACCTTATGAAATAAAAATGAAGTCAAAATAGAGATCAAATGTGCATGAATGTAGACCTGCCTACAGCAGTTCTCCCTTCTCCTATGGTCAAAAGAGCTTGAGAATCATTGTTTCAATTACGTTAACTGTATAAAATGCATATACATTTCTAAAACTACAGGTAAGAGTCCATATCATACTATGATTTTGAGACCAGGAAAAATATCATCTGGCTGAACAACTACAGAATGCATTTTAACCTGCTCAGTGGCACCACTATAACCCTCATCCTCTTTCTTTTGGAGATGTTCATTAATTTGACAACAAGCTTTAACATTCATAAGGTAGTAAACTGTAACTGTGATAGCATTAAGATCAATTTTCATTACTAGTGCTATGATTACTTTTCATTCATCCTCCAAGACAGCCCTTCTAATGGGGAACACTTGCAAAACAAGTTCTATTATCGTACATGATTTTTTCTTGGTCAAAAAGAGCAGCTAGAGAGATAACTTATAAGAGACCTCAATCTTCTTTTTAAATCAATATTTGTAAATGAAAACTGTAGTCTCACAGTTTCAATATATGACTGAGAACAGATAAAAATTAAAACATATATCTAAATCTACTTAAAGAAAAAAAATCACAGTAAAATCAGCAAGAATAGAATCTGCAGCACAAATTTAATCTTTCTTGCCTTCAATTGGAGGGCACTCAAATCTGCTCTAGTGTCCCTTATTCTGTTCCTAAGACACATAGCCAATTAATTCCTCAAAATGTGAAGTACTTTGGTGTTGCGCTCAATATAGGATACTCAGTGAAATATAACGACCTGTTATATACAGAAGGTCAGATCAGATTACTGCATACTTTCATATAGCTTCAGATTAAGAAATTTGTCATCAAAAGAAATGCTTCAATATCTGTGGAAACTCACTGTTCCTCACTGTTTAGCACTACAGCCATCTACAGCTTGACTGAGCACAACAAAAGCCAAGTTGCATTGAGAGTGTCACATCTACCTCTCCAATTCTCAGCCCAGCTCAAGCTCAAGGCACACTCTGGAACATGGGAAACCCTCCTGAGCGTCTGTGACTTTGGGTGTATCACACCAAAAGTCTGTCCTGTGCCACTGTAGTGCTAGTAATGAAAAAAAAAAGTCATATTTCTCAAGAATTTGCAGATAAAATCTTCATTAGGAGCTCAGTGGACAACAAAAGCGTGCAAGTATTTAGTGAGATGAAAATAATTTATGTAAAAATACACAAAACCAAGAAGGCTTGATGTCTTCCTTAACATCATATTGAGGAGTAATTGGGTTCCATGATAGTTTAAAGAAAATAAACCCACTTTAAAGAAATGATACCATCATCATGAGTAACTTAAATCTACAAAAGTGAAGAAATTAGCCAATCTGATTGTACGGATCATTTCTCAACGTTCCATTTAGCTTTTAATTACCCAACAGACTGTAATAGCTGCTTTGGAGCTATTATGATCCATCGTGTCAATTTGGCTGCTACAAATGCACAGCACAAAGTCCTCAAGCTAAAAATCATTATGAAATTATTGTTGAAAAAGATTGTTGGCCGTGTGCAATAGCTAGCTTTTGAACTTCTGTGTTTTACAATTTCTCTTCTTATAAATAGCTAGAACAATTAGAGCTGTTATGAAGCTATTCATAACCTTTCAGTTTTGAGATCCAATGCATTTCTTGAGACAGAGAACTGTAAAACTTCAGTTAAATTAGCAAAGTTCTGTTTGCAGTCTGTCATAGCCTCGCATTTTCTCTTTACTTCTGTATACAATCTATTCAAGTAATATTTTTACATAATGTTCCATCTGATAAAACACCAGAAGATATTTTAGAAAGTAAATGTGAGAAATCTTTGAAAAAATCAGGTCTGTGATAGAAGCTACACAATACCAAGATATAGATGCATATATAGATGAACAAAATTCAAAGCATTAAGTATCACACCTAGCCTTTCCTGGACACCAGACTGAAAAGGGGAAGAAAGGTCTTGGGAATGACGGAATGTAACGATAAATGAAGCTTCATTTAAGTCACAAGCCTAAAATAACAAGGAAATTGTATTAGTGGAATTTGCAGAAAATGAGCAATCAAACGGTTTATGGATTTCAGAAGCAACAAACTGTATATAGGTGAGACATTTACTCAGTTGTGCTCCCCAAAATGAGGGAAATTCCAGATTAAAATCACAGAACAAACTCAAACCAGAGTGGAGTCTTGCCAAGGACAGGAACCAGGACTTCACAGAGCAACAGCTCATCAAACAAAATGAAACAGACTGTCACTGTCTCAAAGATCTTGCAGTGCAATGATAAAACAGACACGATATAGCCAAAGAATAAAGTAGAAGAAAATTATTCAACTGTATTTGACAGCATATTAACTTGCTGGATCATGCTCTGTGCATCCCAGCACAGAACATTTCCAGAAGGTGTTTTGTAGTACTAATGAGGTAAATTCACAGGATTACATTTTGGGTTTGTTTTTTTTTTAAATTTTTCTTGGAGTATAAAACAGGAGCAGCATAGGAATTACCACAGATGTGACTCTAAGAAGTTAAGGGCCTGGCAAATGACTGACTAGAGCCAGGAGCTCTTTCCTTGCTACCTCCAGGATGGGAAAGGACGTAAACCACCTCAAAAGAGGGAGACAAACTATGTGACAACACCTGATTGTAAATGTCAAAGCAATACCAAAACCAGCTTTCTGAAGTCTTTAAGAAAAAAAAAAAAAAAACAAACAAACAAAAAAAAGAAAGAATCACAGAATTACAAAGAAAAAGTGTTGCAGCAACTGAAATACGAATAGTGAAGAGCTTCAACAAGAGTTTCAGATTTATTCGAAAGGCTGTGCCATCATAAGACTATGAAAAGGAAGATGAATTTGTAAATAAGAGCTGCAACATAAATATGAGGGGTCTAAGAAGATGACAGAGTAAGTAATTTCTAGGCACTGACATCCTTTGGGACAAGCAGCATGTTTACGTTCTCTGGGGAATCAGATAAGAATGAAAGGAAGAGGTGGGCCAGGATCTGTAAAAACTGTTCTGCCAAGATAAACCTGAGTTTTCAAAAGTGGTTGACAAATAGTTGATAAACAAAGAGATTAAGAAGAAGGGCAAAAAGATACCACAAGAAAGCTGAAATAGGAATGCGGTGAGAATTTTCTGAAGGAGTGATTAGATTGATAAGAAATCAAGCAAGGATAGTGTCTAAGAAGTAGAAGTGGTCAAGATTTAAAGGAAGATATGGACTAAAGCATCAAAAGAGCTTCTTTCATTGTTCAAACTGGTGTTAAGGTCCAATTGCAAAAAGCAAAACAGGTAAAATGAGCCTCTGTGCTACCAACTTATATGTAAAACTAATAGAATTAAGTATCTCAAACTGCAACTTGAAATACCATGAAGTTTACAACGTTCCCTTATTTATTATATATTTCAGTATTTGAGTATTAAGAAAACCAAGAATATAAAAGGTTTTAAGAAGAAAGGTACAGAAAACAATTTCTTGGTCTCAATTGTGAAATGGATGCAAAAATGGCTAGTAAACTGACCACTGAAGATGAAACATGACTGGGGTGACACAGAGGAACTTACTGAAACACTTTCATTACACAACATAGAAATTAATGGCAGAAAAAATTAAGGCATCAAAAGTTTTCATTCTTATTGCCTTGCATTTTTATGATGCTGACTGGCTTTATACCCTGCAGATATATTCCTATCAAAGTCATTTCACCAGAAAACAGACAATGCCTTTGTAGGCAGAGAACAATTTGGGTGTCTGTAACTCTGCTTTGAAAAACAATTTTTTATAAGAGGTGGATGTGAAATGCTATTGTTAGGGAGTGAAGTAACAGCACAATATGATTGTCTATTATGGTTTTGTCTTTAAAAACATAAAAAAATGAATCCTGCAATTCTGCATATTGCTTACTGAACACAGACACAAAGCCCTGCACACTCCACAGAAATCTGCTGATGTAGCACAGTACCCAAGAGCTGGGCACAGAGTGAGTGTGGCATTTCCTACAACACAAAAAGAAACAGTTCTCCCACTGATGCTTTCAGGAAAATTTAACAACATTCTTGGATAGCTTTTCAGCTGTCTTAAACACTCATGTTTACCATTCTCCTCTTTTACTTCACTTTTGAAGAAGTTTTTCCTCCCAGATCATGCAGGTACAAAACACAGTTTGCAATGTACCTCTGAGGGACACCTAACTAAATGAACTTTTAAAAGTTCTTTTAAAACCTTCTTTAAGAGAAGGTTTAACTTCTACCTTTTGATAACAAGTAAATATGAGGGAATTAGAAAGAGTAGAAATAAGTCCCAGAATATAAGAATAAGTAGCATTTTGATTATCAAGCATAAAAAGATGCACAGCTCAATACAGTGGACAGATACAGTGAGACAGCCAACCTCTCATTATGCTGAACAGAGATGTGTTTTGAGTAACAAATACAACATGCAATACTTTCAGACTCTGCCCTCTTAAAGTGAAAGTTAATTTAAAAAGGTCACTGTCAACATAGAAAAATGTGTCCTTGCTCAAAACCAGCTCTTTAATGTTTAGCTATCATCTTCATCTTTTAAGATGTAGGTTGTGCAGATTGTTCTTGCAATTAAGGTGCATTTTTCCCTCCCTTTCTTTCACAGGAGTATAAACCAATATGCTTCTTTTACTGTTGTTACAGCCCCATATCAGACATCTAATGCTCTCAGAGATGCCAGTACACTAATGTATATATGTATATGAGTATATGTAGTATATGAGTGTTCAGAAGAGAGTCTTGTACATGTCTGTTCTCAGTACCAAGCGGAAGCCATAACTTTGAATTGATGTACACTGGGAGGAAGGAGAATCTGCTTCTCACTCTCATGACCAACTCAGGTCATTGTTTCAACCTGTTTGCTTTGGAGATTTGGCTAAGAGTCTTAAATACTCAGCATTTCTTTCCTAGATTAATGTTTCTACAAATATCCCGAACATTACCTTTCTTTATTTTGATGTCAACAACAACAATGAATCATTGAAGTCTTAGTGTTCGCAGACTAGTTTCGGGCATACTTTAAAATACCAGTCACAAATAAAAAAAGAAGGCCTAGTTCAGCTCCTTAAACTATTAAGAAAGAAGATTTTCAAAAGATGTGAATGATAACATAAAAGAATATCTTTCAGAAACTCTTAAGTAATATATTTTAATACTAATAGCAAAAGCATGAAAAACCTTACCAGTGTCCATCTAACTGAACTACAGAAAATTCAACTGAACTATAGCATGAGTACATTAAGGGATTCAGATTTTTTTTCCAGAATGAGCACTGAATCCGTGTCCTGAATGACGTTTTGGAATCCAAAAAGTACAATCCAAGACTAAATAGAAAATGGTACTGCATGACATAAATTTAATTCTATTTTCCACAAGATTACTTGCTCTAGAATTAATGTAAATCAGTACACATTATACATCTAGTTACAAGTCCACAGGAAGTTCAGTGGGATGCAGAATCTTTTTTCACTCCACTCCTTAAACTATTGTGAGATTTCTGTTATGAAACAGATCACTAAATAATTATAAAAGTACCTGTATTGTACAGAAGAAGATAAAATGTTTCCTATATATAATCTTTCAACGTAATTAGGGCAATTTTGGATTGCAAGTGATACACAAACCACACAGTAAATAAACCGCATAATTTTTAGATTAGCACTGCTTACAGCATTTAACTTTAACACTGCTGCAAGACTTTGATCTAACGTCAATAAAACTGACTGCAACCCATTGCCATCTACAGAAGAATCTAATTAGGCCAAGAAATATTAAAATAGTTTTAATGATTAACATAAACCTTCATCAAAACAATCACTGCTGATTCAAAACACAGTCAATAGCCTCTAGTTTGAAAAATATTGTGGTTACAATTATAACTAGACTGTCATTCAATTCATTCTCTCTCCTTTTTCATAAAAATCAGTATCTTGAAGAATGTTCCTATGGCACTACATGCACTATAATTTTTCAACTCTTTCTCTAAATCTCAGAAAATGTGCTGCAGATAGCCCCAGGAGCAAACACAGGAAAGATGAAGTAAAACTCGAAAAGGAGCTGTCTAGTTTAATCTATGAATGTTCACAGCAAGGGCTTCGTGTAGAAATTTGTAATCAGGATTTCCACAAATGATGGTGGCAAGCTTTCATTGGAACTGGTGTTCTTGTCATCTGCAGAGCCTGTCATAGCAACCTGCAAGCTTTTGCCACTTCTCTGATTTGAGAATCCCCAAGCATTATGTTTCTCCCCAGTGCCCAAACACACATACTATATCTTTCTGTTTAGAAACTACCCTGGCTTAATAGCCATGCATTTGTTATGCTCTGTAGGGAGAACTGCAATATATACACTCAAACAAGCTGCTGTAGTTTCAAAATGCTAACCAAAAACCTACCAAATTAAATCTGTCCAGGCTACAAGTTAGTGTGTCAATTAGGAGCAAATTCTCTGCCTCGGTGATAGGTAGGTGAGGGACCAGGGGAAGGCCTGGGGAGGAACACCAGTTGTCAGAGTTTCTAACAAAGATGACTTCACTCTAGGTAAACAAATAGGATAGAGACTACAGGTCTTGTTTCTTAAGCACATTCACAGAGGAAAAATAACTCAGAAGCAGGAAAACAGAAGCTGTCCTCCAACTATGATTGTTTTTTAAATTTTATTTGTATACAATTATTTCAATGTAGACAGCTTTACAAGGAATTAGATGGAATTTTCATAGACATTTCAGGCAGTCCAGGACACTTCTGTCAATCTGCTGAACAGCAGTGAGTCATATGAAGATAAAAAAAGAAACTGTGACCTGCACTTATCCACCATCACTTAACAGAGTCACATCCTGATGCTGATTCTCATCCACACTACTAAAGAAGAAATATACACACATAGCTTCAAAGGTTACCTTTCCTTGCAATTGTCAGACTTCAAACAATTGCTAGTTCAAAACCATTCTCTACAAGTGAAAAAGTAACTCAAACAACAATAATGAAGCTAAACTGGTACAAGAAAGAGGAGGCTCAGTTCCTTGCTGATTCGTTGCATCAAATAAATCCTTCAAGTAGTTTTCAGTGGGTTTCTCACCTTTTATTCTTTTCGTTCTCATAGTTGCCCAGTGTATAGCCTATATATGAACATGTTCAGTGTCATCTCTTAAAGCACACTCACCACAGAGGGGTATATGTATATTTTTATCTCACTAAGTTAACACCATTACATTTGAGAGGCTTAAAAGTTTGAACTAATGCTCATGTTTGGACTAATGTACCATAAGATTATCATCATCCTAAACATAAGGGGTTCTCAACAATGACAGTAATTCAACAGAACCAAAGCACTGGCAGCCCTCATGATATATGTTGTTCCAGACTGCTTGTCCCCACTGGTACCAACACTGGAGCAAGGAAAAAATGCAAGCAATATGTCTTCCCTAGCAAAGACCTACAGCAGAGAATTGTTATATTGTGTGGATCAGTAGATTCTAAAGAAGAACCAGTGAAGAAAAGGAATTATGCTGGAACATAAGACTTGACTGAGATTTAGACTGAAAGCTATATGCTAAAACCTCTGTAGAGCAATCTGTTTCCAGAGTCAGATCAGACCAGCTGGAGTCAATGAAGAAAAGACACTGAAGGACCTATGGCCCAAAAGGTTTAATATTAGCAGTACTATCATGTGATACATTGTAACTTCATTATAATAACATCTTAAAATAGGCCATTTATCTGCATAATTTGGAGCTTGAACAGTAATCACTACATTCTCAGCATTTCTTCAAAACAATAAAATATTGCTTCCAAATCAAAAATGCAAACACTGAAATACATAGAAATTGTTCTTCCACAATAATTTATTCATGTCTTGCAATTTCAACTTAGAGCGATGTGTCTAGGGAGAATGGGAAGGTGGAAGACAGAGACGGGTTTTATATCAACAATTCCCATTAACATTGATGGGAATTGCACCCATAAAAACTCTGGTCACTGATGCTTTTCTTTCCTCATTAGGTAATTTCCAGCATTTCATTCTTCTGGTTTATCTTCTCTGCCATATAATTTCCAATTTAGTGTTTAAATTCTGCCAAAATTGTGTGCTAGTTGCCTCTTTCAAATAAATAGCACCGTGATGAACTTAGACATATCTATTTCTCCCATAATTGGCTGGTACCAGTTAATGCAGTCCAGCAACAGAAAAAAAATGAGGAAAATACATTGCAAAAAATTAGCTGATTCAAATACTTCCTGAAAATGTAGATATTCTACAACACATTCTCATTACCAGCAAAATACCAAGCAAAGTGTATGATTGCATGTCATCAAAAATAGTTTTGAAGCTGGGAACAGCTAAGAGACTAGGTTCTATACATAGGCTATACCTTTCTGGTAAGGGGAAATTAAACAAGATGTGTCTTTTTTTCTCTCTAGCAGCAAGGTGTGTTCAGTGATGTTGTAGACAGCACCGTGGCTACAGTACTCACAGTTTATGTGAATGTTCACAATTTCTTTTGTGTACAATGAAATCTGAACACTTCATTTTTCACTATATGTACGTATATTTTTCTAAAGAACTTGACACTCTGATTAACCATTCCGTAGGAATGCCTAGTGCTCTGTGTCATATGTGACATGGATCAGGGAGATAAGGACTTCTCCTTGAAAAATACCAGATGCTTTTCAAGATGGGAACACCAAAAAAAAAAAAAAAAATCAAGATAATACATATATGTGCAAATTTCCCTTACCTTCAAGGATCACTACACTGGATCTTCAAGTATATTACCCAGATCAAGTCACAATCATTGCTGAGAGTCATCCTCCAAGAGATCAGTGTGGATTAACTTTGATCTGGTAAGTCCTTCTGCCTTACTTTATTACATCATTGTCTACTAAAGTGACAGATATTGATGTATTTTAATAGAAGTTGTTTGACACAGCTCTTAAAAATTTCTATAAAATAATTGTCCTGTTGCTGTATTTAGGAGTCATTTTTTTTTAAGTGAAAAGAACATGGGACTAGGAATTACAAAATGTGATTTCTAACTTTGTTTCTGCCCCTGATTCTGCCTAAGTAATCTTAAGCTAATCACTTTTATCTTTCTGTGCATCAGTTTCCTCATTTTGATATTGGAATTAATGACATGCACCTTGGTAAAGACTTTTGAGGAATACTGATGAAAAGCATTAGATATGAATCAGGCCTTAATATTAATAATAGTAAATTGCTTTGGAATCCTTGGATGATAAGTGCTATTTAAATTCAAAGAAAATATTAGTACTTTAATTGTTTCGTCTTTCAGATCAATCCCAATTTTTCCTACTTGCACACTGACAGATAAATTGAAGCCAAATTACTTTATAGCAGATACACAAAGTTGTAAGTGTAAGAAAGATATTAATCCCCTTACATTATTACTGTGACAACTTCGAAGGCTTTAGAACATCTGCTTTGTGATGTTTAAGATCCCACATAGCAAATATTCAAATTTTATGCTGTTGGTGGGACGTTCTGTATTAGTGGAATCTTCTCCACAAATGCTGAAATCCGCAAATTCCATCAATAGTCAAACTTTAAATCATTTGTACATCCTTTTATCAAAGTCATTACATTTGTGATGAAACTGCTATTGTTTTGAAATGATATACTGAACCAAGTGTCATTATCAAGTAGTTTCACTGCATGGAGAATGGAGCCACAGTCTATTAATGTATTGCCATTGATTTATTCACTAATGTGCCGTATATTTTCATCCACAAAAGTCTTTGTAAAATACAGTGTCTATTAGTGCAATTATCCAATATAACTCCTCTGTAGGGCACAGCTCATTGTTTCTTTTTTGCTTTTAGTGCTGAATGCTGCCAATAACATCCGGGCTACACGAGAGCAGACTTCAGCATGTGATGACAATAAGAAAACAAGCACAATGCTGGCTTTGGTCTGGTCCGAATAGGAGCTTCACTCACTGTCTTCATGACAAACTGCAGAGAAAATAAGCGTAAACTGATATTATCTTCTAAGAAATATCCAGTGAGAGAGAAAGGAGCAACAGATAGAAACTGAAATACTAAAAATCCTGTTTAAGCATAACAAATATTGTGAATTTTTTTGTGGATTTTGGTTCTGTTTTGTTTTGTTTACTGAAAGGAGGGTCAAACACTGGCAAAGGTTACCCCGTGAGGTTGAGGACTCTGAATCCAACTGGGCGTGGTCCTGAGCAACCAGTTCAATGTAATCAGACTACCAGATTGTTGATATGTGTTATATTCACTACCAGAAATTAAAAAAGAGCAGCTGCAAACACTTAGAAATCTGACTTAGAAAAATTTATTTCTTGTTTACATGTCCTCCACCTGAGTGAAGTAAAGCATAAACATGGCTCTTTTTAGACATAATTCCAGCTAGACAGCAACAAACTTAATTACTAATGAGTTTACGTTAGAAATTATCAGATGAAATGCAGAGTACTCTATCATTCACACAGTTTAATAGTTTACTACAACCAGAAGCAGAATTTTCTGTATTTCAGAAAAATCCCTTTTCCTTAAGATTATCTAGCCATAGACCACTACCTTACTACAGTGTTCCCTTCCGTAAACATTATTTCTTCATTATAACCCAGCTTCCAGGTTGCAAATGAGTGGAGGAAGCCTCACTATTTGACCGAGTCTCTATTAATTATTGAAGAATCCTTGCCCACCTGGTGCCATGCTCAGACAGTGTATCTTCACACTTCTCAGAAGCAATGAGAACTCCGTGGGAAAACAGTAACACTTCTTTGTTTGTTTGTTTAATAACAAATCAATTTGATTAGCAATGATGGTTTTGGCCTCTGGCACTTCTCAGGAACTTCCTGGGAATTAACAAGTGACCAACATTTATGGCCCAAAGCAAAACTCTTGCAAGGATGTAGTTATCTAAATAAGTAACCTAATTTTCACTAGTATTTGCTTCTCAATAGGGAAGAAAGTGATTATAACTAAACAGAGATATTTGTATAAAAGATTACCCCGTCCCCTCCCAATAATTAAGCCCCTTTTTGTCATTTATCAAAGCTGTGACACCAGATGAAGTAGCTGTCATTTCTGTTCAGTGTAATTTATGCATTTTACTAGAAATTATTTTAGAGTTCAGAACTTATACATTTTTGTAGTTTAAGGTGCTCCAAAACCATAACCAGCAAATCAAATACAGCTAGCATGCTGATTGAGCCTTGAACTCTGTAGCCTACACAAGATCTAAAGTATAGCTAACATCCTTTTCATTTTCCAAAATAAATTTTAAAAACCATGCATATGTGAAAAAAAGAACAACAGTTACTGATATCTGGTTTCCCAGGTTGGAGGATATGGACAATGAGAACTGTATTATTTAAAAAACCAAAAGGGCTATGTTCATCAATATCCAGGCTTTATAAATATTTCAGCTACTTTCATAATTGGGATCATTTAAATACTATCTACTCACAAAACATTACACTCAAAATGTACTGTGTGAAATAGCTACCCTTTTTTTTTTTTTTTTGGTCACGTCAAAATATCACTCAAAAACCCATTAGGGTTGTTTTTATCTTTTTTTGTTGTTTTTTGACTATTATGTTGCAAAACACCATAATCTCCCTGAGCAAAAAAAAAAAAAAATCTCAAATTCTGCTGTAGAACATAATTCATCTTGCTCCTGATAAAAAGACTGCCATGAAACAACCCCAAAACTTTCATCATGAAGTTAAAAAAAAGTCATTGCAAGAAAACTTCAGCTCCTTGACAGCATTTTATCTAAACTCAACAGTTAAAACCCAAAGACTATATTGAATAATAATTTTTCTTCATCTACCCAAGATTAAGTCAAATAATGCAATATTAGAAATCTAATATTCACAGAAAGAAAAAATTTGACACTTGTATCTTGAACGCTTGTCCTTTAAAGACCTGATGAAATATCTCTGCAATTGCTAAGTTACATGACCTTCCCAGGTACCGCAACAGGCAGGACAAAGCCCAGAGAGATAACTCTCATGCAATAGCACTAAACACAACAGAACTGTGCAATAAAAAGCCTCTTCCTTTGAATTCTTGGCTTTTACTGCGTTAAGTGAAAAATCTTACCATTGATTTTATCCTGTTATATTTTACTGAGCGTTTGTATTCTTTAAGTTGTATTTAACACTTTTCTGCAAGAAGTTTACAATGAGGGAGAACGGCATGCTGAGGATCTGTAAGAAAAGGAGCATCCAGGGGTGTTTTCTTTTTGTTTTTCTGCTTGGACGTTTTTCTTGTGTTTTATTTTTTTGTTGTTGTTGTTGTTGGGTTTTTTACCTCTCATTGACTTTAAATAAGAGGCTTCACAGTTTGAATGCTGAGGATTGCAATATAACAAAAAACAAAGTCAAAAGTTAGAAATTTCTGACAGATGCTTCTAGAAGAAAGGGTTTGCTTTGCAGAAGACAAAAAGCGTTAATACCTTCTGCACATTTCTTAACTTTTTTAGATGTTGTCAACCATGAATGTGAGAAGTAAGAACACAGAATAATCTCATAGGATTAAGCGAAATGTTTGCTATAGGGACAAAACTGAAAATTCCCTAACTTTCTCCAAATACAAGTACAGCTGATATGTATTCTCATGAGATAAATCCATTAACATCAGCTTTTGTACAAGCACCAGCTCCGCCTTTTTAGCACTTTTCGACTTCAGTCTCAGAGACAGAAATATCTTTCATCATTTCTAATCCTGAAAGCATTGCAGAATTAAGTTAAATGTGATGGTAAGCAGTATTATTTACAGTGTGGGCTTTTTAAGGTGTTCACAATGTCAGTTTTCAGCAAATGGCTACAGAAGCTTTTAAACCTTAGTTTAGAAAGAAAAAAAAATACTTTTGAAGGGGGGGTGTTGTTTTGGTTTTTTTTTTTTTTTTTGAGAAAATTCTCAGAGATTGAAATCATACCAGAAGCCTCCCAGTTTGTGCATCTGTCTGGCACATCAGGACCTAATGAGAAAGGGCACATGTTTTCACCATTATGTTAAAATCCTTCTGCCCTCATGTTCACCTGCTGATCCCCTGAAAGAGCCTGTCTGTTGCTACTGTACAAGCCCTGGCTGATTGGTGGCACTCTCTTCCCTAGCATTTTCCAAAATAGTTTTGCCTGCTGTGGCCATCTTGCTGCCCCAACCAGCTGTTAGAAAATGATCAAAATGGGTCAATTATTACTCCAACCAAGAAATATGCTTCCTCCAGGAGTAAAGAAAAAAAAAAATCATATACGTATTGCTAGCCCCAAAGTATGCCAGGAAAATTATGTTCATTAAAAATCTTCACATAATGACATCCCTACTATCAAAAGGCTCAAGGATGATTGACCTTGGCGTTCAGGATTAAGCCAGCATTATTTTTCTTGATTACTAGCAGCAGAATAGTGTGGAAATTATAAAGGCATTGTGAGGATTAATACAGCCCTGATCTCTCTCTCCTGGCTCTTTATCGCAAGCGATTAAAGTTCCCCAGAAAAAAGAAAAAAGTCATGTAGCGTGTGCCTGCTGCCATGGAGAGATACAGTATCAGCTCCATGCATCAGCTCCCTATGACAGCCAGGGCAAAGGTTAATTATGCATTCTGTATATAGTTTTAATCACTTTAATCAGATCACCGCTCTGCTCCATCTCAGGCTATAACTTTCTAAAAGCAAGAGAGGCATTCTAAGCACACCAATGCTTGTTTTAAACAAGGGGAAGAGTGGGAGGAAGAGGAGGAAACACGCCACGTTAACCGCAAACAAAAAAGATGCTGCAAAACCTATAGACCGAACAAGAAGACTAAGCCTGATCATTTGTGTGAACAGAGACAGAATGGCACTGAGCGGTCAAAGAGAGGACGTAAGGTCCTTTTCCAGTGTAGAGATACACCCAATTAGTTTTCTGAGACTCTAGAACAAAACACATCCTGAACACACAGTCTTCATGCTTCTCTCCACCTTTATTTCTGCTTTCAGAGTGTTATTCTAGCAAAGGCAAAGAAAAGCAAGTGGAATAACTACACAGTAATAGGAAAAGCCACGTTAAAAGAGATGGAACTAACTGGTTGGAAATCACAGCAGTCATAGCTTGCTACTCCAACATGGGAACAAAGGAGCATTCAATTTAAAACTTCTGCTGTGATTATTATAAGCTCTGTTCAGTGTTTCATGCTTATATGCTTATATCTTACACAGACAAATCTCTCATTTATGGGCATTTGGTTTGAGAAGAAAGAATTGAATAAGGCTCTGTTTTTTTTTAATTAAGGAATATTGACCCTTGGGATGAAGGGGGGAAGTGCCATCCTTGGAATGAAGTGGGAGAGAGAAGTCTGTCTTTGTTCCCTTCAGAACATACAGTGGCATTGTTATATTCCATTTAAATATTTTTAAAGTGGATTGTGTGAGGAGAGCATTCAGGCTTCTCACCAAGAGCCAATATTTATTACGACATAAAAAATGTCAATCATGGATGGGTTTTAACTTTTAATTGCATGATCTCTAAGCCAAACTTACCATCATTACAAGGCTCTTTCACATCACCAGATATCACATTAATATAAAGCCGCATTTATGCCAGATATAGTATTCAGGGTACTTCACTTTCATATCAGAAATCAGAACATCAACATCATTCAGCTTCAATAAGCTCCTTTTTACAAAAATACCCTAAATATTTGACAATTCTTGTGGATTTAAAGCTTCTGCAGTGGTTTATCGAGCAAGGAAAACCCTTAAAATTAATTTATTCCCCTTTATTTCATAGCAGTCCATCCACATAATGCTTTGGATATACCTGACTATTAACATGGGATGTTAAAAGTGTGAAAGGATAATTTATTAATTTTATTTTTAAATACAGCCATCTGGAGATATGAACACATTTAGTGAATTGCATAAGAGAACCAAGATCTAACAAAATCCTCCCACGTCTACCCACAAGACTTCATCATCCTATAACCAACTCATCCTTAGTCCTAAGGCTGTCATAGTCTGTTGGTCTCAGCTTTTTCCCAGATGCATGAAAAAAGTAATATTTGAACTCCTTTATATCTAATTTTTCTTAATAATCAGGAACCTATACATTTTACTATGAAAAATACTTGGTATGAACCAACCAAATAACAACAAATTCACATGTTATGGGGATCAGGAAACAAAAAGCGGGGAGGAGACACATCTTCATAGAAACACCTAGCTTTGGAAGTGGTCTTTGCATCCTCCTGTACACAGATGGAGAGTGAGTTTCCTCAGAACATCTATAGATGTGTTCAAGTTGTGTTTTTGAGGCAAAAAACCTCGGCCAACTTGAAGGGAAATATTTAATTTTTTTTTTTACATTAGTTGGTAAAACAAAACATTTTGAGGTTCCAAAGAAAACTGGATGATGAGAGGATTGGTCATATGTCCAATATATTGTGGAGTTCAGGAAGAGCAGAACAAAAGATAACAGGATAACTTCAGGATTCTGTCAAAACTGGAGTTAATAAGAGCAGGGTCAATTCCAAATGTCACCATCTCTTTATGCAACAAGAGTTATTGCAGTTCTAAGATAAAAAATACTCCCAGCTTAAAAGATTTTGCAAGTTGATATTATCACTATCAGAAAAATCACTTTAGAGCTTAGCAAGTAATGAAACACCTTTCAAAAGCAACTTAAGGAGAGAGGGAGGTAATAACAGGGAAAACAACTTTGCTTCTCAGGAAAGATGCCATTTCCAATAAATAAAACAAATGGCAAAACAAAACAAACCCTATTGCACACAGAATGACCTTTAAGTGAGTCTAACCTTAGTTCAGTGTAAAGGAAATTAAAGTCTGTGGTACTGATGCAAACATGGTCAAGAGCATCTTGTGCTGGCAGCAAGAATGCCCATTGCTACTTTTCTTCTGACCTTTTGCATCTAGCAGAAGAAAGAGAAGGGAGGCCATCTGAATATCCTGTAGACAACGTGTCTGTTAACATACATCATGACCCAGCTAGTAAATAAAGAAACCTTGTGATAGCCATGGTAAGCAAAAACCTGTACTGCGAATACTATTTCACCAGGTAGCAACTCTACACATATTGCCCATTCTCAATAATCTGCTCATGTTTTTTTTTCCAGGGGAAATCAGGTTTAACATTTATTTGTCCTTTGGTTACCAGACAAGCAGACTGACCGCAGACTGTCCTTTTTCAGAAGTCCCAAGGAAAGTTGCTTTTCTAAGCGTATTTCTCTGAAAAAATATGTTCTTTCATCTTTTAATATACTGTGTGTCTAAATGCTGTCTTGTTTGTGAAAACAAGAGAAGGGAGCTAGCTCTGCAGCAGAGAAGACCCTCTACCTCCTACCAGTCCATCACCTATTGCACTTTACTTTCTTCCTCAAAATCTGTGCATTTCCTGATCTTGCAAAAATGTCTCTCCTTCCACACTTTATTCTATGTGAAGCATTACCAAGACCAATCTGTGCTTTACCTTATATACTTTCATTTATAATTTCAGAATCTGATGAGAAACAACATCTAGGAGGAAGAGGAGTTTTGTGAATGTTTTCAAGATGGTTGCCATCAGTGAGAGTCCAGGTCAATGACTCAAAGAAACATAAAAAAACCTAAAAATCAGTTTCTTATTGTAAGTAACATTCCTCTGCCACTGTGTTGTTTATGTTAAGAACCTGCATGGAAGACTGCGGGCATCAACTACCTTCTTCATAGACCAGTTCCACCACAACATATTTGTCTGAATTTATCTGCACAGTGTAACACCTATGAGGGACTTTGAATAAAGCTAAAATAAGAATGTTACTGCAAGCACAGAACCACTGACACTTTTTTCACCGTAAGTCCACAGTACCTTCCTAATTGTTCACAATACTGTTGACACACCTGTGGCAGTATCCGTGCTGCTCAAGTGGTCTGAGATCAAAGAACATCTGTATAGTAGATGTCAAATTGGGTTACAGTCTGAAATTTGATAAGTACTTCAAATACATTAAAAAAAAAAAATCTACCTGATTAGACTTCAGGTACATAGTAAGTGGAAATACAACTCGTGAAGAACACTTAAAGCCTCAGACAAGTTGTAAATAACTTAAACTATCTTGTGTGTTCTTACAGATACCTTTGTATACTTTTGATTTTGTATTCCTATTTTACTGTGATTTGTTATTCTCCCCAGTCTCCTAATCACAAAAGACTTATTTGTGGGATGTGTTTATGTAAGCCTACAGATATGTCCATAGTCTAATCTTCACATTTTCAGTATTCTGTACAGCATTCCAGAAATGAAACAAACTCCCAGTTTTAAACAAGTGCTCTGTTGGACTATGTGAGGCTGTGCAAGGAAACTCGACACTGATGATTATCTGTTCTGCACTCTGTAAGCTCATATAGCTAGAGCAAGCTGCCATTCAGAAACACTGAACACTTGAGGGGAAAAAAAAAAAAAAAAAAAAAAAAAATCACACTCTTCAAAAGAAGTAATTTTCCCCATTCCTGCCCTGCACTGGGCTGGCTTCGGCAATTCTAAACTTTTCCAAAGACCTTTATTTCCTTACAAAAATTTACTTATTCATCTAGCCAGACTAGGCAACAAAGGCAAATAATGTAAGTACAGTTAATTCTCTGAAGATAAAGGTGCTGCTCATGGAGGATCTTTGCCAGAAGCAGCATAAACCAGCAACTATAGATAACACACAATATTGAATTAAGACAGTATTAACACTGAGGGTCCTAAGAAAGCATATATTTCTCTCAAACATACCCATCATTATGGATTTTCTTAATTTAAAAATGAAATGCAGCAGACAACAACAATAATAATTACCTTTACGATCATGCCATAACCCACTTTATTGCCCTGAAAGTCAAACATATTTATTAAATCTGCATAAATTACAATACTATTAAACTCTAATTTACGTGATACTGTGTAAACGAGAGACTGGTTGGGCCTTCATACTAGTGTGTTCTAGGAGATAGAATGTGATTTATATTTCCACAGTGATTTTACTTTTAGTTTATTTAATAATAAACATAACTTAAGTTTCAAAATATATTAAGCCATTAATTGAGTATCACCAACACTATAAAATTAACCTTCTGTAAAGTAAATGTGGATGAGGTAGCCTTATCTCTTGCAGCTTAAATAAAGTTGATTTTTCTTAAGGAGACAGTTTTAATCTCATTCCACTGAAAATTTTGTTCAACAGTATTTAATAAACCCAGTACTACCAAGAGACACATATGCTATGTAGAAGTGATACCATTTATAGGAGTAAGTTATATGGCACATTTTTCAAAATCAGAGATTGGTGACAGGCTTGTTTACTGCTCATTAATAAAAAATAGAGGTATCACTCCTGCTGGATACTACACTAAGGTTTCTTGTTTACTTTTCCTTCCAATTACTGTAATTGACCCATAATTCACTGGAGTTCCAGGCATTTATTCTGAACTCGTCACAGACTGCAGCAACAATCCTTCAGCATGGCAGCTAAATATGTCAGGATTAACATTCTGCTAAATATTCAAGCCCTAGTGTTGTAAGCTGGGGGTTTAAGAGAGGTTTTATGCAAGTTGTGGATTCTAATCACATCTGGGAGGATATAAAGGGAAGTAAAGATCCGTCACAAATCTGTATTTATCTCTCTGCTAAACTGAAAATAAAAATCTTACCAAACCTAAAAGTCTGGATTGAGAAAGAATGATGTAATAAATTTGATATCTTTCTATAAGCTCTTCTCATTCTAAGTCAAGCAAATACCAATAACTTAAAGCATTTTCATTGGGTAGCAGAAAACACCATCATAATTAGACTGTTTTTGATCATGCAGAAATACTTTTTCCTCCCTGTTTTCTAGAGAGATTGTCATCATCTGGAAGCTTAAACATTAATTTCTTCATTAATTATAGAACCAAAACATTAATTCTAGAAATTGCAAGATTTTCGTGTGACCACTAAGCCCCAAATATATATTCAGATAAGTAGCTGTAGATGAGACTCTGCCTTGAAAAAACAAATGCACAGGTAGGAAAAATACTCTCAGTGCTAGATTTTGTGTAGTACACTATAGAACTGTTAGGCAGCAGCCTCCAAAGCCCGATATACAGTACTTGTATGACAATTGTTGACTACAAACCTCTTCCAGATCTTTTCTAGCAAATGTCTACATTGCAGCCAGCAAATCCTTGGCAATTTAGTAGCTGCTTCAAATTGTTTTTTCAAAGCAGATTTCTCCTTTTACATAGCAATGGAATAAACACAAACTCTTCTAATTCAGTAATCAGGACAGATAATTACATCTCCTTAATTGTTTTCTTTTTCCAGCTTAGGTTCATGTTGATGGGAGATGGTAAAATTAGTCCACAAGCCATCTGAAGTTTGCCGCTTGCTGATTAAAGCCTTAATTGATTCGGAATGTTTTACAAATCAATCTCTGAATTACTTCAGGATCATGGTGGCATATTGTAAAAAAGAATTCACACACACACACACACACATTACCCTTGCGAATGAGATGCACAGTCCCATAAATCCTAACTGTATAAACAATTTGGTTATGCTGTTTTCAAAATTCACTCTTTGGTAAAATCAGAGCCAAATGAGAATTACTTAGAATAGTAACCTGCTGTGACTTACAAAGTAAGCTTAGGAAAGAATAAGAATAACCTGTAATTTCTGTATTGCATGAAATCCATTAATTCTTGAAAAAGAATTTAAAATGTTACTGCCTCTATCTTCTGCAAAGCTCAAAATTGTGTCTACAACCTGATGGATGCAATGCATTCAAAGCCGGATGTTTCTGTGATTCAATGCACTCCTTCCCTCAATCAGGATCTGCACTTTTCATTGAGAATTTATACTGCTTATCATGCAGTTCTGGTGAGCTTTGCACATTTCCAGAGAGTGCTACCCAGGATTCCTTCCTAAAACCTGGATTTTAAAGTTCCTGTGGTGATCAAGGATGAAAAGAAGATCATTGTTCTTAAGGCCTCATCAAAAGGAACAACTGGCTCTAAAGGTAAGCCCTCTCCTTTCATAATGCTGAATTTGCAGAGGACAGAGTAAGTGTAAGATGGCTTTGATACAAGCCTCTCTTCCTTTTGAACTGATTGTTCAATTCAGCTTACCTTTTGTGTATTCTAACCACAAGCCCAGCACAGTTAAGGATATAGAGACCACTTAAAACCACACTGCTGTAACTCTTAAATAAGAAAATGGAGGTGGGAGTGAAAGTTTTTACAACACACACACGGTCTATAATAAATGTGTTCCCTCCCACCAACATCTTTTAAAAATAGCTATGTCTGAAAAACATAGTAGGATGCTAAAACCAGCTAAATTGCAGAACCATTTGATTGTGGGACAGTGTTTTTCCAGAGATCATATAGTTTATGCTCCAGCATGAAAGTTAAATTTACTTTTGAAAATTCTTATTTAAAAGATATGATTGACAAATTTTTGCATCAGAAATATTACTTCAGTAAATCATATTCACGTCTGATGAATGTTTAAAAGACACCACTTAGTCAGGGATAAGCATTTAATGACAAACCTAGTATCTTTTGGTATACTGACTTACAAACCATGTGTAAATATCATATTAAGACAGCAACATGTCATCAGGGTTGCTTGTGACACTATGAAGTGAAACTGAAATGAAGTATCTGATTCACACAAACCTAAACCAGGATAATTGACTTGTTAAACCCCAGCCTTTTAAAGATTGCAATAAAGTCCTGTCAGCTGACTTTATAAATTTCTACATAAAACACACACTCCTTTTCCAGCAAACAGCATTATTGGTTTAAAATAGTGAAACATAGTTCTGAAAAGAAGTTGCCTTAAAGAAACAGTGCTTACAAAGGCTTGCAGGAAAACAGCTTGGTCGTTGTTCACAGTAAATTCATAACTTGTATGTTTTAAGTTTCACAACTTGGAAATATTTTGACAAAATTAAAAACACCTCCTCTGGTATATGTCGTGAAAGAATGAACCACAAAAAACACTATCTACCTGCATCTGCTAGCCATAAACTCCAGATAAACTGTTATTTCATCCCTCTCCTTTGTGAGCACATATGCTATGGCATTTCAAACTGCCACACTAATTAGAGGTCTGTCACTTCAGTTACAAACATCTTTGTAAACATTGGTAAGAATTTTGTAGTAAAAGATTTATCTGTGAATTTTTGAAATTACACTGTTTCTTCCATCTTTAAACCATGAAAAACAGCCCTCAAGTAGCCCAGCTGACTGTTTCTGTGGCACTACTAATGGCAAGTTTTTGATGTTATTACAGGCTACAACAAAAACACATAACCGTCCCAGAATTGTGTTTTCAAAATACATTCTGCATTACGCTCAAGATCAGAATTCACCATTCACTAGCATGTTCAAAAAGGTCTATCATATTTCATAATATTTCTCCTTATTAGTGTATGAAGTGCAAATTGCCCTCTTCATCAGTGAGCATACCAGATTTGTCAGCAACAATTTAATCAAAGGCAGTCTTCTCCTCATCACATCTAATGCAAGTCTTTGTGTTTGCTGACAACAGTTTTCAAAGGATCCCAGGTCCTCAAAGTTGTGACATGCCATATTCATAATATATTAAAAAAAAAGGAATTGACATCCTTTCCAAAAAGCAAAGTGGCAACCAAATTCTATCAAGATGCTTTCAGTTTTAAACAGTCTGCTACATACACTGTGCTTATATTTCATACGAAGTACTTCTTGAAGAGTTAAAATGCATGTCTTGAGGGTAGAAAAACATAATATTGTCATACGTGAATTCTGCTTTGACAGAAAAAAATCCTTCTGTTCAATTCCTGATAACTTCTTGAGTATTGTGTACTTGTATGACAAGGTGGAAATTTCCACACTGAAAGGGAAGATATGAACATCTGTTAAAACTACCTATCCCTGCTGCATTGATTTGCAATGGACTAATACTAAATGTTCAAGTATTTCTTTAAAACAGTTTTTTAAAATACTTGCATGGTACAATTCATACACTAGTGTCTAGCCAATACGGTAAGAAATAAGTGTTATTAGAGTGGAATAAGCAGAAGTATCTATCAAGTTTACCAAGGGAATATCCCTAAATGAATAATATTAATTTAAATTAAGAACCAATATATGCAACAGAACAACTAACATTACCGTGATCTCAAAACTCAGGTAAACAGAAATACAGTCTGAAGGCAAAAGAGCTCTTCAAATGATGAAACAAATTATTCCTGTCACACCAAAGGTAATAAACAATAATTGCAAAACACATTTTATATAAATCTTCACAATAAATCCCATGGAGTTTTACAGTTTAAGAACAGCTTAGACAGGTCAGCACAAAGTCTTAGATCAATACAATATTAATATGTTGAAGTATAAGCAACCATAAAAATCCTTCTATTTAAAAGCATTAAATTCACCTGAATGTGATGAGTCTAGAATCACAACATGCACAAACAAACCCTCAGGGTCTAAGTTCACAAACCATTTAGACATATGTGAAAGCTCTCAGCACTTGTATGAAAACACACATCTATGTAAGCAGAGCTCACAATTTTGACATTTTTCAGTTTTTTATCTCTGTTTGCATCCAAAATTTCCATTTTAAATTATAAACTCAAGATTTTTCATCTTAAAAAAAAAAAGGAGAGAAGATTCCTACATAACCTTTGATTTAGGAGATGAAGAACATCAAATGAAATTAAGTCACTCCATGCTATTTCTTGGCCTTTTTCCAAGGAGATGTGGAAAGAAAAGTTTGTCGTAATCACTTACAATTGGAAAAGAACAGGAAAAGGCGACTGTTAATGACAAAGCATTGCAGGACATAGGGGACTCTGCAGACCCATCACTGCTTAACTCTGACAGTAACGCACCTTGGATAACATTCCATAGAAAAGAGGACCTAGATGAAGTAAGTTATCTGAACAGAGGGATTTACAACATAAAAAGGCAGATATTCAATTCCACCTCCTTTGATACAATAGGTCCATTGGAATTACTTTGCTTCTTGGGGTTTTTTGGTTGGTTGGTTGATTGATTGGTTGGGGGTTGGATGAGCATGGCATGCCTGCGAGATTGTCTTTTTGTGCGATCATCCTCAGCATATTCACTTTTCAGTTTGTGAACCTTTTTAGCTAGCTTTTACAGGCTTGATTTAATATTCATAATCACCTTGAAAAGGCCATCTGCAATTTTAATCACTCACTACCAATTACTTTCTTTAATAGCTATGACAGTATCACTCACAGCAATCTGATAAATCCACAAGGATAGGTAAAGGCAGCACTGGGTGTGCATTCACTTTCCCAGCAGTTACAGAAAATACACATTGCTGGCTTTTTTAGCCTTGACTGTCTTTACTAAGGTTTATGAGCACATGGCTTTGCAGACAGGATCGAAACATAGCCAACACATAGAGTAAATGTGCAAGTGTTTCTTTTTATCCCTCTTTAGTGCATAAGGAGCAAGTCTAGAATAAAAAAAAAAAAACCAAAAAAACACTTCCATGCATAACTTCTCTTATCTTCCCTTCTTCATGCAACATACTCTGCAGTATTTTCCCTACATGCAACAGCAGTAAGCTTGTTCTCTACTTGTAAATATATTTAAGAGCAAACGTAGCTGGACAACATTTAATAACACATTTGCACAAACAAGGCCTTAGAGGCTTGGACATTACATACACCTTCTTGGCTTTTGTATTACTTTATTTTTATCACAGAAGGCTTACAGTACTTTAAAGATACTCTATTTAACAATGACGTTCTCCCAGATTATAGGAGTTGTAACTTTCTTCCTATGTTCCATAGCTAAAATGATTTATCCACCATAAAAAGCCAGGAGTTTGGATTGTGGACTACTCTTAAAGGGCTTAAAAATGTAGGCAACAGTCTCTACATTACAAGAAATCAGTTTCTGTCACCCCTACAGCATAGTCTGTAGAAAAGAACAAAGATCAGAGCTTGGATTACTCCGATGTCTAACCACTCCCCAGATGCAAATGGCAACATGTGAAAGTGAGAAGCAGAAAAACGAAGGATAAGAACATCCTGGATGGGCAATTTACAGCTCCCATGGTACAACTAAGTGGACAAGAAATCGATGCAGCTTTTACATATATCAGGGAAGCAATGCAGGTTGCATTCTGGTCTGACTTCCTATTACAAATGAGGTAAGAAAGTCCAATTATTCTTTATTATTTTAAAATTCAGAACAAATACTTGCTAAAATCTAAGATTCTCAATACTAAACTTTGTGTGAAAAAGTTCAAAAAAAAGCCAGTTTAAAACAAACTTAATTAGACAGTAATTCATCTTGTCTACTGAATAAAACAACAGTAAATAATACCTCATAATGTGTCTATACAAAGAAGAATATTTAAAGTTTTATAGATGACCTTGAATCTTGCATGTGCTGACTCTCCAGTGCTTAGGTTACAGTTGCAAAGACTTTTCATTTTTGTTCATATTTGGGCTATTGTCTGCACTTTCGTAAATAGAAAAATCACATCTATTTGGCAGAATGACACTGACATGAAAGCGGTTTCTATCTTTATTCAATTTGTCTGTTCTGTGATGTATACTGAGAAGAAATTTAAAACATCTTTAATGTGAATAGCTTTAAAAATTGTAGCCCTCAAGCAATCATATGTCTGTGAAAGCTTGGAAGATAAAAATTAGGTTTTGTAAATATGCTGGGCACCCCCGCCGGGGGAGGGCGGTCAATCCTACCATGCAGACCTTTAGCACGTGAAATACAATCAAAACAGATGTTTAATTGAGAAACTTTTATACTTAGTTAATGCAAAAACCTAAATATATCCTAAAGATTGTATTTATTATTCCTTACCTATATCGTTTATGAGACACCTCAAGTTTGTCTAATACCATGATGGTTCAAAGAACATCATCAAGTAGCTCCTAAATCACCTATTTTCTAAGTTGACGAGCAAGTTCTATTCCTAATGAATAAAAATCAACCCCAAACTGACACGCTTGGAGTTTAAAAGTAATAAAATACTCCTCACTACTTTTCTAAGCAGAAGCTTTTACCCTGTTGTTCATGGATCAGGGCAACCTGTCTTATCAGCGAACAGTACAAACCTGTCACAGACATATATTACATGTCTGTTTTCCTTTAAACGGATTTTTTTTTTTTAACTTAAAATAGTATGTTTAAATTGAAGTACGGATTCTTATTTTCTTGGTAAAAAGCACCTTTAGTAGGGTTTAACAACTTTAAATAAATCAAAATTTACTTTGAACACATCCAAATGTGTTAAGATGGGAAATAAAGGGAAAGATTTCAAGTCAGCTACTTAGAATACTCCAGTATGGTACAGCAGAATGGGACTCATAAGAGATCAAAAGGCAATGTTCAAAAGCTGTAAATTGATACTCAAGTCTCCAGTTCTGATTCCTTTTAGAGTCTCAGAATTATGGTATTTACATAAATTGAAAGTCAAACTCCTTTACAAAAGCCTAAAAAAAAGAAATAATAAAGAAAATTCACTATACTCTGTCTCCTCTGGAAGTTTTCAGAAAGTGCAATTTATCTTGGATTTACACGATAGCAAAGAAATTCTAGTCCTGCAGTTCCAGGAAGTGGCTGACATTGGCTGTTGCTTGACTTATAGAAATTGTGAAACTTGAAAGATTTCTTTATCATGTTATTTATCTATATAGTATATATTAATTTTTGTCATGTTATCAGTACATGTTAAGAAGCTTTTCACAGATGCCAAAGCTCTACTAAAACTCAGAAATATAGACCTGAGCTATTACTCTCACACCAACAATTCAAACTAATAATGAGCACAATGTATTTAAATAAGAGAAAATTATTTAACTTCTCACTGCAATGAGACAGAACAGGAAAATTAAATAGAGATATTTTCATGGGAGAATATAGTTAAGTTGGAATTAGACTGTACTATGAATTTTACCATTTTTGCCCACATATCTTTGAAGTCTGATCAAGACAGTATTTATTTCAGTAGCTTCCTATCCACCTAGTTCCACCCTGGAGTATTGGTACAAGGCTGCTGAAGAAAAACACTAATCAAAGTTATACTTTCTTGTAAACTCTACAGTGTTATTTACAGAAATTGTAGGTGAATTAGTGAGCTTGAAATTCTGTCTGTTAAACTAGCAATACTTTTCTGTCCAGAAAAGTTTTTTGGCATTTCTCTTATGTTGGTCTTCCAACAAATCATCACAGTTTGTTCAAGATGGCATTTTCCTGGATGGCATGTATAATTGATGTATGTCACATTTTATAAAATGATTGCTAGGTAAATTCAATTTTCTCTTTTCCTTGTTTGTGTCCTCCAAGAATCTCTTATCTCCCCATATCAATTACAGAGCAGTGACAGAAATAGGATACAAATCACTCCAATGAATGTAATAGCAAAAGTGATTAGAGATAGGGAGAGATTAATTGCATGTGTCAGATATAAATAAAGGTGTTAGGAGACAACCCAGGATTTTGAGTGTGTGTGGGTGTGTGTATTCCAGATCTCTTAGACACAAACCACAAAATCTTATAAACAGACAAGTGTAACAAGAAGTTATGTTAAAATAATAAGTCAGATGATAGAAATTTTAGCATTTGCCTTTTTTTTTTTCAGGGTGTCATGCATAATGTATGTACATAAGCTGAACCACGACACACTCAACTCAGGCACAGTTCCTTAGCTTTGCCAGCTAGCTGGGAAGCTCCACCACAACAGGGTTGTATCATTGCATTTGGGATAAAAGGAACCATGTATTTAAACCCTTATTACATTTGTTGATGCAACACGATGAAACAGATATTTAAATATGTTTTGCCTATTTAAGCTCTCTTCATTAGCAAGATTAAAAATATTACAGAAAGTGGGGGATTTTTTTGCGAGAGTCACTAGTTGCCTGGGACAGAGGCTACAGAATGTGGAAGTTCACCATGTGTGGTAATAAGTATTATCAAAAATAGTGTAGAGGAAAAAGAAATTGGAGACCAAACAATATTTCTACTATTTATCAGAAAGAGCACTGATAGAATATTTGTCTAAAGCCAAGGAAAAGCTGAAGCTGCCACAGAAGTTTCTTGCCATATCTTTATTATTTCTGCACTTTAGCAATCTATCATTTTAAACATAGGTTTCAAACCTCTGTATCACTACAATTAAAAGTGAGGAAAGTCTGCCTCTTAAAGGGGAAGAAAAGTAAAGAACTATGGCTGAAGCTATAAAAAAAAACCCAAACAAACCAAACAACTCACCAACGAAATCTGAGTCCAAGAACACTGATAAATCCTAAAAACATCATCTGTTATTTCTTTGTAATGCATATAAAATCATTTTACACTGCAACACAGTATCCCTTTGCAGTAGATAATAGGGTAAACAATTGAGAATATCAGTTTCTATTGAAATTCCTAGCTCTGGATAAAGCTTAAACTAACATTTGTTCCATTATATCAAAGCCAAATCTTTAACCCAATTTAGTCCTTCTTGTTACAGCTATAAAAGTTACTAAAGTGTATTTGACTTAAATATATACATTTGTATCTCAAAAGCATGGTTAAGTTGTTCTGATTCAATTCTCAAAATAAGAAACTATGATCCTCATTTAAAAATTTATGCCCTTTAGTATTAGAGCAGATTAGAGCTACAATTGAAGAGGAGGCATTAAGACAAACACTATATTTTACCAGAGTATTAAAGATGGCATTTACACTGAATTTATCCTTAAGATTCAATTTTAAGTCTCAAATACTTCTACAGTCTCCATCAAATTAACATTTTGGATAACAAAAGAATGTTAAACGATCATCAAAGCAAAAAGCACACATTTACTCATAAAACCCCATGAGACAACCACCAGGGTCTCCCTTCCTGGAAATTCTGTGTGACAATGAGAAAGAAAAATCTGTGTAGGAAAGAGAAAGGAGAGAAATACCATTTCAAAGAGTAACTTGCATAGAGGTCTGAGCCGTGGTATGTTGGACATCTCCAATATTTGGTCAGAACCTCAGACAATCACATACAGTCATAGCACAAAAATACCATTTGATTTCACATTTCTTCTCTTTCCCTCACCAAAAAAAAAGATCAACCCCAAACACCTCCCCTCACCCCCAATAATGAAAACACATCACTGAAATACTAATTTCACCTCAATGTCACTGACCCCGAGAGGCTAAGTGAAGTAAACTCACTTGCCATGAACTAAAAACAGTTTGACAAGTTTATAGAGCTTGTGTGAATTTGACCTCAGAACAGAAATATCTATTCCCTGGGGGTGCCAGTCCATCCCTTTTCTTTTTTCCTGCCTACACCTGAAAGCTGGAACTAGCTATGAAAAATTCATGCAGCAATGTGCTTCAAACATATCCATGAAGGATCCTCAACATCTGCCAACTTGAACAAACCTTGATGGCTAATGTGAAAAATTATGTTAGTGAAATGCTCTCTTCCAGAGAGGAAAATGTCTGCTCAGAATCTTCTGAAAACCTGCCTTTTTAACAAGCTGACAGAATGATGTCAAAAGTAATATTCTACCAAATACACCGACAGGTAACACTTTTTTTTTTCCTCACTTTCTTTCCTAACAGCATAAAGTATATTTCATTTTTACAGACACTAAGAGACCTAAACACCTGTGTTATCATTAAAACATTTTGTTATAACAAAACTAAAACAACCTAAAGACTTTCAGTGAAAATCTGTGTCCTGCAAGCCTGAAACAGGACTTCTCCATTCTGTAAAATTTGTGTTTTGATATGTTATGTGGAAGAAAAAAAGTAGACCCCAACCATACATAAAGAAGGTCTATTTAGTCTCATGTTAATGTTTGTCTTAATAGAATGAAATTCTGCTTGCTTCAACTGGAAGCTGGAGAAAACAACATGACATCCTCTTATTTTAAATTAATTGCAAAGCAACCAAGCCAGGAGTTTCATTTTCAGTACCCAACTTTTTTTTTTTTTTAGCATTCTTTTTTTAAGCATTACCAGTGCTCAAGGGAAAAATTTATCTTTGTTAAATGATAATTGGCTTTATTGTCTTTGACTTTTCAGAAATGCTGGCTGGCAAGGTTTTTAAAATTTCCATCAATCTTGTTTTCTGTTGTTACAAAGCCTGCATCAGAAAAAGACGTCAGTCTGCAGAACACTCTGTATCTCCTGGTGTTATGAATAGGTCTTGAGACTATCTAATTTACTAATAAATCTATTGAAGCGACATGCATCTCAATATTTCACAGTTTAACAAGAAGGTCCAGAAGCAAGGCCCTGAATTGCAGTTCCAGATGATTAGCGCTGCAAAACCAATTGAAGCAGGAGCATCTAAGCTGTCAGAACCGCTTACACATACACACCTTTTGCAAACTTGCCATTTAAATCGTTTACTGGGGGACACTTTCTCAAATTTTTCCTGAAATACTTTGGCTAAGGTTTGAAATAGCAATGCATACTGTTAAAAGTTTCTAAGGCTGGACCAGTGCAGTTCACATCTACAGAGTTGTATTGAAGTTAACAATAGAATAATCTCCGCAGTATCTTCAAACTTCTAAAGCAGCACCACACTCTTGCCATGTAGTCATGTAATAAAGCAACAAGGACATGCATTGTGTGTATTACAGTGAATACCTTAGCCAGCTCCTTCCAGTAATAAAAAGATCCCTAGGAATCTATTTTTTTCCTCCCACTCTAAAAACCCCACTTCTTGAACTCTTGACTTATAGTATATACATCTTCATAGTTTCATTAACAAGCTTATAAAATCCCTGCTCCCCTTTCCCCCCCGAAAAGACATCTTTATGCAGAAGTGGCACAGTCAACGGCAAAATACCATATTGCAACCATAAGAGGTTTGGTGAAATTTACTCATACACAGAGTATGTCCTTCAATGAAATAAGTGCTTTATGACAGCCTAATTTTAATGAACACTTCAATCTTTAAGGGTCCTGGCAACACAGGTAAGATGTAAAACGTAAGTGTTTATCCCCTGACAAGACACAGTCCTTAGGAAGAGACCTGGCCATCTGTACTGCAGCAAATACCTGTCCCTGGGAAATGAGAACAAAAAGGAAAGAACCTAAAGTATTATGGATTAATTTTTAAATTTTATCATCAAATCTACAGTTAAATAGAAGTAAACAGGAAAGAACATTACAAATTTCTCAACTGTTTCAGTTGAAAAGTAATATTTACGTCTAAGAAGCTTGCAACACCTCAGTGACAGATTAATTCCCACACTTCTCTGGTCAAATTTGAAAGTTCCAGCAACTGAGTTAATACTGAAATTCTCCAACATGGTAATAGTGAATTTTCATCATCGATTAAGTGATGTATTTGAGCCAAAAGGAAAACTGAGGTTTTTTACTAATTCTGTTGCCAAACTGTTCACTTTCAGACTTTCCAATTTTTCTAGTCAAAATTTCATGTTATTTACACGAAAGTTAGATTTCCATTAGCTTAGTTTAAAAGATTAAGATATTTTAAATTTAGTATGAGATTTCATAAATTTGTCCTAATTTCAGATGGACATTATTCCTGATATGCTGCCTGTTGGATGTAATTTTTATTTCACCAGAGCCTGTCACCTCGGAGACGATCTAATCCTCTTGAAATCAGTAGAAATGGGTCCACTTGACAGAAACAACCATTGTTTTTAAGCAGAGTTGGACTGGACCTTGGTCTGTGAACTTAAGTATTTTGATGACGTACACTTTTAAATTAAGACACATATTTTAGAGAGCAGGCACAGAGAACACCAGTGTTTAACTAATCAAGATAGAGATTCAGCTGTTAAGGAAAAATATTGCTCAATATTTGGATTTTCTTATGGGATGACCCTACCTATTGGCTAATACATCCTTGGAACTGAATGAGCTATAGGCTAGATTGATTAGAAACAAAAATCTCTTCACATTTAATACTCAGAGCTCTACTAGAGAACTCCACACAATTAGAGCTTTTAGACTGGACATTTGAAACATGCTCAACATCCTCCAATCTTCTTCAATATGTATCAAATATAGTCAGTAATTGAAAGACAGTTTCGTGTATTTTCCAGATGTCACTCAAACTCCATTTGCTTCCAGCTACAATTCAAGGTATTGACTTTAATCTGCAATATAAGGCCTTATAACTCATCTACTGCTTAAAACTTTATCCTACTGTCAGTCTTGTGTTTCAGACCAGAACAGGGCAGCTTATAGCTTTCTCAGATGTTGGACAGATTCTGCAATATGCTTTTCCTACAGGCTGAAGCAAGTCTTTCACCAATATCCTTCAAGGAGTAACAACCTATGCATATCTAATACTGTTCTCAGTGGATGATTGCCCTGGGAATTATCTCTAGTGGCTTTTTTTTTTTTTTTCCTTTTGCCCTCAATAAAAGTGGCAATATGCATGCTGAGCCATGTAGCAAGGTTGTACTCAATAATTAATATATAATCTACTTGCCTGGAGATTGGATATTCCACTTTACTTGTGGTTTATTTGATTTTGATTAAACTGTTTTTAAATTTTCTACATGTCCTAATGGAAAATGAAAAGTGTCATCACTCTTAACATCTGATAAGATTCAGACAGTGCCAATTCAATGCTATATCTTCCATACCTGGAGGTAGCTTTAACAATCTGTTCCCAGCCACTTGCTGGAATTCTTTATTACTCTTCCAAAAGACATCATTTTTCTGCAATCATTCTCTGCATATTGCTTCAAGACTATATTTTCCCCTGATTCTTTTCTGTTACTGGAATAAAATGGTTTATTCACTTTTATCTAATGTATCACATATGTTTCTTCCTCAGATCAAAGTTCAAAATGACCATGTTTAATCTCATTTTCTTTACAGACACTGTAATGCCTTACAGCCAGTGCCTTTCTTCAATACACACAGAGCATTAATAATCCTGGATATCAAAATGACAGTTTTAAAATCTTATTGTTTAATATTCATTTTAAGAAGCAAATCCATTTTTAGCTTTCCATCTTGCCTGATTCTTCATTTTCTTTTATCCATTTAATCTTTCCTAGTTTTCACATTCCAGATAGCCTTTGAATTCATGGTATCAAGTCTGTAGGCATTTTGAAGTGTTTTCTTTTCCATATGCCCATATTACTTTCTGCTTTGCATAGCACTTGTTATGCATGCATGATCACAGACTATTTCTAGCATTAATTAAGATATTGAATTAAAATGGGAAGTACATTATTGGTCACATAATACAAACAATACAAATTTGCTTAAAAAATGAAATTACAAAAGTGTTAGCAAACCTCTTTATACTGTCAGAAATAATAATGTTTACAATCTACATACCACAGTACAGCCAGAATTCACAAGTGGATTTGAAATATTATTTCCACTTCAGAAAGATACACATAAAACCCCTGAGAAGTTCATTTAGTCTAGAAACATATCTAGGAAGAAAACACAGATTTGTCACTTCTGCCATTTGTTACCATACAGCTTCTGCCCGCAGTGACCCCTGACTGCACTAACAGGGCTCCCAACGTTGAAGAACAGCTTTCATTGAAATCTGATTATGAATTTTAGAAGAAAAATAATATTTTCTTAGAAGTTAAGTGTCCCACAGGAACTTAATATTTTTTATGAACTTGTGACAAATAAGCATGTTTCCAAAAGAAATTTGCCAGATGTCCTGCCCAGAAACCTGGCCTCCCAAGTTCTGTCAGTGTAAGGAAACGAGTCAGAGATAATCTCACATCATGCGGTATCCAAAATCAAGATATGCTGGACAATTCATCATGCCCATTGATCTACAGCTGAGAGTCTTATATCTTTTACAAGTCCAAACCATAGGAGTATTTTGCCAGTAAATCTGTCAGTTTCATCAATCATTTACACAGTCATGTATTCCTTGTCTCTACAATCAAAAATAGAAGCCTCCACATTGACACAGACTAGCATACTCCCTGTCTCTGCTGCAGTAAAACCAGCTTTACTAAATGCCCTCAGAAAAGGAGTCAAATCATTTTATATGTTTAGAACACTAGGTTTTCATACACACACATTTACTAAGTGTTTTACTACAGCTTACACATGCATATTTTGGTTCAATGTATATGTTTATTTAGTGTGCAGTCATCTTTCTGACCTCTGTGCTCTGCTGCTTTTCACTCCCCTTTGCTTTGAAATCTGCTTATGGAACACCTCTGTAATGGCAGGTGTTAATATTATATTATATTGCGCAAATTGTAAGTAATAACAATGAAATGCATGTTCCCTGGGACTCTGTGATAACTCCAGGTAAAAATAATGACATAGACTGGGAATAGACTCATTAATAAAATTGCACTCAGAAGAGTGACTTGTTTACTTACGCACAACGGAAAACAATACGTTATAAACCCTGCATTAAAAAGAAATTATGATCACCACTTCACAACAAGGAGAGAGGGATATCACCATGTACCTGCCTTGAACAAAATAAACCACCAGACAAAAGACTTTGAGGGTGATTTATCAAGGGCATATACTCTCTTCTGTCCCTCTTATTGCACGAGGAGTTCAATGTGCTCCAAAACAACCAGGAAAAGTTGACTTCCTTTGAAGATCCAGTCCTTTGTTAGCAAGGCTCTTAAATAGGTCAGACTTCTGTGAACACTCTCTGTAACCTTAATACAACAGCATGTCTTGTGGAATTTGGATACTCACTCACTACGCTGAGATGAATAAATGGACTTGTCTTGTTCTCTCCATTCTTTTCATTGACTGCTTGGACATAGTAGCCTCCAGCATCGGTCACTGATGTTGCAAGAATGACCAGTTGATTTTCCAGTGTGATGGCTCTGTTTATGAAAGAAGATCACATTGTAACTAGAGTGTTTTTCTGCTAGGCAAAAATTGTACAATACTTAGACTTCAGAGACTGATATGGTATTCTTTGGTTGTCTAAACCAAAATGATACAGAGCCAAAACCAGTCTGATGCCAAACACTTTCACAAGAAATAACTCAGATCTTTGGTGCCTCCAGGCCTTTTATCTGCTTAGATCATGTAAGATGTTTATGATGACGTACGAAAAGCTACAACATATGAACCTTGAACAGTTTATGTGTCAGTAAGAAGTTACACAAGAGACAGCAGCAAATGACAACAGACACCGATTGCATTAAGGGTTGATGACAGTCCTGGCAAACATCAGCATGCTGAAAAGTCAGTTTTTTTGAGAATCTTCTCAAGAAGTGAAAGCTAGCCTATTAAACACTGACACTCAGAGAAGAACACCACATTCTGTAGACTGAACAGGTCTCAGGAAACTCAAAACCCAAATAAGATTAAAAGAATACAAAGTTCAAGAGAAAACCTGTGGAGCAAAGAGCTGCCACTAATGCAGACTGGGACTGGCACAAACTTGAAAATCTGAATGCAAGACTTGGAGCAAGAAACTCCTGCCTTCACTTATATTGCTTGATGAGAAGCCCCGTTGAGTTCAGCTGTGCTATTAGTCATATCCTTGAGAAAGAGGTTGAAACATATAAAATCATTACAGTAGTTGAAACAAGTGTATACATCAATAGATCTCAAAGAGTCAGTGCCAAGTCAAAATATTCGTAGACTAATCAATTGATAATGAACACTCCTGCATTTCTTCCTCCTGTTTGGCATGGTGTGGTTAACATCAATAACTCATAAGTATTGTGCTTTTGAAAAAGTAATTAAAGCAACAGGAAAAAAAAAAAAAAAAAAAAAATCACACACTCCTACTGCTGCATAATAGTTTTTATACATAGGAAAGAGCTATATAGCGAGAATGTAGCAATGTTCAAAGGTTATTTGTATTTTATCCATATGACTTCAGTTTTCTAATAAATTTCTATAAAGCTATCAGAAAATAATAAGCAAACATCTGAAAAATATACATAGCTATATTTTCAGCTCTGAAATCAGTAATCACATATCAGCTAAAGATCCTGTTTACATTATCTTTATGGACAGTTTTTATAATAAAAGCCACTAAAAGTCACAGTATGATTTTTTTTTTTTTGCTTCATTCAATAAACTTGTATTAGCTTAATTGACTTAGAAAATTAATCAAAGAAACTGTGATAGATTTACAGAGTGGGGATACAAAATGCAATTAATATGACATTTGATAAAGCAAATAAAGATAAAATTCAAATGAAGTGCTAATAATTGAATATTAAAAGACAATTACATTTACATTCATTTCTAGTTTAGTTCTAAAGAGAGCAGCATTAGAAAGATTGTTAGAAAAGACTGAAATATATTTCAGACTTCATTGATGCTAGGTGCAACTGTACCCAAAATTGAAAAGGTCATCTTTGAATATTGGCGAGATGCATACTGCTACTATCTGTATTAAACTGTCTGGAAATTCTAATAATTAAACCTTTAAACATATTGTATACTAATCAAGACCAAAGGGAATTAAGATGTATTTATTAAGATTGTTCAAAATGAAGATTTTAAAAAAGACGAATTTTTATCAGAATGTGAACAAAATGTAAAATGTGAGAGTGAAATTAAGTAAATTTCAAAGATTAAAAGAATGTAAGAACATTTGAATCTAAGGAGATGAATGCAGAAGGGCTAAACATTATGAATTTCACATTCCAAATAGTGTGAAAAGTTTAATATTAATTTGTATGAAAAAAAAATTAGAAGACAAAGAAACTGCTGCAGACAACTCTTTGGGGTCATCAATTACACAGTCAAATTAACTTAGTTAAATTAGAAACCCAAAAATGAGTTATTGATACCTTAATAATTCTGGGAAAAATAGAATAGTTTGATTTCATTAACTCAAGACAGGTATAGAACAGGACACAAGCCTTCACAGCCTGCAGACTCTGTGACTTTTATTTATATCAAGTATGAGCTCTGTGCATCGGGAAAATCAATTAGTCACGTTTTCAGGACTCATTAATTTCAATGTTTCTAAAACATCTGAAGATTCATGCCCCAGACCTTACCAGGGTTGCAGCCACTTTTTGCACAACAGCTGCACAGAGTGCCCTAAAATTGGCTTAACATATTTTCCTGGGTTTATTGCTTGTTTTCATTGTCTGATATAACTTTTAAGTTATGACAGCATCACACTAATGTTCCAAGGAAAATCTGATTCCCGGCTGCTCAGTTTAACAGCATATTTGAAGAAGATGACTGCAGCAGATGGAGTGGACCTGTCAGTAATTCATACTCAGCATAGAATTTATGAAAAATATAAATATTGGGTTTTTTAAAGCAATATTGAACTTCACTCAGTCTAACATTTTCCAGACAGGAGCAAACAGCAAGTAAACTAAGCAGACTGATCCTTTGGGATTTCTTAAGAGTAGGGAAAGGAGCATTCTAAATCATATGTTTTAATAGAAGAATTTTAAAAATTTCTCTGGAGCTCAGTGGAAGCCTGTAGGGAAGAGCAGCCAATACACACACAGAAACATGCACGTCTGAGTGGTAGGCAGTTAGAATAGTAGATTCAGTATTATGATGTCCTAACAAGCATTTTAGTGACACGTTTACATCAAAAGCAGACAGAGAGTAGAACAAACTGATCTGAAAGTGAAGGTGAGTTGAGCCTTTGAAACTTCAAGCTGTGTTTATGACATGCTGCCTAATCAAAGGCTACGGTCTGACAGGATGGGAAAAGGCAGCAACGATGAAGACAAAAAAATATACCCAGTTCTTGTAAATATTCAGACATTTAAACAGGTACCTAGTAAGGTTTTCATCACTTCCATTTTTTGCATCTGAAATTTAGAACTTGGGTACACCCTGGGATTTTGAATTGCAGTCTTCCAAATTGTCCAAATACTATACAAAAATTTGGTGCAAATTATCTCCAAGTTTGATTTAAAAGTTATGGAAATTATTCTATTAACATCAGTGAAACATGAACCAGGTTTTTAGAAGAGCATTTTCCAAAGTGGATACCATTATTAAGGTGTTTAATTTTTCAGAGTTAAATACATTCTTTGTGTACTGAAAACTACATCTTTATTGAAAGGCTGCAAATGAACTCTGCAGTACCTCAAGCAGGAGGATTTCCATTAATAACAGGGGGTTTGTTTTGTTATATGTGAAAATACCAAAATCTACTCTACCAATGGACATTTTCCTAAAGTTAGTTATTTCTTAGGTTATTAGCCTACCAGATTACACAATAAACAGATAACGCTCGGTTATAAAAGTATTACAAAATGAAAATCAGAGTAACCTGACTAGGCTTTCCCTTAAAAGGTTGCCATCTGCTCACAAATCAGCATGAAGTATTTTAGTACAAAGGCCTTTATGAAGTCTCTTCTCCAATATTATCTCTGGCTAATATAGGTATCAATCCCTCTTTACAAGATATTTTTTACTAAAGAAATTCTGTTCCCTTTTAAAAACTTTTGTCCACATTCCACAGCAAGCATCGATCTTTTTCCATAAGCCAGACACCACACAGTGATGTTAATAGAAAAGGGAGAGATTATGGAGTAATAACAACATAATTAATAAAAGGCTTCCCCCATGGATTTCTCCTTTTGGAAAAACATACAGATACACAGCAGTTAAAAACACAGCTGTTCAAGTGAAATCCTGACTCAGAGTAGTGCATGCATGGCTTAACAGAGTGAGCAATTTGCTACCTATGTGTCTTCCAAATCTGATGGGGAATTGTGAATCAAAATTATTTAAATACACATCTTCCACAAACAGTCCATGTTTTTCAGAACTCAATTACAGAGGAAAATATTAGCATATGTGCTACAGAGCAATACATCAAAAGTCACAAAGCGCTAAGAGCTGTGACTGGATGCCAGTTTCACAAAATACTATTCAGGTTCCAGGTATATTATTGCTAATTAACCATCCACTAACAAAAATTTTATACTTACACAGCTGCTGAAAACTAAGTATAACTACATAACTTAACACACTGATTTTACAATCAATGCTTCTTTATACTATTGTTTCTCTAGCTATGCCATAGCACATATGTTTTTGAGAAATGACTGGGAAAGCCTTCCAAGGTTACAGAAGAATAGCCAAGACAGTATTCAACCTCTGCCTGTCAGTTAGGACCATGATAAAGTAGAAGAAGACTACCTATTGAGAGGTTTAACAGATGTATTTCCAGGCGGAAATGAGAGAAGTAGCAGATTTCCCATGGTTTAAGCTTGGCTTTCCTATTCTTTAGCAGTAGTTTTGGTGCTTGCAAGATTTCAGTTTAGTAAGGCCTTATTCCCCACAATTGTTCGTGAGCACATTACACAGAAATCTGTTATGTGTAAAGGGAGTATAAGGTTGGAACAGAAGTGGATGGAAAACTACTTGATCCACTGCCTTATTGGAAAGTTATATCTGGCAGAAACCCACAGAGTATGTCTTTGGCCTGGCATTATTTAATATTTTCATTGGTATTTGTTGCCTGAATATGGATTTCACTGACCAAATCTGCAGATTAAGTCCCAGAGACTCTGGAAGACAGAATAAGAATTCCAAATGCAGAAGACCTGTTCAAGCCTCTCCACAAGACTGAGGTTCACATTTCAGTGAACAAGTCAAGAACGTTGTATTTAAGCAGGAATAACAGACTGCAAAACAGGTGAACCTCAAAAGAGGTTTTGCAAACAGGGTTATTTCTTAAGTTTCCCCATTTCTCATGGAATGTGGCCTCCACTCAGTTTTGACTACAGGATTTAAACATTGAGCCTAGTCAAGAAGAACCAAAAAAATCTCCAAAACCACCCCAGAATCATTCATTGCCCTCCATTCGTAACCCAACCATCCTAACCCAAAAGCATATTCCAGAAAATTTGACATGCAGGAGAACACTTGAACAAAAAAATTTCACCACAAGTGCTTCTATATATGTAGAGGACTGTTACAAAAAGTATCTCTGATTTAAGCAGAATCATAAAATATTGATTCTTAAAGAAACCTTAGCAGTTCATCCTGGAAAAGCTTATTTGTCTTTGGAGAAAGAAGCTCCTAGAAAGGACACTGAGATGAATTACCCCAAACATATTTTTAAATTTTGCTAATATTAAGCAGTTAGTAGTCTAGAGATTAAAAAAAACCCCACAAAACAAATGCCAAGATAATAGCTACATAACTGATCATGAAAGAGATATTTGCAAGGAGAGACAATGCTACCACTCCAGGAGTAAGCAATTACAGCAACAAATTAAGGAATAAGAAATAATAACTACTTATGTTAAAATGTTCTTTTTCTCCCCTTAAGTTTTCAGCAGCTTCAGTTCTTATTTAATGCAACTTCATTGCTATCACAAGACTCCTTTGATTTTTTTTCATTTTGGTTTAGTTCTTTTTATTATTGCATTTTAAGCAATGAGACCTAGTACAGTTGCTGTAAGAGCCTATGAGTGCTTGAATCACAGCTCTCGTGAGCTGAATCACACTGATGTGTGCCTGGATGTGCTACTCCAGCAACAGCAATTCTCAAACTAAAATAAAAACCTAAACTTTCAAGATAAAATATACATCTCAGTCAGCAACAGAAACCAAAGACTTGGAATAATACACATCATTTTCCTCCAGTCTCCTCCTCTTATAAAACTTTTACTGCATTCAAGGTATTCATAAACAGTATCTAGTTTTCTTCTCCCCAGTTTGTCATACAAGCAAGACACTGAACTCCACTTATAACATCACTGTCTGTTGCTATGGACATAGCTAGTAACCATTGGAAAGAATAATAGTGGAATTTTAAAATATAAATGGGTTATTTAAACAAAACATTGCAGTTAAGTATCATAGGTTGTTGATCTGCACAGCTGGCTGACTTCACTGACAGCAAGCACATTTGCAAACGTTGGGGATTTTATAGTTCAATTTTCAGATACAGACGGATGTGAATATTTCTCCACTTTATGATCTTTCACTTGAATTGATTATTCAGTGTGCTGTGGTTTTTTTAAACACTGATTTTTTTTTTTGCTTCACTGCGAAAGGAAAACTTTTGTTATTTCATATTTTCACTTCTGATAAAACACATCCACATAATGGTATGTGGTAGATAGGATGATCTTCAATACCTAACTACAAGCCACTATGAAGCAAATTAGTAGTGGCACAGCTCTGTGACAGGACCATGCACTGAAGAGATAATTGATTACATGACAATGACAAAGAAAACTTCAACCTCTTAACAGCATATCTAATACATATTTAGATATGCCACAACTATGCTTACTTAGCTGCTCCCAACCTCTGTTTATTCATGTCCCTGAATCTGCCTCAGCAGTGTCTCTGCCATTTTATTCCTGATTCCACACATATTCAAACCATCTCTATTTTCACACAGGTGTGTTTGAGAATCAAATTTGGCACAACTGTTGCCAAATAAACATACCTCATCTCAAGGACTCAAAAATCTCTATCATAGCAAGTGAAGTACTTGCACAGTATGGAAATAAAATTTAAGATCTCAGAGGGGTCAATGCAAATTTCTTTCTAATATACTTGGTCAGCTTTCACAGTTGAAGAAAGCCCTAATGCGGCTAATAACCAAACTAGTTGCTCAGCTCCTTTAGTTGACCCAAAAGACAAGTATGTTGAAATAGGTGGGAATGCTTCAAGGATAGGAAAACTCATACAGCCATAACTTACTATACACTGATTTTGACAAGTGGTAAGGAATGTTACAATCTAGTAGACCATTAGTTTTTAGATACATTACTTATCATTTTCATGCTACCAAATCTTTAAACAAAAAGCATAGGTATGGTAAAAACCAGCAAGTTACCCAAGAGTCAATCTCTGCTGTTGCCATCAGAATGAAGAGCAGCAGTACTGGGTAGCAATAGAGCAATTTATTTAGATAAGTCTTACTATTAAAAATAATTAAAGATTTAGTGTCCTGGTACAATCCAACTACTAACACTATATACACTTCCATAGTCTGCTGAGACTAGCACTTGTGCTACTGCTGCAAATTCATTCTACAGTGTTATACAATATCTTAGGTTTGCTGTCTACATCAAAATAGGGATTTTCTGTGGTTATTTCTACTCACATACCATTAAGACATATACTACTGCTATGCAGCACAAATTGAGCACAGACCCAGGAGCCAAGTATATCCAGATTTTGCCAGCGATATGTAGTCTTGGATGAGTTCTTTAGCCTTTCAGCTTGTACATTTTGCCAAGAAAAGGATAATACATGAATATATTTCTTTGTATGCTGAAAAATTTATCTCAAGGCTTAAACAGTTGATACCTCTATAACCCAAAAGATGTAGAGGACTATGCAAGTGCTCAATCCTAATACGTTTACCTTCCCTCCTTGTGTTTCAGTTTAACCAATCAGGCATTTTGTTACAACTTAAGGCAAAGCAACTACTTGCTTTCCAATTTTCAACTGCTTTAATGTCTCCTGAACTATACACACAACACAGAGCAGGTGAGCATTACGTTCCAAACACCAGTCTTTGAATAACTGATGGTATTGCACTACTTCTTTCGGTAAATTCCCCTCATACGTAGGACAGATGCATTTAGAAACAAACACATCTGCCACAGATTCTGTAAAATCCTGGTTATTATTGAAAATAATTCAGCAGAAGAAATTTGAAGTGAGTCAGTCACAGTTTTTTTAAAATGTCATTATGCAAACGTTTCAAAGCACTTCAAGTTAATGACAATAGAAGAAAGAATACATTGGTTAAAAAACCCAAGTGTGCAGAACTTCTGCTGACATGTAAAAGGAAGCACTGACTATTTCTATCATAAATAGGCCATGCAGTAACATAAAAGCCAGGTTGGATATATTCAACTATATGTTGTACATACACATGAAACCAAACACTGGAAGCTTTGGAATAAAAAAAAAAACCCAACACAACATCCAACCACAAGCCTCTGTTAACATCACAGCAGCATTTTGTGTTACAGTCCCTACTCAAGCATGATTTCCTGTCAAAACTGTGTGAAACACAGCACAGGATACAACTGGAAAATATTGCTCTATCAATAGCATTTTATCTACTCAGGTATGCATTGCTAGTTGGAAATAATACAAGTGGCAAACTTTTCAGAAATAAAAATCTCTCTTTCCAATACATGAAGCAAATGTACACGTTCTGTAGAAAAAATACAGAATTCTAAAGAATGGAAAGCAAAGTTTTGTTTATGTATGAGACTGAGAAGATAAATGCAATTATATCTAAATCTAACCATATGATCATCCCTTTCTGAGGCAAAGTTAATCTCAATGTGAACATTAGCATGTTTGAAAATAAAGTGTCCTAGAAGAAAGTCTTTAGACATTCAGAAGTATAGATTCCTTTTGAGATCCATTTCTAAGTTGTAATTTGAAACTCAGCTGCATTCCTTGACTTCAAAAACTCATAAAAGAACACTTCAGTGGCCAATTAAAATGTAAATAATACAGGATTAAAGGAGAAACAGACCACACAGATTTCTTGGCTTTCAACTTGGGTGGTGTTGCCAAATCCAGGAAGATAGGTAACCTATCAACTCTATTAATTTTTAAATAAATAGAAATCAACACAGGGGTGTGTTTGCATGACTTACTGCTTATCCGACTTGTGAGTTTAGTGACACACATTTCCTAGCAGTGGAGCAGCGACACGTGTTCAAGATTCCTGATTGTAAAGCCTAAGGAAATCAGAAGACCAGAACTTGCATACTAAATCTTGTCAGTCCTCTGGTAGAATGACAGAAACTTCTACTTCAGAAATAGTCCCAGAGGTAACATAGATGGCAGAGAACTGCAAATCCCTTCTTCTGATAGTTAAACTATAAGCACCACGTGTTCCCTCTAATGAAGGGCAATAGAGAGCATGTATCCAAGAAACTACCTTGTTTATGTTTGCTGGATGATCCATAAACACTAAGTCAATTGAGGAGGCAAATGAAACCCTGAAGTGTCAGTAGATAAAATTTGGTTTCTTTGATTTTACGGCTACAATATGCTTTGCAGAGCAATTTTTTTTTCCAGTGCTAAAGAAACACTCAGCTATGAGTTACATAGCAAAAGAAGTCACAAATCCTAGAAAAGATGCATGAGTATTACCAGACTAGTTTATACTCCCGGGCTTGTGAACAGAATGCTCAACATCTTGCCGATGCAAGTAATTCTACATAATAGTTAGACCAGAACAGAAAACCTCTGATGCCCCCAAAGTCTTTGCTGCAATCTGTCTTCACATATTTATCTCCTTACTTGCAGACATTTCTGCTGCAGAGGTTTTAGGGATTTGCTCCTGCAACGCAGCAAAATGCTGCTCCCTGCGATTCCCCTCATCCGGAGAGGAGGTCTGTTACTGAGTTAATGGTCAGTAGACACAACAGTTCCATCACCTTCAGTTACTTTTTATCCACTTCACCCTGTAATGAGGATCTCTAGTTGCTCACATTTACGTAACAGCAGCATCAGCTATCCCTAATCCTGCAACACATTAAAATGGAAAGATAGATGCAGGAAAACATTAAAATGCCCTTATCACTTGGCTGCAGGGGTATAAACTTAAAATAAGAGATTGTTTCTCTGTTGAAAACAAACAAATAAATACATTTACCTAATTTTCTTCTTAAATAATCCTTATGAGTGTTGAAAGGACACTTTGATTATTACTGTAAAGATAAACAATAAAACATTCCATCATATCTTACCTAGGTTAGATTAGAAACAAATTCAATTCCTTCCTGTACATGTTTATCCCAGGTGCAATAACACACTTCTTTACATTCAAGAACCAACTTTTATTACAAGCTGAGTGTGCAGGGAACAGCGAGATAGGGAAAGAAAACAGAACGAACAGAATGCTAATGAGAACAAAAAATACAGCCTCAACAGCCAATCCCTTTAATTAGGTGGAGGTCTACGTTTTCCCATCTTCTGAGTTCAGTAACAACAGGATTAAGAATGTGGAAGTCAGAAAACAGAAACAATGCTTAAATAAACCCTGCAGGCTACTTCGCTAAAGCAAATGTGAAAATTAACTGCTTGTATACCAAGACAAAAATATGGTACAAAAGAATGACAAAAAGGGTCATATGAGAACCAGAGCACTGAGAGCAATGATTAAAAATATACAAACTTCAGAATGAAATCTGGAAAACAAAGATAATGGAGCAAGAAAGTCACACAGATAATTAAGCAGGCTTCTTGTTTTCTTCTCTATATTCTTTAACCCCAAACTGAAGAGATAATATAAGTATTTAATTATAACGTAGCCCTTTCTGAATCATGTAAAACAATCAGAAAAATTTACCATCTGCAACAAGTCTTTTTAACTTACTAGTAATAAAAAAAAATAGATTCTTGCAGGTTCATAGTATTTAATAAGATAATTTTTCATGTGTTGATAAAAAAAAATCTTTATATGAAGAACAGAAATAAGTTCACAAAGTACCCTTGTTTTGAGGTAGAAAAAGTTCACTGTGCGAGTACTTAATATTTAACAGAACAGAAGCCAAACATGTACCCAGGGATTGTAACTTTTCTTAAAGCTAAAGCAATTACAGAGGAATGCAGGCTTCCAGTTACTCAAAACACGCAAGTCTACACTTCAGCTCAATACACTCTCTGCAAGCTAGAGAGACCACTGGGAAAAAGAAAGTCATGGCATGGCTCATTTCTAATTGAGTACTTGTGTATAAGAATGAGTAGAAGAGAGGGTACACATCCACAGTAAAACACACAGATACGTATCTCGGGAGATGTGTCAGAACTGCTTCTTGATTGATCCCTCTGTCAACTGAAGTACTGAAGTTCCTCCTTAAGCTCATTCAATAGCCTGAGTTTTTGAAGTAGATACTTTACATTCTGTTCCCCAGTGCCTCAAATGAGCTAGTAGTGGCTACATGAAGGCAGGGATTGTTATAATCATAGAATCAACAATATTGCTCTACAGATAATTTCAGCATTCTCAGTTTAAATGAATTCCCCCAAAAGGTCATGGATATAACAGGTACCTTTTCCTCCCTCTTTCTTCACTCTTCATTACAGAGTAGTAACTGAAAAAGAATATTTGAGAAGAGAATGCGAGCTCCCTCACAAGAGCAGAAGCAGCACCAACAACACTAACACCAACTCACCGGTTTCTCTCCTAAAGCAGCAGCGGAAGTACTGTCAGTTTAAAAACAACAACCCTCAGCCCAAGCACTGGAAATGGGGGAAGCTCTCCGCTAAAACTGAATACTTCAGTAATAGAATTTTGTTTCTACGTTCCTATCCTTGCTTAGAGGCAGAATCTCTGATATCTCAAGGAAATGCCAAAATAATATTAGTAGTTAATCTCTATGGCAAAAGCAACATTAATACAAAACATTTTTCTAAAATATAGAATTTTCTTTCTCCCAGATAAAGCAGCTGGTGGCTTACTAGAGTTGTCGAGTCACCTGAAATCCTACTCTTCCATTGCATTATCAGTTTCTGCCACACACTCTTCCAGCCCATGACACAGTGGTGACTCTGTAAATGTGCAGCACACATGACTTCGTCTACGTTACAGGTCTGAACCCCAAGATAAACTGACAGTGAACCCACTTACAGAAGCCTGTGTGCGCGTGCAAGGACTGCAGGGTAAGGTGAATTTGAAGATGGATGAGCAAACTTCAAAGCTCTGAATTTAAAATCTTTATTGGTTTAAACCATATTTCGTCTCTTAATGGAGATTTAAAATAGGTTATTGGGACTGCTTTCAAACAAGGATATACTTTTTTTTAAAAAAAGGACTTTTGCTGAAACACAATTGTAATTTTACATAACTAACATTTCCACATTGCCCTTGTTTTCTGCAAATATTGACTTGTAGTACCAAGAAATACAAAATTATGCATGTTTGTTGTTAATTGAAATTACCTGCCAGGGTCAAGTGGTGCAGAAGCCAACTACTCAGCATTAAAACAACAGCTGCTCTATTGCACTACACTGCAGAAATACAGATACAGTCTGCATTGCAAAGTTGCACCTGACAGTAGGAACACAAACATACCATTTTTAGTAGCACACCTAACAAGGCTTTTCTCTTACCAGTTGCATCTTATGACTGTAAATCTTAACATTATCACCTCCAAAAAAACCGCTCAGACAGATCCATTATCTTCTTTAGCCCTGACGTTACAGCACCAGCACTTTCCTTTGTTACCTGAAAAAATGTCCTGAAAGACTCTGCCTTCAATCCAATCTCCAAACAGCCCTCTTTTCCAGCAGCCAACCCAAACTCTCTCAGTTCTTACTTCCCCCAATTCCTCTATGTGGCCAACCAATGGCACCACCTGCATATCATCTAATGCAGCTGAGATGCAAGCTGAGGATCTGAATTCAGCTGGATCCAACTAGTAGCAGGCTTTGTAGCAGAGAGGTCGTGCTTTGGGGCTTTTTCCTCTAACCTAGTGTTTGATTCTCACAAAATTGTGGGGACTTCTACTTGTACCCTCTGCTCAGTGGGACTAATTTTGATTGAAAAACATTTTACAGGAAGGAACCAGAGGACAAACCAAACCAATTCCACATACACTTCCATCTTTTAGGAGGAACCTTTGTAAAAGTGTCCACATCATTCCAGGTCCTGTTTACTAGTTCATAGCCGGACCTCTTTGCACAGCATTGTATTGAATCCTGTGGATAATAATCTATTGTTTCATGACAGGTTTCAGTGCTCCCATCATCTCAGAGCAGAAAGATTCAGAACTGAAATCCGTGCTTACGTGACTTTTTTTTTAATGTCTGGATAGAAGGCCCCATAAACTTCTGATTCCAGAATATATAGTCTCTCTCTGTATATATACATAGAATATACCTCTTTTTATATTCTATATCTATAGAATAGATAGACAAAAGATATTTATATCTATAGACGATCTCTATAGATATTATATCTCTATAAATATTCAATATATATAATGAGAAATCTGTAATATATTCTATATCTACAAGACAAGCTTCTGTTCGGAGATTTGAGATACAGAATTTAAGCTGTTGTTAATTAAAAAGGACACCACTCATATGATATTTGATTTTACTCTAGTCTTTTATTTCTGTCCTCACACCGACCGGGTTTTGTTCTTTAAATAGTCAGTTGCTTCAAGAAGAAATAGTCAGTTGCTTCTAGGAAGAAAAATGTGTTACTGCTGAGGATGTGACTGCTCTCCTATTTAAGCTTTAAGCTTCGCTTCCAACAGCCAAATAAGTAGCAGGAAAGTGGAAGGTTAAAAACTTTGCATTTCATCTCTGCCAAAAGAGTAAAAGAAAAATGAGATTTCCAAATAGCTGACAATGACTGCAGAATCAACACAGCAGTGATCTGCCTATAAGCTGCAAAGGGCAAAACCAAGGCATCTGCTTAAAAGCTTACACCAACTGTGGGACAAGAAAGAGCAAGGAAACCACAATAAAATATAATTATTGCAGGAGCTACAATTATAGCATTATTCTTTGGCTATTCAATGTTGTGCACATTAAACGCTGTACCCTGTGAATATTTAATGATTATATACTTAATCAGAGCCCTAAATGTCCTTAAAATACAGGTATTTTTCATGTATTAAGAAGAAATTACACATATTTTTTTGTCCTAAGGATCTGTAGTTTAAATAGATGGAACACATTCTGTGTATCTTCTGCAAATTTAAATCTGAAAGCTTTGGAAACTGTATATGTTTACAGCCACTGTGTTTGGCTGTAATGAAACAATACTACACCATCCTGACCTCGAGGAAACAAAATGTAACCTTTGAGTGGTCAATTGCAGCTACGTTGCATATTATCATCTAAAAGAATTACCAGTAAATAGCTACCTCCAATTACTCTGGTTGTAGTAGGTGTCTAAGAAGTCTAAAAACCTTTGTATACATGCAAACATTCTCCAGTAGTAACAAGCAAAAGATATATTTCTGCAATAAGAAATAGCAGGAAACATGATTCACTAAGTGCCAACATAGCATAAAACATAGTAGTTTCTAGTAAAGTACTTTCTATAAACCATGCACCCAGCAATCATATAAAGCAGACTGATTTTAGTATGCAATGTAGTATAACAGGGGCCAGACATATAGTTTTCAGTGGGGTATAATGACATAGGTGAAAAGTTATTAAGACTTCATTGAGACATTAGTCAAATATTGGTTGGCAATGGATTTATTGAATTCTGCACATTGCATCCTTACCTGAATGAAGGGAACTACAACTTCATGTATCTGGTTTTTATAATAGAAAATACTGATATTTTAAAACAGCTTATTTATATTTTTTTGTCAATAGTCTGTGCTCTTGTAAGATTGCTAACAGATTTGCTCAAAATTCCACTTTTCCTAAATACTAACCTTTTAATCTCTGTAAATTTGAAACAGAAGAAACAGCTTCCAAGACTGATGGTTGGCTTATTGGATCAGGATGAGAATCCTGCAGATCTTACAAATTATTTCACTTTAGCAATGAACTGCCAATAACTCTTCTCAAAATATGATATTCCAGTTTTTCATCCCTTGCCTAGCAACTTCTGGCAGATCAGACTTTCTTACAATTTATGAGGCAGAATCAAAAGCCTTACTGAAATTAAGATGCGTGACATCTGCTGCTCCACTCATATCTACAGAGCCTGCTATCAAACTGCAGAAGGGTTCAACACAATGAATTTCTGACATATATATACTATTTGTTAAATGACCTTTCTTTTTTTCTTTAGGAGATTAGAATCAGTTTCTTTGATTGTTTATTACAATATATTTTTTTCCCAGGAATGAGAGGTAAACTGACTGACATTTAATCTCCAGATTTCTTTTTCCCCTTCCTAAAAATAGGCATGACATTTCATGATGTTTTGCATCCCAAGCTCACATTCTGCACTCATTCCTCAAGACAACTGCTAACAATTCCAGAATTGTTCAGTAGGATCTCTTTGTAACCTAGATAAACATCACCTGGACAATTGGTTTTCTTAATCAATACTTAAGGTATGTCATACTTAAGGTATAACATCAAGGAATAGGGATGGTTATATATGTAATAAAGATGAAACATTGTTTTGTTTTCAAATGCACCATGATTTTCTCATGTTTTTCATTATTACTTATTTACAATTTATTACCTCTGCAACACCAGATGTTCTATCATTCTACCTAACTGGAGAGCATTTCTGAACCTCAGGATATAGTTTGTGGACTTGAGAAGATATCGAGTTAAAAAGAAAAATAATACGAACTAAATGAAGTCTCTCAATGCAAGCCTTACTTTTAAAAACTGAAGCTAAATCATGTTTGATAATGCTACCCTGTGCCTCCATGTGCCTCTGTGAGCAACAGAGTGATGGGTGTTTTGAGCATTTGCTGCTTGTGTTTTGCTGTATCTCCTCAGAGTTCTCCACCATGACTCCAGTCACCCCAAAGAAGTCCCAGGGTAAATCTCTGACTCTGGGAGTTCTTAGAAAACAATTTAGGAGCTTCCTACAGAGTAGCTGCTAAAAGTAAGAGATTTCTTCAACCAATGCTTCACAATACTCCAGATCACAACAGGAGGAATGAAGAACATTAAAACCAGTGAGTTTTCTGCGTGTCCTTGGCAATGCCAGTAGATGGGAATACACTAAGCCTCAAGTCTGGAAGCCAGACTCTTTCTTTCTCTGTTCTAGAAAATGCTGGGAAAGAGGGAGAGTATGAAGAGAATTTTTGATTGTTTTCTGTAGTTATGGTACAACAGGAGAACATAACAAAGAATGTGTCCCATAGCATTGCCTAGGGGTCTCTTGACTACCAATTTGAACAACAATCAGTTGATGTTCTCCTTTAGAGTTATGAATACTATTAAAATTGGGATAAACCTCTGCTAAACAACAGCATAGGAGCAATACAGCCCCCCAGAACAACTAAGTTATATACTAAATATTAATGCAAGTTCCATGCACAGATAATTATTCAGTAGAATTACATAAGTAAAGTAACTAGACATACAAAGTGACCATTTACATAGTCTAGTTGTTTGCTGAATTTCTTGAAATGATGTTTAGCCAAGTTTCAAGTGCAGTAGGGCAAGGAATGGCAATTCTTTCGTGTTAAGAAGAGGATGCTGAGCACAGCACTGAAAAACAATCTTATTTGCAAAGCCTCTCCATTTCCCAGTCAGTCCTGGTGTCTGGGGTCAAAAAAGTGGCATTTTGTTTAGTGTTTTTGCGATACAATGAATGAGTTAACATTTTCTAACAGTAGTATTTGTAGTATTCAAGGTTGGCCTATTACATGACCTTCTAACACTTGATATTTAAAGGCCTACAGATAATTGTGGAATATGTTGCATATTACTTGGTAATGTGTATACTATTTATAAATACGTATTACTTGGTGCAATGTGTGTACCATTCATAAAAGTTTAACAGTTCTTAGCATTGTCTTAAGAAGTGTGAGAATTGTACTGTATATTTGCGCATTTATGAGCATATATATACTATCCATGTAGATATATTTGTAAATGAAAAGGAAATACAATGGAAAGGGAATTTTTCTAATCATACCTTTGACAAAATAATGGCATCATTATCCCTCCTACAATACATAATTGCTGAATATTGCACTTTCAATTATACATCTTCACTGTTTGTTTCTGTAAAACATTTTCTTATACCTGACTGAATTGCATGAATGTTATTTCAGAACTCTAAAATAAGTTCTAATTCGAGAATGTAGTGCTCTAAAAATATCTCTTTTATCAGGGTTTTCCAGGAAGTAGATATAGAAAGGGAGAAATAGTTCTTTGATTATGCAGTACACTAATATGAAATCCATTTGATTAAAATATAGAAAGATATGTTTTTTTCACCAAGCTGTACATTTGATTTGTCTCCTCTCATTTTTTAAACTAACATATCCAACTTGTTGCTTCCTTCCAGCCTCTTTCCTGGCACCAAGTCTAACGAAAAAAATCAAATCACTTAAAATGTCTCATTTGTCCCTATGCAGCATACCATTGCCACTCAGAACTTCAAAGCACCAGGACAGACCAAATTGGGATCCTTCTTTTTCAAAAGTACTGACTCATAAGAAAATCTTCATTAGCTGCTTACTTTATGAAGATGATAAATCAATTAAGGGATCCTAAATTCATGCAACAAAGGGATATAATATGAATGTATCCACCAGATAACTTACAAAACTTACCTCGCTTTAGATCCTGCTGATACTAGAATTGGTTGTATGATATCATTTTGTTTACTGCAGTCTTTGCAGATTGATTTTTATTGAGTAGCAATGGTGTATGGCCATAATCCAGACTGCTTGTTTTGTCCTTCTAAATGTTTTCAAAAAAGGAGGATTAGGATGAGTGTTTTTTATTTTCAAGGAAATGTTTCACAGATGAGAAAAATTTAAATGAGTTATGGTAAACATTTGTATTCCATAGAAAGCATTTCATGTGATAAGACCGTTGTTAGTTTTCATAAGTGGAAGCATTCCAATTCACTTTCTGGTGTTTGCAACCAAGCTGCTGAAAAGATAGTACTCAAAGATTCTTACTGTGGGAAATAAATTTAAATAGTTCATTTTCTGGAAGGGCTTGAATAAGTAGTTTTATTTCTTATGCATTTATTCTTTAAAGTTACTTGGCTTAATACACTCAATGCCACTGTTCTGTTGTTTTCCTTTTAAACTTATTTTTTTGGTTCCAATGTACAAACAAAGCATTACGACTACAAAAATCACAGGCTGGTTTAACTTGAAATTAAGAAGATCCAATGTCAACAGTGGAAAATGGGAAGATATTACTTTTAAGTCTAGTAAAACAGATAGAAGAAAAACAGTTTACGTTAAGATAAGTTTCTATTTAGACATGATACTGCAGTTCTCAGTAGCATTTTGCAACACATATTACCCTTGATAAATGAAACAGTATGGTAGAATTATTAGAAATCTCAAAATAAATTAGGGACTGCACCCCAATCTATGTGCCATACTACCAAAGTTCTTCTACTTGATAAGAGAAAAGCCCCATCGAGAAAAAATTATGTCCGTGCAAAATTTTTCTCATAAGGACTATTTATTCTGATTAAAGATACTGATTTCAGCTAGAAAACCCAAGGTCAAAGTATTCCTGCACACTTCCTGAAAAAATTATATCACCAAGGCACAAAAAGGCCATCATTGGGAATTTTTCATGGGGAAGGAATAAATCTATTTGCAATGAACTATTACAGGGAGAGCTCACCTAAGCATGATATAAAAAGTTATTCAGAACAATGGTAGAAGAGAGAAAGTATCACTTTTCTAACCTGGAAGGATAAGTGTTTTGTTCCTGAATTAGGAACCTGAATTTAGCATTTAACAAGGTTATAATTTTTCTCTGAATCAGAGTGAACAAAAATATGATTACTGTTTTGGGGCTTTTTGCCATCTTCTAGTATGCATACAAGCTGACAGCAATATATATATATATGTGTGTGTGTGTGCGCGTGCAGTCTATATATGATTCTGTAAATTAATCTACTCCCTTGGTGAAAACAGAAATAAACCCTCAAAACTGAAATACATTTCTTGTCAAGTAAGGCAAATTCCATTTGTATCCTCTATGACTAAAGCCAAATTTTGGTTCTCATAACTGATATTGGCCCAGCTTCATTTGACCACTCCACACACAAGCAAAATTCAGATGATTCAAACAATTGCATAAATGGATGATAAGTGTGACACACACGTGAACAAACCATTTTGTATTCTCTTTTATAAAATACCAGTTTTCCCAGGACAAGTCCTAATGTCTTCTTTACACTATTTTTTCTTTCTCTATCTCAACCTTTAAACTTTTTCAGAAAAAGTTCTAAGGAGTTTTTTACATTTGAAAGGATGACTGCAAACCTTGTTCTGTACAGGAATACAGAACAATCACACTTTCTACATAGCGTTAAACAGGCCTGCAGCTAAATGCAAACATCCATGTATAAAAACATCCACACATTTCCCAAAATTTCTGGCCAGTACTGTCTTTTGAAAAATTAGTGTTGCAAACATGCAGAATATCACACAGACCTTGGTTTTTGATAGCAAAAATGGAAGTTGAAAAATGGAGAATTAATTAATAAGGATTTAAACAGGACTTAAGAATGTAAACACTACAAGATGGAAATCCTGTGGAAGTTGGACTGCAAACGAAAAGTCCTAGATCTATAAGGGATGAGGCAGAAGACCACCCATATCCACGTGCAGGCACTGTGATACAGTTATTAAAGGTGCTGAGAGGAATTCAATTTCAAGACTGGAAGCAGAAATATCAGGCATGAGAGGGGATTTCTGCAGAGACTCAAGTAACTGCTTTGGCTTACAGATATTGATCAGAGCATGCGGATGAAAGGCAAACACATAGCTGGCCTTACAGACAAGCTAGAATGTTATTGCTGTAACAAAATCAAGCTATCTGCCTTTTCCCCTTTTTAATTAGATACTTCAAAAGGTATGGAGTGTACAGATTCTCATCATTTCACCAGTAGCTGGAAGTAAATTCTCTCTTCAGTTTAAACACAGGATTAAGCCTATTGCTGAATCAGCTCACCCTGCCTCTGGAAAAACTCAAAAAATTTAGAAACTACTTCTTACAGATGCAGAGTTAGTATAAATCCTGTATCAAAATTGCCTCTGTTGCCAGGTTTTTTAGCTTTTTCTTTTAACGTAAATAGACAATGGACTGCAGTAAGTCAAGCTTTCTCTGTTCCTGTAACATTTATCTTCTTTCTATTCCTGTTCTTTTGGAAGTAAGTGTGGCATCATGATCTTGCCAGGAAGCCCCACAGGCCTACCTCTTCTCTGAACATGTCTGGAGAGCAAACACTCCTGCTTGACTCCAAAAGTTAATTGGTCAAACTCACCGGGTCCTGGAAGTATAGATAAATGGTACTATCACAGAAGATGGCAGGGCTGGGAAACTAGGGATAGTGGTGTCATGGTTTAGCAAGGAGTTGCTTTTGCTTGGTAACAGGGGGAGCGGGTTGCAGTGAAGGCCCGGTAAAAGTTTTTTAGACTCTCCCCCGACTCCTGGGTTCAGACCCACCCCCCGGCCCGGCTGGGCCAATCTGGCGCCTCTGCCATCACTATTTAGGGACGGGAATTTGAGGTGCCAGGCAGGAGGTGTAAGAGTGGTACAAGATGGAGG
>WBNH01005925.1:303784-327361 GCA_013401255.1 Urocolius indicus
GTTTTTTTTGGTTCTGTTTTTTTGGGGGTTTGTGTTTTAGTTGGTATTAAATTGTTTTCTGTTTTTCTTCCCCAAGCCGAGTAGCCTGGTCTGTTTTGTCCTGCACCTTAAGCGGCAATTAAGCCCTCCCTGCCCTTTAGCAATCCTTAAGTCTTCGGTACTTGAGGTCTTTTGTTCCCTGATGGGCCTAAACCACGACAGGTGGCATCACTTCCCCTATGTCCTCTCCTGCTCTATATGTAAATAAATGAACATGTTTTAGGTTTTCTTGTACGTGTAGTTATGCCTTAGAATTACATAAGTATAAGGAACTTTCTGGTGCGCTGTTACTGTGGACAATTAGTATCCAAATATGCAATCTATCTGCCATAAACAGGCTCTCTCAGCGGGTTCTGAAGCTGCTTAGGTACTGTGCTATTTCATTAATCAATGTTTGCCTGAGGCATAGCACAGGAACTTACGCAAATTGCTGTCAGGCTTTCTAGATCATCCTTTGGGTTTCTACTAGGTTTAAGAATGAGAATTACTCAACAGTCACTATCCTACTTACAATATCCATTCATATACCATCTAAATGTATGCAGCATACACACAACAGACACCAAGTAGTTGCTATTGTGTATGTAAATTAAGCCTCTGAAAAAAAGGTGCAAGAGAGAACATGACTTGTTATAGACAACAAGTGAAGAAGATATGGCAAAGGAGACTAAGAAAATTTTATCAAAAACTGATTGTAAATTATCATTCCTTTAAGGCAGACTTGATAAGAATTCTCAAAATGTTGTTGGATAATTAGAGGCAGATGCTACAATTCCTGACCTGGAAAGAAGAACATCTAATACTTTGTACATCCAGAATATCAAACTAATCTGATATGAGATAATTGTCTCATATATAAGAAACAAGGAGCTATGTTCTGCATCTTTACTGCAGCTCTGTTAAAATCAAATCTCTTTTCTCACCTTGGAAGGAATATTCAAACAATTTACATCTTGTAGTTTCGAAGCATCTGCTTAACAAATGTAAGTTTCTGTGCACTGCACTGAATGAACAAATAAGCTGCATAAACTTCAGATACTTCCGTGACACAAATATTATCTCCTTTTCATGTTTCATTGTAATTCAAAAAATTATGTATTTTTTTTTCTTAAGCACTTGCCCACATACTAGAGACCTGGAAAACTTGAGACATGAGAGTGCCATTGTTGAAGTCTTCTGGCACTGCCATTTATGCCTACATTTAAGGGAACCTGAAAGATGATGATCTCATGTTCCCTACATCCCGTTACAATCACCTCTTACTGTTTCATATAATAATCCTCAACGAGTTATGTGTCCATTTAATCAAATCCTGCTTCAGAATCTAAAACAGCATCTATTGATCTGTATTCTTTAAAACAAAAAAGTGATGTTTACATAAGCAATCCAGTGAGTCTGAGACATCTTGAGGAAGAGTATCATAAACATTAATGGCCACTACACAATTTATAATTCCAAGTAGTAAAAAAATTAAGTCATAATTAATTAGGTGAAAAAACAAAGAAAAAAAAAACACCTAAAAGAAGAAAAAAAAATCCAGATGTTCAAGGGAAAACCACTTTTTCCCTACATAGCAGATGAATGTGAGATGGTTTTTGACATCAGCTCTGTCTATTTAAAAAAGCTCATTTTGTACTGAACCTGCCAAAATAGTTCTTGCTGATGAGTTATGTCACTGGAATATCGTATTTTGATGATGTATGATAAAAAGTCATCTCCTTATCTGATAGCATGGTAGGCAAAATACCTTGAGCAACACTGAGCAGGTCACTGAAAACTACTAGAGTAAGGAAGGTTCATATGGAAAAAAAAAAAGGTGCTTTTAGTTATGTTTACACATTACCTACCATAAATGTTACACTGTTCACCTTCTGGCACAGACTAAAAGCTTTTACTGAGTTCACAGACCCAAAAACTTAGGGAATTCCAACACATAGCTTGTCTCTTTCACATAACAGTGTTTTATAATAATGGAGAAACACCACTGGCAAGTGACCATAGTTTACACATTCTTGAAGTTCCCAGCACCATATGATATTCTTAAGAATCTGAATAACATTTACATCTTCCAGAGGTTAACCTAAATTAAAATTTTCAATATATTGCATTGATACTTTAAAAATCACCAACTACACCCTACTTTTGATACTTATAAAAGCATTTGATTTATCCCCCCTTTCTACCCCTCATGTTTGTCTGTAATCCTGGAGACCATAACACAGAAGACAGATTTGACTACAACACTCACCCACACAAGAGCAGAGATTTATTACAGGTTCTTTTTAAACAACTGCAGTCCTAATGCAATTCACTGCTCCAACCTAAGATGGACAACCTGGCAGTCTTACCATCTGTACATTTTCTATTCAAATCAAAATTTCTCCTATGGACATCAAACCACATTGCAAGACAGATAGGATGTTTATTTCATAAAAGTCAATATACAGGGAAACTTCAGGCAGAATGACAGAAGGAAAGAGAGGAGGGAAAGAACATGAATAATTGAGCATTGTCTTTGTTAATTTAATATTACACCAAGTTGTTCTATTAAAGTGTCATATACTAAAAGCAGCTTTTCAAAAGAGATGCCCAATTCTCCTCAGTGTCAAGAAAGTTAAGCCTACAAAAACAGATACCTTGGTCTAAGAGTATTTAGCTGCTTTGTATTCTTGCTTGATAATGTCTCATGTGAATTGTTTTTAGTAGTAAAATTTTGTCTATAATGTGCAAGCATCGTGGTACTTTGAAGTAATGAAACCCAAAGGACCCTTCAACCTTATTCTGTTTATGTTATATAATTATAAACTCATTATTTTTGTACAAAATGCTACTCTAAACTAAAAAAAGGATGCTGCAATATGTAGCAAACATATCTGTCAACGCTGCAAACTGAAGATATATCTATCAACTACATTCTGATGACAACTGCTCTGTTTGGAAGAGAGAAAATATTTGGTTGATGATCATGAATAGCAAAATTCAAAATAAAGCTGAAAATAAAACTGAGCTATTTTTCTGGCTCTTTTTCACCCTCACTAGCAATAAACATTCTGATACTTTACTTACATCTGTGCAATATTACTGTCTGCTGTAATGAGCTCTAATCGAATCACCAAGCCACCATTTTGCCACTTCTAGTAATTCTTCACATCACAGTCCTAAGCTGAGAACTCATATTTTAAAAGTCATGATTACTATCCTCTCTTATACTGGTATTAACATCTCACTTTAAAGCATTTCATTACTATCTAGGTATTAAAATTATTTTTTAAAAAGTGCATTTTACTGTATGCTGCTCATAGGTATTTCCTATGTTATTTTGGCTAAATTAGTGAAAAAAACTCTACAGACTGTATTTAAACCCTTTTATTTCTCCTCATTATAGTCACAACTAGAAGAGCAGCTTTATATCACTGTGATTTCTTATCAATTGTGTAATTTTGCCAGAGGAATGACTATGACAGTCACCAGCACAGTCATTACTGTGGTAGTTAAGCATCAGGAAGAAATTCTCAGTATGCTTTAGATTTATATTGCATAACAAACAGATAACTAACAGAATAAGCATGTATATTCACTGCTTCATAGATAACTACATCAACGGTACAAGGCATATCAGAGTTAGGAAATCTACTTTTCACGACAGCTGGAAATGTGAAATTCTTACTCATTGACACAAGGAGATAACATTTTTGTTGTAAATTTCAGGAAACTGAAAGCTACTTCTGATAAAGCAAAGGTTTGTCTATAAACAGATTATATGTGCAAGATAACAACACAAAAGTGTAGAACTTAAATTACATGTACACCATTACTTTAATCAACGATTTTTTTTTTCACTGACACTAAGTTTTGTGAGACAAGACTATATCTTGCTGTAAGTATACTGTGCCTAGTCTCTTGAACCAACACCATGTGATGTAGTGATGAAACCTGCTGTCAAAGCTCACTGATAGGTGAAATAAGGTAAAAAGACATTGTTGACCAATAAATTATTTCTCTATATTACTATTGGATTTTATTTTAAAGCTTTTGTCTTGCAAGAATTTTAAAGCAGTTTATTTTTATTACATTTTATTTGTTCTGTAGAGTACTGCTTCTGAGTGGTGTCTACACTTCAGTTAATATAGAGTAATCCTGTTATACAATACAAGCCTCTATTCTCCAGAGTTTCAAAGTCACAGCTTTTCTGTTCAGACTCCAGAATATATTATGTTTCCTCTGCTAATCTTTACACTTCCAGCTGCTTTGCCAATGATGGTATTTACAACTGGAAAAAAATGGTTAATAAAATTACAAGTATCTGCTAAAAAGGTGATTTGGGTAGTAATGTACTGTGATCTTGGTCTCATTCTGACGTGGAAGAGTTGTCCTTCTTCCGAAACCAAAGTCCTGAGGGATGTCAAACTACACATTTCCAATTCTGCCTGGCTCTCACGATCACTCTTTATATTGCAGATACAATTCTTTTTTCATGCCGTATATGAATCAAGTGCAGGAAAGGACATATATGATAAGAGAGAATTGCCTTACCTCTCTCACCTTAATTAATTAAATTTCCATTTTTATATCATATCCCCAAGTCCTTTTAATAATGACTGAGCATTTGAAGGTGTAAGCTGCCTGTCTTCTAAATGCACGGCAATGTTGCAATGGTAAGATCAGTTTTCTGTTGCCAGTGTCATGCAGAATTGTGTTCTGAAGATTATGGTATGAAGCAATTTGCAATAAAGAATATATGTGTGGGACATGAGGCAAAACTAGTCTTTAATCCCAGACAAATATAATTCATGTCGTAGAAAAAATATGAGATGCATGCACACATGTCACTGTACCTGCTAAAGGCTCTATTTTTAAAAAGATAGCTCTAGCAGAGGGTCCGAGATCTGGAGGAAATATCAAGCTATGAGAGATAAAGCATTGCTTGCCTCAAAGGCAAAAACCAGCAGGTAGGAGAGATCTCAAGCATTCAAAAACATATCCTTAGTCTTTCTTAAACAACTTCAGACAACTATATGAGATCAAATCTAGACAATTCTGTTGAACCTGGCTGATACTGAGAAATTTCAGTTGCATCCATCTGGACTTTGGGCCTTGAGACGAAAATGAAAATTAGGTGAAATAACAGAGAGAAATATTTGGACGAAATTTTCAGTCAATGGATGAGAAGACTGAACCATGTTAGTACACATAACTGAAACATATGTTTATATATGTGTAACATATATATAAAAAAATGTTGGGATGTACAACTGTATTTTACATATTATATGTCCCAATGTGTTTTTTATTAAAAGTAAATACTACATCCTAAAATACCAATATTTGGTACATGTAACTGGATATCTAAGTCACTATTTAGAAGTAAACGTCCTTACTGCACTCCTAATCATTACCATGGGTCCCAATTTCTCTTTTTCTTCTGTAATATTTACAAAAGTGGATTAAAAAAAAAGATATCATTTGGAAAATAGTGTGCCAAAATGGCTTTATTGTTACTGGATACAGTTTCTGTTCCAAAGGTCAGAATAACAAAAAAGAGAAATAGATATGTTCCAGTCAAAATATCACTTGTCATCCAGTGTCTTGTTCCCTTACTTGTCCCATTGTCTCATAAAAAACAGAGAGGATCAAGTTTATATACCTGAGATTTTTAAGGTCAGTTTGTATTTTGTGTGTCTTCTCAGCACAGCTTAGCACTCAACAAGATTTCTAAATAAGCCCAATCAGTCTCTGGAGAGTACTTGCTTTAGTAGCTTCAAATCTTAAGAAAGAGTAACTTAAATTGACTTGCCTAACGACAGTGTGGTATATTCCTTCCAAAATGTCTTTCTGACTTTGTTTCTGCCTGTAATCATCATCCTTGCAGTAATCTTATCACTGTCAATCAGTATGAAAATATTAACTGGGGAAAAACACGTCTATTTAGACATCCTTAGTTTCATCAACTCTCTAGAGTTTAATTATGAATAATATTAACGTATAGTCAGAGATTTATGCACTGTGTGAATAATGCATACAGTTAACAAAAGACAAGACAGATTCAGTAGTCAACTAAACTACCAGAGTCAGATGAACATTTTCAGGAAAGCTAAGAAAAAAAAACCTCAAACCATTTACTTAGTCTTACTTACTTTTTAGTGATCACTTCTGAAGAAATTCTTGCTATCAATAAAAGCAGTACAATTTATTTAGAGCTGGATGGAAAGGTAAAAGACATAAACCAGCTTTTAACTGACAGCTCATCAGAACATACTACTGAAGACTACAATGTATTTTGGAAAAGGCTTTAAGGATAAGTAGAAAAGGATTTTTAAGGTTGAAATAAATATTTGTAGATATGATAGTACACCCTCAAGAGTTCTTGTTTACATACTGAGATATATTTTGTCATCATAAAAAAGCATAATTAAATAAATACTTTCCTGTATTTCCTTTATGCACAACACAGTTTTACAGATGTGGTTTAGTGGTGGGCTTGGAAGCGTTAGGTTAGTGGTTGGACTTTATGATATTAAAGGTCTTTTCTAATAAAAAATATTCTATGCAGAGAAGGAAAAACAACTTTCCCAAAACATTCAGAAGACAAATAGAAGCAAGTGGCCACCATTCACTACTCCTCTCCAATATATGGATTTCAAACTGGATCAAAATATTGGAATGAACCCTTAAGCTTAATAAGCACACTCACAAAACTAGAGTACTATTTTTCTTGCAGTAAAGATCATCGAAGTGAATGGAAGGAACCCAACATACTATATAAACTGGAGCAAAGATTTATGAGAACAAGAGAACAGAAAAATATGCTGACTGCATTTGTAAGATTGGCTGTGCATTCTTCAACTGAAACCCAACAAAGTATCATATATCATATATAAAATTACACGTTTGTTTTCAAAGTAAAGCTCTAGAATAAAATTTAAGTTCTAGCTCTATCTACCTCTTGAGGATCCAGAATCATATTCAGAAGATTTTGAAAGTTCCCTGTTCTTTTCCCCACACCAATATCTTGTTTTTCAGAGCATGAGTGAAGGAAAAGGTGCTTTTCTTTTTAGTCCGCATTTGATTTGCGACTGTTTAAAACAAAAATAAAATCTTCCGGAAGTACCACTGAGATCTCTGTACTTCTCAGGCTACTTCTTGCTCTTCTCCCCAAAACTTTTGAACTAAAAAAAAAATCAGACTTCATACTGTGCAACCAGACTTTTCCTGTGCAAACTCTAAAGGTGTCTTCCAACCTCTACCATTCTGTGATTGCTGTGATACTGGGAGAGAAGACCTAAAAGATAGACAAATATTCTCTCTCCAATGGTTTACACAATGTACCCAAGATGAAGTGACAACTGGACAACCTCCAAAATTCAATCAGATTTAAAGACCTGGTAACTTTTTTTTTTTTTTCTGAGGTATTTTTGTGCAAAAAATAAATAGAAGAAAGCAGTTTATAAACTCCTGGGTCAGACATTTCTAGTCCTTTCTCACTATGAATTAGGTGAGGCAAACACGAAGGCAATTTGAAGAAAGAACTGATTCTGAAAAAGCTTTCATCAGTTGCACTGGGAAAAGCCGTCTAAATTCAAAAACACCATTTTGCTCCATCCTCGCAGCACTGGCTAACTCTCTAATCTCGAATCTTTAAAATAAAACATCCAAGGAATGGGAGCACATGCAGTTTGCAGGTAATGATATTTGGACTGTATGTCTAAAATGGATCAGATTACTGAAGCATGAATTCACAAAGCATTCAAACTGAGATGGATGAAAAATTAGTTTGCATATTTTATATTACCAATGTATATGCAATACTAAGGAGGAAAAGCTGATCTTATTACACACTGACAATATTTTCTGTACATGGAAAGTTCTGGTTTGCTTGTGTGTACAATGCAAGATGCTGGTCTTCAAGTATAGAACATTATCTGTGCCACTGGAAAATGAGACAATTTGCCAGTGATATCAATCTCTGAATATATATCTAGGTTAATATCTTTTATGTAGTCATTAGAAGCCTAAAAGGTGCCAAACACCCACAAATCCTCTTGAAGTAATGTCTTTAAACTATGTATGTAGATTATTTGAGAATTACAATTTCATTCTACTAATTGCCAACTAATGTGTTTGTTTTTTGTCCTATAGCAAGTGAGTAAAAAATATTTACATCAAGCTTTTCTCCTTTGGATTTCACATTTTATTGCTATGCTTTTATAAGCAAATAGTGAAAAAAGACTGTTATGCTAGAAAACTAGGAAAACAGGAAAAACTGTTTTACTGTGGGGGTGAGGGACCCCTGGCACAGGTTGGCCAGGGAAATTGAAAAACCTCCTTCTCTGGAGGTTTACGAACCCCCTCCCAGACGCATTCCTGTGCAACCTGATCTAGGAGGACATGCTTTAGCAGGGTGGTTGGACTAGATGACCCCTAGAAGTCTCTTCCAACCTCCACCACTCTGCTATTCCGTGAAAACATTACAAAAAAAAGCCAGAAATGTGCTTCTCCCATAAGATATTCAAGATTTATCCCACTATAAATGGCATTACATCATAAAGTTTGAGAGTTCATTTCTAATTTTAATAAAGCAAAGATCCCCATTAATGCATCAGACTACCTTCAATATTACCAAAGTACAGAATACATTGGATCAGTTTGAATGAATTGAAATTCAGTCATCTGCCATTTAATCAATACTGTCAGGAGACTGACTTCATTCCAACCCAGTGGAAGCAGCAGATTCCTATTAAAAACAAACAAACAAACAAACAAACAAAAAGACTTTTCCTTTTATTTTCTTTCTTAAAAATAGTCAAGAATCTTAATGTGGAATTTCTTTTTGTTATACCCCATAAATTCAATCATCATTCTAAAATCTATTTTATTAATAAAATTCAGCTTCTTTAGAAAGATATGCTTTTTTTAAAAAAAGATTAAATTTATTCTCTTTTTACCACAAGACTTCTACATTGCCTCTTCTATCAGAAAAAAATTAATGGAGATTCATAAACCTGGCAGGATACTATGCTGCTCTTGAAGCTTGCAATACCGCAAAGAGCTGTGTTCTTGTGGCTCCACTGAGTCCACTAAAGACACAAATGCTTGCAAACTCATCTACAAAATCCCCACTCTTTGCTTATCCCTGAAATTGTTTAGAGTTTTTCATCTCCAAATAGCAGACAAACGTAATCCAGTCTCTCTAGAAGAAAACTCAATCTTTACAATTTGCTCTGTTTAAGAAATCTTCAATATCAATTAGTGTAATACTGAGATTTACTATGTCATGAAGTTCCAAAGCAACAATTTCATATCCACTCATTTATTCCTCATAAAATTTGTAGTATATTAAATACTATGTTTTCTTTCTACACTTAAATTTCAACTCCTTTAAAGTTTGGAAAACTCTTTGACCACTAATTACCATTATATCTGTGTGGCAAATGGATTTTAAAAGCTTCCTTTAGTCCCTGCCAGGGCAATAGAAAAAATTGTTTAGATATTTTTTCCAAAGAACATATTTTACCCATTCTTACATTTACCTCAAATTTTCAAAAACTGATAGAACCACAGACATTCATACATATATGACATTATGGTTAATCTCATTTCAAACTCCTTTCAGTTCCTGATGTATCAATGCCAGAATATTTCAGCTGCTTCTATTCACCTTTCAAAGCCTTCTGGGCTCCCAATGACTAATTTTTGACCACTCTAATTTCTGACTGTCCAAAAACTACATTTTCTTCACTCTTCAATGAAAGACAACTTCAGTTTAGTATATCCAGAGAAGGAAGACAAAAAGTAAATACATTAAAGTAGAAAAGAATAGTCAAAGCCTAGATGGCTTGTTAAAAGAGAATAATCAGCTCCATACGCAGAGGAACTAATAAGGCCTTGTCTCTTCTCAGATTGTACCTTCAGGCTGAGCTCCCATGTGGATACTCTAAAGTCTAAAAAAAGCTGTAGCTTTTCTCACACTAGATGCACTATTGGTCTCTTGCCTCCATCCAGCTTCACATTATCATCAAAAATTTTTAGAATTCAAGACACCTCTCTCTCTGTCAACTTCTGTTGAAATCAGGCATGAACTTCCAAAGGGATTCTGGCGGTCAAGAATAGACAGTGTCAGAGAGACAGAAAGGTGTGGAACTGGGTGAGACCAAATGGAGATGACAGAAAGCAAAAGAGAAGTAGAAAGTTGGAGGGGTTTTTATTATTTTTATTTTTTCTCGTTCTTTTGATTGTAAAATCCAGTTTAACATTAATCTTTTTGATTGCAAATGCAAAACACTTTACTTAAGTTTCCAGTTTTGAGTTTTGCAGATAAAACAGTTTCTCTTTATTTAACTTTCCTAAGTAAGGGGAAGTGGAAAGAGATGGTAGCTTATTATACCTGTTTTCTGTTTAGTTCACAACCCATTACTAACTTTTTTTATTTTTTCAGTGTTTTTTTTTTTTAATTTAAAAAGTAATTGGAATTGATGGTACATGGTACTTTTCACTACCTCTTGTTTCTTACATGGCTAGAGATGCTAGTAAGAGTTAAAACAAAATATTTTATTTATCGCTATCTGCTGGAGCTATGCCACATCATAAACTAGTTTCCTATCGTTTACCAAACTGTGAACATATGTACATGATTTTGGACACTCAGGCCTCAGTTAAGCTTCAGTGAATGACATGAAGTGAGATGTCCCTGAGCCTATGGTTCCCAAGCCAGTGAATCATCAAACTTCTTCCATAGACCATCCTGTCTCCCTAACTAAATTCTATGAAGATAATACTGCTGCTGCCTGATGAATTCATTTTCATATCATTTCCCACTGTAGTGTACCACTCTTGCTTTATTCTGCCATTTGAATATTTCAATTTTACATAGCTTTCTTCCCCAGAGTTGCTTCTATAATTTCCCCATCTTCCCATTTCTTTTGCTGTACGTTGCTTTCATGTTTCCTACTGCTTTTCCAGATTTCAGTTCTTTGAATCATTTCAGTCCCCTCTGTACCTGTTCCACTTTTGTATCATGAGATGCTCCATTTACTTTTTTTGCACTTCTTCAGACCAGAATATTATGGGTTTGCTGACCTTTGACAGAACTGCTAATACTCAGCAGGAGAAAAGTCCATGTATCAGGTAAAGGAGATGTGTGGCACATGAGGGAAAGATGCTAACTAAAAAATTGTGGCCAATAATGTAATCATTTTCTCATAGCTTATTATAATTTCACACAGCTTATTAAAATTCACATCGTTAGATACATTCAAGATAGAACTGTTTACTTCAGAGATGTAAGCCTATGCATGTCTGCAACTAGCCATAGCTGAGAGCAGAAAGAGATTAGGATAAAATCATAAAAACTGGCTACCAAATAAATAGAAACTGCAACAACCCATCTCTGAAGAGGAAACCAGTGACGACTCCCTGTGCTGCAATTCACTTTCAAAGTCACAAAAACCCTTTTGAACCTCTCGTATTCCCCCGACTAATGCCATCATTATTTCAACACTGGCTGTTCAGAGTGAAACAGGTGCTATCTTGTCAAATGAGACTCTCCCGCTTTCATCATCCTGGAGTTATTCATTGTGTATTGTTACTACTGACAAGGTTTTGGGTTGCCTAGATACCAGGTCATGCTGATATAACTGCTAGTGATCTCTGCATAACCAAACTTTTTTTGGTAGGAAGCAAGAGTGGGGAGAAATGATGTGGAAAAGAATTGTTTTATTCCCATATGCTGTCCTCCTAGCAAAGGAAGTTCTACGAGCTTATCTCAGAGGGCTGTGGAAAGAGGGCTGGTGGAATGCTTCCAGTGCTTGATTAAAATGACTCACTCATAAGCTAGCATTTCTACTCTCATTTCTAAAAGCTTTTCTTCCTCAGTACTTACAACAGTCTGCTAGATTGCTAAATAGAAGGGAAAGATTAATCTGTGCTAAATTACCCGATGTGGGTTTAAAATTATTCTGATAGAAAAGTAGAACAAAGTTTGCCCAAGGACACAAAAAATGTAGTATCCACCCCTCTCCAGTTCAGAATTCAGTTATGAATATCATATGAGCCTCAAGCACTATCCAATTCAGAGGAATTCTTACAGTTACCTCAAAAAAAGTAGTTAAATTCAGTTTAATCAGATTTTTGTTCTGAATTTTCTTTATATCTCTTACAACAGATGGCTTTCAGAAATAAATGTTTTTCAGCCACATGCTTGCCTAAACTTTCCCAGGAACTTTTTTTAGTAAACATGATATGTGTAGAAAGATTGTTATAGAAGAGGTTTTATTTCATGCAAACTGCTTTTTGTTTTTCATAGCAATGAAATTTTACTTATAAAACATTATTTTCCATTGGGATACTGGAAGTTTTTGTTCTTCTTGTCCTGAGATAGGAAGGTTTTTGACATTATCACTTCAGACAGAAAAAAGTCTGACCTTACCTGCAATTTCCCACACAAAAAATCTATGACTGCATTCCTTTTAAAAAATCAGGGTCTATTTTAAAGAAAACCTCAGACTTTCACGTCTGAGTCTGAGGTTTAGACTTTTGAGACACAAATTGTAAATCTCCAGACTTCTGAAGACTTTCACAACAGGGAAATCCATCTTACTCAATCAATGGCACTCATTCTCATGTAGCCAGATAAAAAATTTTCACCTAAATAATACACTTTGGCAGCTTACTCAGGCATATCAATTGAAATATCGAAGTTGATTGAAATATTCCTCAAGCTTTCAATGTTTTAAGTTAATGTTATATGAAAGCCACCATCTATCACACACAAGTTTAGAACAAAGCAGGCTTATCCAACTAACAAGTTTTTCTTGGATGATGCCCTGATAATTTTGGGCAGGCAGGGTTTGAATCTGTTAATTAAAATAAATCTCCTCAGTACCTTCAAGAAAGAATTTATTAAACACAGCATTTGAAAAAAATTGGATAAATATTGTTGACTTCAATTGGTGAAAAAAAAAATATGCAAAATGGGCAAGACAATATGCAACAATTAAAAGCATGTTTTAATTTCCAATCAAGCAAACTTCTTTTAAAGTCCTAAGTATCATAAGAAAATTCAATTTACAACAGATACGAAAAGGAGACATACAGGAACAGAGGAGGGAGGATGTTAAGGGACAGAAAAGAGGAAAGAGAGCTAGCATAGTATAAAAAGGACAGAAACTGAGAACAAAATGATGCAACAAATTAATTGAAGTAGATATGTGAAACGCATTAAGGTAAAGAATTTGCAAGGAAATTAGTGGATTTTTTTACTAATCTCAAACCATACTAATGGCTTACAAGAAACAATTTTGTTTTTATATATTCATTAAAACATTCCATCAATTTCATTCAGAAAGAGATATCAAAATACAGAAGTTTGTGTCAGAGATAATGTGTACCATGAATCATATAGAATGAGTTCATTTGAATTCCACCTCCTATGGCTGCTATGTTGTTAGAAAAAGAAAAGCCTAGATAGAGAAAACAGTGATGAGGTAAATTTAAAGTGTTGCAGTACATATTTTCAGAGTTAGAATTAAATGGGAGGAAAAATATTTCAGAAAATGTACACATCAAGTGACTTCCTACTCAAAGTCTTTGGGATATTTTGAACATGGACCCATGACTCAAGTAGAGCCATAAAATTCCCTGAGCCCCTGATGAGCCATTCTAACAGGCATGCAACTTGCAACACTTTTTAACATGTATTTTTAATTTAATCCATTAGAACCACAAAGGAATAATGTATTAAAGTGATAAGTCTGTACATTCAGTAAATAAATATCAAAGTGAAAGTCATGAAAGCTTAAAAAAATACAGTCAGAAGAGAAAAAAAAAAAGAAATTTAAAAGCCTTGAAGGAATACATCACAGAAAAAAATAAATTGATCTACTAAATTAATTAAGTAAATTGATTGTAAAAATTTACTACCCTATGCAGTATAGAATAAGTCTCATGGTAAGTAAGTTAGCAGAGTCAATTTGAGCCTTTCAACCATGAGAAACTTGTAAAGCACCTCATAAACTCTTCCAATAATATGGTAGAATAAAAATAAAAACTTTCTGTGTATGCTAAATACCTCAAGCAATCATTCACTAAATATCCTTCTGCATTGCTTTTTTTTTAAGTACTCCTAGTTTGTCTTTTTTTATGAAAACAACAACAACAAATATCTAGTTCTTTAACGTGCACATTAATTGTGCTCAGTGTAGGGAATTTCTATATCAAAAGTATCAACTTATTCTTTTAGTTAACTTGTTGAGCTGTTTATTCATCAGATATAACTAAAATCACGACTTCAGAAACTCACTAGTTTTGAGAAACAATCTCCTTCCTAAATTTCCTATGAAAAGCTTTTGACAAAAGCACTACTGATGAGTAGTAACCAATTTCTCTTAATCACAGACCCATGAATCATGGAAAAGACTAGTTCTAAAGCAACCATAAGAGATTATCTATATCAATCCTCCAGTTCAGGGCATGACAGCAATACCTAGATGATTTCAAATAGAAATTTGACTTATCATACTTATAAAAATTACCTGTAAAGGACATGTCTTCTCACAGAGAAGTATCAGTGTCATTTTTTTCTTTCAGTTAGAAAAATCTACCTCACCCAAATCTTCCTTGCAATAAATTATGCTGATTACATTTCTTGTTCTATCTCCTTTTGCCATCAGTTATACAGAAAAACTGATCATCATCCACTTAATAATCTAATATGTGCTAGAAAAAGTTATGATCCTTCCTAATGTTCTAAAACTAAACAAATCCCATTTCTTCATCTTTTCATCATTTCCCAGTTCTTCTGGGAGAACTGCTTACTTCACAGTGACAGTGTCTCATATCTTTGAGGAGATTTGATCTTTTTTTCCAGTTAANTAATACACTTTGGCAGCTTACTCAGGCATATCAATTGAAATATCGAAGTTGATTGAAATATTCCTCAAGCTTTCAATGTTTTAAGTTAATGTTATATGAAAGCCACCATCTATCACACACAAGTTTAGAACAAAGCAGGCTTATCCAACTAACAAGTTTTTCTTGGATGATGCCCTGATAATTTTGGGCAGGCAGGGTTTGAAGAAGTCATGAAAACCACCTGCTCTTAAATGGAGAAAATGATGTCCAGCCATGCACTTAGTTAATCTAATCTGTTAATTAAAATAAATCTCCTCAGTACCTTCAAGAAAGAATTTATTAAACACAGCATTTGAAAAAAATTGGATAAATATTGTTGACTTCAATTGGTGAAAAAAAAAATATGCAAAATGGGCAAGACAATATGCAACAATTAAAAGCATGTTTTAATTTCCAATCAAGCAAACTTCTTTTAAAGTCCTAAGTATCATAAGAAAATTCAATTTACAACAGATACGAAAAGGAGACATACAGGAACAGAGGAGGGAGGATGTTAAGGGACAGAAAAGAGGAAAGAGAGCTAGCATAGTATAAAAAGGACAGAAACTGAGAACAAAATGATGCAACAAATTAATTGAAGTAGATATGTGAAACGCATTAAGGTAAAGAATTTGCAAGGAAATTAGTGGATTTTTTTACTAATCTCAAACCATACTAATGGCTTACAAGAAACAATTTTGTTTTTATATATTCATTAAAACATTCCATCAATTTCATTCAGAAAGAGATATCAAAATACAGAAGTTTGTGTCAGAGATAATGTGTACCATGAATCATATAGAATGAGTTCATTTGAATTCCACCTCCTATGGCTGCTATGTTGTTAGAAAAAGAAAAGCCTAGATAGAGAAAACAGTGATGAGGTAAATTTAAAGTGTTGCAGTACATATTTTCAGAGTTAGAATTAAATGGGAGGAAAAATATTTCAGAAAATGTACACATCAAGTGACTTCCTACTCAAAGTCTTTGGGATATTTTGAACATGGACCCATGACTCAAGTAGAGCCATAAAATTCCCTGAGCCCCTGATGAGCCATTCTAACAGGCATGCAACTTGCAACACTTTTTAACATGTATTTTTAATTTAATCCATTAGAACCACAAAGGAATAATGTATTAAAGTGATAAGTCTGTACATTCAGTAAATAAATATCAAAGTGAAAGTCATGAAAGCTTAAAAAAATACAGTCAGAAGAGAAAAAAAAAAAGAAATTTAAAAGCCTTGAAGGAATACATCACAGAAAAAAATAAATTGATCTACTAAATTAATTAAGTAAATTGATTGTAAAAATTTACTACCCTATGCAGTATAGAATAAGTCTCATGGGAAGTAAGTTAGCAGAGTCAATTTGAGCCTTTCAACCATGAGAAACTTGTAAAGCACCTCATAAACTCTTCCAATAATATGGTAGAATAAAAATAAAAACTTTCTGTGTATGCTAAATACCTCAAGCAATCATTCACTAAATATCCTTCTGCATTGCTTTTTTTTTAAGTACTCCTAGTTTGTCTTTTTTTATGAAAACAACAACAACAAATATCTAGTTCTTTAACGTGCACATTAATTGTGCTCAGTGTAGGGAATTTCTATATCAAAAGTATCAACTTATTCTTTTAGTTAACTTGTTGAGCTGTTTATTCATCAGATATAACTAAAATCACGACTTCAGAAACTCACTAGTTTTGAGAAACAATCTCCTTCCTAAATTTCCTATGAAAAGCTTTTGACAAAAGCACTACTGATGAGTAGTAACCAATTTCTCTTAATCACAGACCCATGAATCATGGAAAAGGCTAGTTCTAAAGCAACCATAAGAGATTATCTATATCAATCCTCCAGTTCAGGGCATGACAGCAATACCTAGATGATTTCAAATAGAAATTTGACTTATCATACTTATAAAAATTACCTGTAAAGGACATGTCTTCTCACAGAGAAGTATCAGTGTCATTTTTTTCTTTCAGTTAGAAAAATCTACCTCACCCAAATCTTCCTTGCAATAAATTATGCTGATTACATTTCTTGTTCTATCTCCTTTTGCCATCAGTTATACAGAAAAACTGATCATCATCCACTTAATAATCTAATATGTGCTAGAAAAAGTTATGATCCTTCCTAATGTTCTAAAACTAAACAAATCCCATTTCTTCATCTTTTCATCATTTCCCAGTTCTTCTGGGAGAACTGCTTACTTCACAGTGACAGTGTCTCATATCTTTGAGGAGATTTGATCTTTTTTTCCAGTTAACCCAGCAACAGACACAAAGAAAGAATTTCTAAATTCATAAAGAAGCGTTTGTGATCATGAAAAGCACTTTAGTCAATGTTTCTAATAGATATGCTAATTACCAGAGATAACCAGTCTTAATCAAACTAATTACATTACAGATTAAAGGTATTTGGAATTTAACACAGCTTCTTCTACATATCTATGTTACATTATGGTGACCTGGAATAAATATGTTAATATGTTTCTTTAGAGGATTCTTACTATATAATTTAACCATAAAATTGAAAAAGCTAGAAATAAATAAGAAGGCATCTTCGTTTTTATGACTTACTTTCTTGTTTAGAATTGTAGGGAAAAAAAACACCCTAAACTGTCAGATCTGGTAAAGATCAAGATATTTCTCAGAATCAGTGACTTGGATTTCAGTTTCCTGTTATTGATTCTTGTCCTGTGTGTGTCAGTCTGGTGCAATGGCTCACAGGCATGGGGGAGCTCAAGGCGACACTAGGAATACAGAGCCTATTGTACTTGGGGCATTGCAACTTAACTATTGTTGCTACCTGCCACTGTGGCAATCACATGTTGTGCAGCTTTGGTATGACAGATAAGATCATTCTAAACAAAGATGGAGGCCATGTATCCTAACAGAAAGGACTGAGTTCAATTAAGGCACTGCAATCCCTCTCCCAAAGATGCTCCCAAAGAATTCCAAAGGTTCTTTACATCACTCCAAAGATTTCAGAGCTCATGCTGAAAAAGTGTCAACAAAGGCAGAGAACAACAGAGTACATAAGGTTTTTGTTTGGTTGAGGGGTATGTAACCCTCTTCAGAGCTCTCATTGTCCATCTAGAGGGTTTTGTCTTGAATTCAGCAATTCCTTCTCATAAAACATCTGACATCTCTCTAACTGCCCTGCATATTTTTTTTTATAGGAAAGCTGCTCCACAAGGTGATTCTTATTGTGGAGAGCACGAAACCACCATCTGTGCTGGGAGAGGTATTTTATTTATCAACTTTGAAGCAAAAATCTCACAACTCCTCTTAGATTGCAACCTTTTTGCTCTCCCTCATGCTGATACTGAGTGGTGTCCTTTTTGACCTTCTGTACCAGAGCTTTACAAGAGACCATCTAACTTGGAGAATGATAAAACTATGACCTAGAAAATAATCTTCTTGCTTTTTTCTCCTTTTTTTTTTGCTCTGCATTATGTTTTGCTTGTATGTTTTGCTTGTTTTCTCATTTCCACAATAACACATCCCATGACAGGATCACAGTGTCATTGATGCCAAGAGGTTTCCAAGGTAAAGAAAAGTAGGATCATAAAACTGTAAAATGTCTGTAGAAGCTGGAAGGAAAACAATGCCATAACTTTATTTTGTTACCCATATATTGTTTTATAAGGTCAATTTGAAATGTATATATTTAATTAACCAACTTTCCTTTACACATTTTATTTGTTCTTCTTTTGCATTTGGAAAATAAGAGCTGAAAATGGTAAGTTAGGTTCTCTGTACTACATAATACACACACATAAATGGCAGAACAACTACAGGAGACAGTGTAGGAATGGTACAGGAATTCTTTCTCTACATTGCAACTATGCTAGTAAATAAAGCAAAACCACATAAAATTCCTCAGGATTTTTGATGCAATTCTGGCATTAGGAAATGAGCAAATAAAAGTTATTTCAGATGCAGATGAATAATATACCCATTGACACTGTCACCCTAACTATGCCTCTAAGATGTTACATGCTTCTGTGGAGTAGTGTTCAGGCACTCCTATGACTAACTTGTCTCCAAAGACTTATCATATCATATAAACAGAAATATTTTTCAGGCTTCACAAGTAATCAGTACCAATGTACTACCAATCATAAAAAAGATATCCTCCAGCCTTTTCTACCAGTAGTCTTTTTCTACCTCAAATAACATATTTGAGGAAAATTACTGCTTATTTAGCTGTTACTACTTTGTGTCAAGAAATCAATATTCTAGGTCCCAATTCTGAAAGAAAACCAGCAATCAAACACTTCAATTCTGTCTTTGCTGATGTTTTCCTACTCTCCCTTGCTCTTAACGATATCAGGTTCTTGTCTAAAACACACAAAATTCTGAAATGAAATCCCACTTCATGACACTACTCAAAAAATGCAAGTTGGATGAAGGCTCAGTCTAGTCACAATATATATTCTGTTGATTTCATTAGAAGTGGATGGTTGGTATGACAATACGTCTTCCTCTTTTTAAAGTTCTTATGTCAGTTCAGTCTTTCTTTGTACATTGTGAGGATAGAGTGTTTTAAAATATTGAGTTCAGTATAAGCTCTACACTAGGAGATACACATTCTTTTCCACAAATATGTTCAATATCTTTAGGCACAAATCAGAAGTTATATGTAAGAGTGTGAATTGTACCCATTTAGATTTAATTTAAGACTTTAGGTCTACATCAGTCTGCTTCTTGTGAGATGTGCAAGAGTATAAAATGGTTGTAGCACAGAACATGCACATGTGAAAAGGAAAAATTAAATGCCTAATTAAAGAAGTTAGTTCCCTCACTGTTTGTTCTCATTCCCCCCTTTAATTAGCTTCTTAATTGCTCACTTGTTCAAGCCAGATTGGTAACAGAACACCTCTTCACCAGCTGTAATAGGAGCTTATAATTCTGTATGAACACATAGACACTTGGATATATATTTCTTAATCTGTTTTAAGTTTATTTCCTCCTGAGATTTGAAACACTTGCCTAAAACCAGGCATCTGGCACCATGAGAGGTGGTTTGAGATGTGACATTATCCATAGAAGAGTACACACGACACGACATAATGGAGACCTATGTCCTTCTGGAGCTGCAGCTAGAGGCAAGTGGGACAGTGTAGATTGCCTAAAATGGCACCAGACATTACCTTCAGGCAACTGACACATAACTTAAGTCACTGTCAACACTCATAAAACCAGAGGAGCTGGAAATAAACAGCAAGAGACATAAAGTACTGAAGAACTGAGGGCTGCTTAGATGATATTCTTCATTGTGTCAGATAGGTTCACATAGGTTCCCTCAATCACTGTGGCAGGTCTGAGCCTAAGAAAGTGTAGAAAGGATTCCACTAGTAGCAGAAATGACATTAGATTGTCATAATTTCTAAATTTTATCCTTTAATTCCTTTTTTTTTCCTCTGTAAATATATGCTAGATATGCTTGTTGGGTCTTTACAACATATAGCAAGATTAATCCAAACCCTATTTTCATGTAAATGTTCTTTTAATAGGCAGGTATATTTGTGAAGCCTTTCTCAAAGCATCAATTGAATTGTTTCATTACCTCAAAGAATATTTTTATTCTATCCTTTCACCTGTTTAAAAAGGCCTCTGGCTTGAACATCTTTGTGAGCCAAGTAATCTGTTCAGAGTTACTTTCTAACAAAACTAAGAGTTTACTGCCCTTTTTTTTTTCTTGCTGATGTTGATATGATATCAAGATGGGAATTGAATTTATAAGAGAATGCTGAAACATACACAAGTAACCTGAAGCTAAAATGTAGCGGAACAGCTAAAGACACCAATAAGGGAGTGCAAAATATCACATGCTAAAGATGCTTCTGTACTCATTTTGCGTGGTTAGCAAGTCTTTGGGAGTGTGATGGCCTCTCTGGAGCTAGGTCGAACACACCACTTCTCCCTTGCCTCCCAGGCAGAGGTTATTAAACCACAGGTCAGCTCTCTACTTGTACAATGTCAATTCAAGCTTATTAGCTCAAATCTTTCCCTGTGGTTTAAACTGGGACAGCAGACTTTGCCCTTAGGCACTTAGGGAGTGTTCTCATGGCTAGCTCTAGGATGACAGTCTCTAGCTGACTGGGGACACCAATACCAAAATACACAGTAACTTTTTAAATTGCATCAACCTATTGAAAGTGAACATCATCCTAAGTCCTAAGTGACTCTGTTATATTTTTTTGAGTAGTCAGTGTTTGTTCTCTCCTGTTTAATGGGAATCTGGGCAGGACACTGCAGCATCTGTCTTCCTCTGAGGGTTCATGTTTATCAGGAAAAATTACTCCAAATAAAGGTCAGATGTAAACTTCAGTATAACAAATATTTCATAAAAGCAACAAAGAACATTCCCATTCCATTTTAAGAGAGAATAATTATTCTGGCCAGCTGTCCCTTCTGTACAGAACTCCTGAATTTTGGAGGACTGGGAAGAGTGAAGGGAGATTTTGTATGACAGCCCAGTTGACTGAACTCTAATCCATTACTTCAGTCAATTTAGCTCTTGCTTGCTATATTACTGGTGACTTGATGTCACCACTATAATGTACTAACTACTATAATATACTGACCTTTTTGTTGATACAAAGTTTTGTGTGCAGAACATATTTTTCCATTATCTGACATCATTACTAATGACCTGCTCTGTTACCCTTTAGTAAGCCAGAGCAACTCTGTGAAAGCTATTTTTCTTCTATTAACCTGAATAATGAAGGGTTCTATATGGGAAACTGCTAAGCTCCCTCAACTTCTAGACAGAGCTGAAAGTATGCAAGAGCTTGTAGCAGTGGTCTATAATGAACAGATACAAGATAAAGATTTGTAAGTGCTTTACCGTTGCTTCAGACCAGAAAGTATTAAACTTAAAACTGGACTGGAACTGAAGTATCTGAAGCAAAAACCAAAACATTTTTACAAAATATAGTAATATGCAAAGGAAACTTCTGATAAACAGCCTCATCAACTACCAGACTACTCAAAACATTGGGTGAAAAAATTAGTTTTAATCTTCTATTTCCTTATTCTGAATGATAATCAGTTTGAGATGAAAAAAATTACCATCCTTTCCCATGGGTTATTAGTGCCAATAAATGAAAACTAACATAAAAAATTGCTTTAATTACTACATCTGATTATGTACAATGTATTATGTACAATGAATTATGTTAAATGAACCAATTTTGAAAGTTTACAAAAAATCAGGAAGTTTCTATGTTTTTTTTTCACATTAACAGAAGCAGTCAAGTTCTACCTCAAGCTTATCAGTAGTATCTCCTGAAGAATATCTGTATTGAAGTACTCTAATAGAAATGACAATTTATTTATTTCTGGACTCAATATGGAAAACATTAACTTCTGTCAAGTCATACTATTTGCCACTGTAAGCTAGTGTTACCAAGAATGAATAATATAAGTCCTAAAGGCATAAATGTACTATTGATATAGTTTACTATTGTATTTTTGGAGTCCTATTTAACACAAACTAAATTCTGAACCAGATTCCTTTTCTCCCATTAAAAAGTACCTCACTTGTGAATAGTCCTAAAGAAACCATGAAATCTATTCAAGGTTATTTCAGCCCTATGACATAATCTGTTATTCACCTGTTAGACGTTACTATAACTTGTAATTTATTATTTGATAGAGGTTAGCAGTACGGTATCTGATTCACACATATAAGCATTCTTCTTCGAAACCACATCTAGGTTTTCTTCTTAACCTGCCTGCTATCCTTCCACCCTTCTCCTCCTTCTAAGCCTATTTAACACATAGATAAAAAATCTTAGTACTGCTATTTTATCTCCACAATGACACAGTTTTCAAGTGATATTTATATTCTTGTTATTTCATCATCTTATTGTAGGAGATGGCAGGTTGACTGCAAGACGTGAAATTTATCTGCATAAAGCCCTTTGTGAAGATGAATAGGAAGGTAAATCTCAGTTGCAAAGTAAATTAAAACATACTGCCTCCAAGCACAACAGAATCGTGACTGAACATGTCAGAATATGCAAAAGAAAAAGCAAATCTGTCATCATGACAACTGTAAGCTTCAAAGGTGTTTCTTTACATTTCATCACATTAACCATCAAAAAATTAATCTGAGGGAAGAAATTCTCCAAATAGTAAGTAATTTGAGGAGCGGATAAAATTTAAACCAAGTAGATTATGCCAAATTGCCCTCTAAAATTACAGCAAATTGTTGTCTTCATTTTATTTCTCTCTTATGTATGTCCTGTAACACCTTTTAAAATCACTTATATGTTGGCCTGTTTCAGAACATAATATATTTGACTATGTTAAGGTGGAATTCTGTTTTCCAAACATATCAAATAGCAGTCATAAACACATCCACTAGAAAACCAAAACCAACTTATTGACCCTTCCTTCTCCCTAGGACTCTCCTTCCTTCTCCCGCAGCACTGCAGGGGATGTGGGTTACAGTCAGTTCATTGCATATGGATTTTGCCACTTCTTCTCAGGGGGAGGCCTCCTCACACTTCCCACTGCTACCCTCATGGGAGACAATCCTCCACAAATTTCTCCAACGTGGATCCTTCCCATGGGCTGCAGCTCCTCAAGAACTACTCCAGCATGGGGTCTCACATGGGGACAGCTCCTCACACC